>CM043700.1:70363119-70833119 GCA_023935145.1 Bretschneidera sinensis | reverse complement strand
CTTTTTTCTTGTTACTTTGTATTATTGTATCAGAAAATTAGCAGGCGCGCTGAAGAGTTGCAGAATGGGGCTGAAGACTTTGCTTCATTGGCAAATGAGCTTATCAAGAGAATGGAAAATCGAAATAAAAAAATGGTGATATATGAAAGAAAGTGTAGTTTAATTTACCTGTCTTCCGCCCTTTTTTTTTATTTATTGTTAAAACCCACACACGCGTCTCAAACCTCTGTCCACTTATTAGGCAGGAACATGTCCTTCCCAATGCTCTAAAGAGGGCAGGACCTCCTGTGTTCGGATTGTTGATCCCAAATGTTATCTACTTCTTTGGACATGGGTAAATTCTCCTGAGCTACCCTGTAGACCAGATGTTATTGTCACCTGTCAGCAGTTTCCCTTGTATAAGAATATGGCCCGCAGCTTGTAACTCGGCAAACAATTAAGATTTGGTGCTTTTATTATTGTTGAGGGGGTGAATTTTCACCATCTTTCATGTTAAATAACATTTTTTACAAGAACTTTCATGTAAAGTAACTTACATTACAATTGCTTAAATTATCTTTTAACTGTTGTAAAATAAGCTTGCTGCATTTTTTTATAATTATATTCGCGGTACGTGTATTTGATTAAAGGATATGATAAACATTTTCTTTATACAGAACTCCAAATTTGTTCATGCATACCAGATGGTAAGGTTCAAATTGAACAGAGCATGGGTCTTCCCTCAAGATTTAGTCTTAAGTCTATTGATGTAGTTTCTTTTGGATGAATCGAACTATGTTAGATTGGAGTCTTAAGCCTTTGCTTTCACTAATTTTATTTTTTTCTTTGAATTCATGAAACACACTATTGTCGATGCCGGAGAGTCGTCATTTTACCAAATGAAGCAAAAAAAATGGTAAAGCACACCCCATAAGATTAATTAATGTATTAACACCTCTTCAGATTCAGAGAATAAACAAAGCTCTTTAAGTTACTGCACTCCATTTGGCTCACAAAATAAACTGAAAACATAATCCGTAGCACAAATTCTATCAAGAATCCAACCTCCCTCCCTCTTTCTTTCTCCAACTTCAAAAGCACAAAACTAGGAGTGCAGGCTAAAGAATCTAAATCAGAGAAAGAAATTGGTATCAACTGTAAGTGTAAACAACCCGGAAGTCAACAGTATCTTGACTCCCCTAGAGAAATAAAACAAAGCAGGAAAGAATAAGATCATCTCTGATCCAATCTGCCTACTTGTTACAACATAAACTGTCTGGAAAACTTTTCCTGTCAAAAAAATTCAATCTGAGAAAATGGTCACAAGATTCATGTCAGTATGCTATGGGATCTCATCAAATACCTTTGGGCTACGACCAGTAACGTCCTCCAAGCCCATCAACAACTTGTAAATTATTGAGCTTTTGGGCAACAAGACTCCTCAATTCAATCTCACTTAGGAACCTCTGCTCCTTCAGCTTAGAGAAAACCTACAATGTGCAAAGGGACAATTATGAGAAGCAAACAGGAAGGAAGAATTTTGTACAAGTAATACATGCACTTAATGGTACAACCTGCCCGGGCAAAATACAATAAAATTCAAGTTAATCAATTATTAGTGCCTATTTGGTACGCGGGATCAAAAAGAGGATAAGATGAGGAGGAGGATAAAATGAGATAATTTCATACTATCTTACATTTGATACAAAAATTAAACATAAAAATAATCTTATTTCACTAATTTATAATAATCTTCATCATATCCTCATTTTAATCCTATCATCCTCTTATTCCGATGTATCAAACCGGCAATTAGGATCTAAAATTGCCTTTAGAATTGAAAGCATCTACAAAAGGACATTCCACTTGACTGGACACCAGCATAAGAATGCATTTAAAGAGAAAGGAATTTACCAGTTCACCATTACAGCATACTTCAAAAGCGCCAGTACTCTGTAGGAAAGACTGAATGAAGTTTCCAAGGAGCTAAGTGCTTGCTATAGTTCTAAATCTATTTGCACGCAAGGAATAGTACCAAGGAGGTGGAAACATAAATCCTAGCCATGGAAAAATCTGCTCACCAGCTAATGTTATCACAATAAATCCTACTTGAACAATTGGCATCACTTTGTTCAGCAGGCGTTTTGGGATTGGTGGAGGGTGGTTTGCCAAAATGACATTGATCCCAGGAAATGCAGCTTCCAGGATGTTTTTCATTGTAACAGCATTTCCTCTGCCAAAAAAGTGACATGATCAACACGTGAATATAGACGTGAAAAACTATAAAAGCAACATTATGATCTCTCAAAATACGCATCTAAATGTAAAAAATTAATCTGCTTATGGATCAATGTAACCAGTAACTACAACAAAGAACAAGAATAATCTAATTTCTAAGTTATATATGTCAAAAGAAAAGTTGGCTTAGCATAATAGAACACTTAATATTCCGAAGAAAAATTCAAGTAATACGAGTACACATTTAATCACAATATGCACACACATAAAACTATTTTCACCTTCGCATTAAGTGCAGGCATGATTTATTGTGGCTACGGGGAGATTGGAAAAGACCTGAACTTATAACATTAGACTGCAGGGTCTACAAAAATTCTTTGGCCAAGAAATTTCAACAGGGAATGGGTTTGTGCTTCTTTTTCTTTCTTTTCTTTTTTTATTTTTCTTGGGCCTAGATAATGATAGGGATCAAAACACAAAAACAGAAGCAATAATAGCAAGATTATTAAGAACCCATAAATTTCAATTTTGAAAGAAAATCAGCACTATATATCCCATTACTGACGAGACATACATGTAGTAACATCATAAATAAGTTAAAACTAAGACCAAAACCATATCACAACCATTTTGTTTAATCGGCAATTGGGTTTCTCCTCTCATTTTCTTTTCCAATTTCCTCACAATTAGGTTCAATATTACACAAATCATGCCAATTACCCTTGACAATCAATCGAATTGATAAATGGCGATCAGAATCAAATAAAATAGGCAAATTAACACCATCAAAAGAAAAATACAAAACGAAAAAAGAAGAAGGGGGGAGAGATTGAAGAAACCTATAAGAACAAGAAGTGCAGAAGTTGATGTTAACTGTGTTGCCAAGGCCAATTCGTCCAGTGCCGCTTGTTTTCTGGCATTTCAATAAAAGAAATGTACATGAATTCATCATTTGCATTATATAAACATACAAATTCCTAAACATAAATGCACATATACACACATACCTGAGGAGGGAAATCAAAGGGTTGGTAGAGAAGAGGTTGAAATTTGGGTGTGTAGTGATGATGATGATGATGATGATGATGCTGATGGGTCTGGATGGGTTTAGGGGGCATTGATGTGAAGAGATTGATAATGTCTGAGCAAAACAGGAAGATGGCCCCTACAATCAGAAACTGAGCTCGATTCATTTCCAAACAATCAATCATACACATGCAGATTGCAGAGCTACCTCAAGGAGATCCCAAGAGGAAGGGGAGCTAATTATGGTGTTCAAATATCACATGTGAACCACAAATTACAAGACAGGCATTAGTAGTACTGTAGAAAGTTTTTGATTGGTGTAATGCGCACAAAGTTTTTCATGATTACAGATTATTTGAGGAAAATGAAATGAAAATATGTAGTGTGGGTGCTGTGTGTCATGTAAATACATAATCCAACTAATAACATGGACATAACTTATTTAAAAAATTGCTCTACTACAATAAAAAGCATTTTCTTTTATGAAAATCTCTTTTTTCTTTTCTTTTTTTACAAATCTCGAGGTCAAGATTCTACTAAAAAGTTACATTCAAAATATTTGATATTCCTGACTAGGAAAAAAATATCATAAATGCAATTGCCCATTCACTATAATTTCAGTGGAATTTTATTTCTTTCTAATCATCCATTAAAAAAAATTAAGTTGCGAATTTGAAATTCATGTATTTATTTTTTAAATAAGTTAAATAGATAAATCCAGTTTAAAAGTTAGAATTTTATATTAGCATTCATATTGATCGATTAATCCAATCTTCAAAAGTTATAAATTTAAAATATATTTTATAAAGATAATATTTTAAATTTATAATTTTTTTAGGCTTAAATGACTTCCAGAAATTGCAAAAACGATATACTTAGAATCATCTAAATTTTCCAAACCAGTAGAATCATCTAAACTTTTCAAACTAATTTTTTTTTTTTTTTTTTTGTTAGAAAGAAATATGTTGGGTTTATGGACTACATACTGAGAGCTAGCTTTATCATATTTCTAATGGGAGTAAATCATTCGTGAGATAACAAGTAATTCCACCAACCAAGTTGATTGATACTCAATATGAGTGTTGCTCTTCTACTGTAAAAGGATCACGATCCTCTTTATTTAAGAACTGAAATGGATGTCAAGTTCATGGTAAAATTAAATATCATATTGACAAATTTGAATTTGAATATTCTCCATTCGATGATGTGGTATTCAATTTCACCATAAACTTGATTACATTTCAATTTTTAAATGAAGAGTCTCGTGATCCGCTGTAAAAAAATAGTTAAGTAAATCATTCAATATGTAGATTTTGAAAATAGATTTTGACTCATTTAAAATTGAGATACAATGATAGCACTTTGTAATTCAAATCTACTAGCATAATCCCGCTCTATGTTATACATATATTAGTTTGGTTTAGTTTATAAGTAAGACATAAAAAATATAATTTAATAAACCATGTTAGACAATTCAATAAAATTATTTTTAAAATAAATGGAGAAAGCAGGTATCTATAAGACTATAACAACTTTTACCGTGAGTAATTTTACAAAGACAATTTTAGATTTTCAAAAGTAAAATTTATTGTAAGGTTATTTAATTTTACCAATTTTGGTTGTTGTGAAACTTCTGTTTAAAGTGAAACCAAAATTCTCCTTTCTCCAATCCACTTATTGTTGAAATTTTTTTTACAAATGGTGATTAAAAACTAAACAAATCAGTTCAGAATATGTGCTTATAGAAATCAAAATAATTTTAACGCAACATAAATATATGATATTAAACAATATTGTATAATAAAATAAAATGAATAATTAAAATATAAAAAAAAAACATAAGAAGTTGGCCTATGAGTCGCGGAAAGCCGTTTCCTAAAGCCATTATAGCTCTTTATGTGCAGGTACAAATAGCTAATATCGGCTCCAAGAGAAAATCCAGGTGCTCGAAGTTTTGCCTCCAACAATATGCACATGTACTAGGAAGTGAGGGTGAATCGACCCGACCAAGGTTACCCAAAAACACAAATATGTAGAAAGTAGAAAATAAGAAAAAAGAATATGAAAAATTGTGTCTTAGGCTCTTGAAAAACTTAGTATTTATAGGCACAAATGAACCTAAGAATTTAATTCAAAATTTAAAATATAAATAATTGCAAAATTTGTAACTCTCAATTTTTTTGGAATTAATCACAAATTTGTAACTCTCAATTTATTGGCTATATTAAAATAGTCAAATAATGACTATTGAAAAATAATTTGATAGTTACAAAATGTGTAACTCTCAATTTGATTATTATATTCAAATGGCCAAATAATGACTATTAAAAAGCCATTTGAATGTCATGAATAATTTGAAGAATTTAAAAAATTTTCTACCAATCCCTCACAAGTTTAAAAATTTTGAAACTCAAACAAAACAAAACAAAAATAAAATATAAAAAAGTATATACGAGCAACTCCAATACTGTGCAATAGTGCAGGAGTCTTCAAGACTTGAGCATACACTTAGTGTTGATAGTATTCATCTAAGGGAGCCGTAATGGACGATGTCTTGGATTAGGTTCCTTGATCAAACTTCAATAAGCCATGTGCTCTTATCTTGATTCTCATGAGAGTCTATGGAATAGTCCAATCTTATAGTCGCGGCCTCATGACAACTCTCACTTAGGTGAGCCTCCAAGGGTACGTGCGACAAGTACCTCACGGCAATACTCGTCTCAGTTTCATTAATGGTAAATACCAATCTCGAACATCACACTAATAAGCACTATCACCTTAGGGATAAGAAGGAGATGCTCTCATGAAAAATGCTCCTCAAAAGTAGTTCTAAATGAGTCACGCGCTACACGTTGTTTTTACCCATTAACCCTTCTTCATGGGATCTCCAATCATAAAGGTTAAGTTACCATTGTTGGTGACTCCTTGTGGGCTAAGCTCATCCCCCTCGATGTATCAATTATACCCTTCATTGATAAACTTTTAGTCAAACTATCAGCTATTCCTTTCAGATCTCACAAACTCTAAAGATATAACATTTCTTACTCAACAGTCCTTTTATATCTCACTTGAATATGTCTGTTCATCTTTTTATTAAAATGAGATTTTCATGTAAGATCTATACAACTTTATAATCACGATGTATAAGTATAAAGGGCACAAGTTTGTTCACAACAGAAATATCCTTCAATATTTTTTTAACCACTTAGCCTCTATACAAGTTGTATCTAGATCTGTTAACTCAGCCTCCGTAGTACTTCCATAAAGTTTCATCATTTTCTTGAAAATCTATTTACAACATATAGGCTTACTCCTGGGAAGTAAGTCTAATAAAATTTAAGTATTATCCTCATTTAATGAAACCTTAAAAGGTTTAACCAACATGTTAATTTTAAAAAGAATGATATCCTCAAAATATTTTACATCTCTAGCTTCTATTATTATTGAGTTATTGGATATTTCACTTATTTCAGAGTTTATCACTAAGAACCTATTTGCATTACTATTTTAAGCATAACCTATAAAAACAACAACAATAGTTTTGGGTCCTATTTTCTTTCTCTTTGATTCGAGTATAGCTACCTTAGCTAGACACCTTCACACTTTTAAAATATCAAGCATTGGAAGTTTATTTTTCCATATTTCAAAAGGAATTTTCTCACTATTTTTAGAGGTTACTCGATTTAATATATAACACAATGTTAGTGAATTTTTTTATTTGATTCACTTATTTTCTTAAGGTTCTTTCTTTCTTTTTTCTTTCTTTTCTCTCTGGATAATTATTATTATTATTTTTCTCTATCAAACCATATATGGTTTTCTTTTCTTTTTTCATTCCATCTACTTGATTACAAATCATTTGAAATTTATCAAATTTTCTATTTTCTTCCTCTTTCTCCACCATTATAATGTTATTTTCTACATTTATACAATTTATTCGTGTTTCCTCCTTTTCTTAATCATGTTGTGCGAAGTATTTAAAGTCGACGCTTAATTTCTTTGCTAATAATGAGTATATATGTTTTTATGGTCTTTAATTTTCTCCTATTGTTAGAATTATGGATTGCTTTATGTAGATACTTATGATTAGTTTTCGTATTTTTTTTATAAAAAAAATATGTCTATATATATATATATATATATATATATATATATATATATATATATTCTACAAAAGCTTCATAGCTGTCACTAATCGAACTTTGACTGATAGCTTCAGACGTAAAATCTCTCATGCTTTTAATTTATATAAGTTTTACTCCAATTTATTTACTAACTTAGGCTTTTGGATCATTTCATTCTATTTAGTTTTAACAAATATGGTGCTACTGCTAACATTTGCACTATATATTTCAAATGGTCATAGACGAGAATATGAAATAAAAATATCTAAGTCATTGAACATATTCTAAGCGCTATATAATATTCTTTATATATATACATGTTTCTAAATAATTCATAATAACTATTTTCTTACATTAACATGTTGATATCTCGTATTTAGAATGCAAAATTTTCAACTAAATTCTAGAATAAGTTCTACCAAAGAAAAAGACTTTGATACCACATGAATATAGAGATATGCAAATATTTTGAAATATATAAAACATTAGAATATATTTAAAGTACATATATAAAACACTAGGTTGCTGATCAAAAGCACTAGGTTTTATAATAATTCATAATTCCTTAATTTGATTTTTTTAATTTATTATATAATATTTTTTTGGTTATTTTAATTTATATCTCTTTTTTAATCAATAAGAAAAATTAGGTGATTATTATGTTTTCATTGATATCACATTATCATGATACTCTATGATGAATAATTAATTTATGTTGACCAGGTGTTGGTAGCAATTGCCCAATGGCGGAGGCCTGAGTTTGGGTCAAGTCATAATCGACATATGCCACTTGTGCTTCTGTGCGGTTTAAGTATTAGAGTTACACTCTCGCTATCAGTTATAACTTTTGGCATAGTGGTAAGTGCTCGATTTTGATAATTGGTATCAGAGCCAAGGTCACGAGTTTGATTTGTAGAATCTGGTTTTTCTTTAAGCTTTTTATATTCATGTTTTATATTTTAGATCTTTTTAGGAACCTTTAAAAAGAAATAAAAACCTTAGGGGTTGTTTTATAACTAGAAAGAAATTAGAAGGACTTGGTTCTTTTGTAAATTATTTTTTTTAGGAGAAGGGTTAAAAGGTCTTTTACTCATTTTGAGTGGGTGTATAAATAGCCTTGGAGAGAGAGACCATTTTTTCCTTGTGGTTGGTCTCTCTTTTTTTCTCTCAAAGTTTCTAGAACTCTCTAGGTTGCTCTCTTCCCTTCCCTTCTTGTGAATCTTGATTGAAGATTGAAGAAAAATTTCTCTCAAGTAAGAGTTTTTCCTTCTTTTTTCTTGTTCCTTTCAGTTGATTTCTTGAAGTTGAGTTTAAAAAAGTCAAATTTGAAACCTTGGGTGAAGAGTTTAAAGAAAACAAGTTCTTGGGTTTTAAAAATAAGTTTTTGAGTTAGGTTTGAGGATTTGAAGATTTATAACTTAGATTCTTGCCTTGGGTAATGTAAAAGTTTGATTTAAAGTCATGAAAAACTAGTGTTTTGAAATGATTTGAAGTTTCTTGGAAGATTTGGGTAGTTTTGGAAAGGGAAAAAGGGATTTTCAGGTGAAATTTTTTACTGGATTCGAAGGACCAGTCGACTGGTAGCAGTAACCAGTAGACTAGGAACTGTCTAGGAAAATACTAGTCGATTGGCACTAGTGACCAGTCGACTAGTAAAAAGAGCAGTAGGTTTATAGTCGACTGGAAGAAGTTATCATTCGACTGAGCCAGTCCTATTTTGGTTCTTTCTTAGTTTTTCACTTAAATTTTTAGTTCTTAATCCCTTCTAAACCATTCTAAAGTAACTATAGGATAGGAACTTGGACCAATTAGTCTTAAGAACACTTAGATTCTGAAGAGATAGAACTTTTCACCTTTTATTCTTTCTTTACCTAGGTAAATAATGACTATTTATATATATGTACCATGTTTAAATTGTAAAAAATATATTTCAATGGGTGTGGTTGAAGATCATAGTAAAGGCAAGGAAGTGATTCGAGATTAGAACTTGGTTCGCAAGGTGAGTATTACTCTACTCTTGGTAAGTGTGAAGGCTAATGAAGAAACCAAATAAATAAAGTTACATAAGAATTATAATTAGGATACTAAAACATAATAATTGTATGTATAACTATGTGATAAGATAAGTTAATTATACTCTAATGATAACATATTGAATAGGAAATCTTCGTGTCGAATGTTGTGTGAATGTATTGATTGATGAGACATTATTGATATTTATCACTTGTTTTCATTTCATTTCATACATTGAAATTGACAGTATGTTATTGAAGGGAGAGTGATGTGTGAGGTCAGTAGGTCCCTTCCCATAAGGGGTGTATGGGTACCAAATATATTTAGACGAGTAGGACCTGACCCGAATCAAAGGAGGTTCCGAAAAATTGATAATTTTTTTATGATTTGATTGTGAAACGTACCGCTACGTGGGGAGACATCCCCGAAGGATCATGATTGATCATGAGATGAGATATCTTGCTTTGTATCATGCTGCATTGGCATATCATACATGAGTTGAGCTGCCGAGCCTATAAAGGAGCATGTGAATTGTTTGGTTATGTGGATAAATTATGATATTTTGTTTGACTATGAATTGGTGAATGCAAATTGGATGTGGACTTCCATACTATGTATAAGAACTTAAAGTTAAGCTCTCAAGAAATTACTAAAAAGCGATTACTTTGTGTAGAATAAGAACTCCTTAACCTTTATAGCTCACCACCTCTTGTTTATAACCTTTCAGGTAAGCTTCCAGCAAATCTTGGATCCTAGGTGGTGAAGTTTTGAAGGTTTGACGAAGTTCTTATGAGTGTCCATGAGCGAAGCATCCTCGGTCAAGTCTCTTTTTGTAGTAGATGTTATTTTGTGTATATGTGTGTAAAGTTGTAACCTAGAAGGTTGTGTCCCATAAGACACTTTTGTAAAGCTGAAGCTTTGTAGTTGTAATAATTGTATATAATAGGTATTATTCTATTGTATTATATTAACTGCGCGTCTAGGTGCTCGATTCTAAAAGGTAATCGACATCATCATCCTGAGTAGGGCTCGCTCGGGATGGGTCATTACACGATTCCCAGTAGTGCAATTGCTGTGGGGGAGATTGTTGACCAAGTGTTGACAGCAATTGTCCAGTGGCAGAGGCCCGAGTTTGGGCCAAGTAACAATCGACACGTGGCACTTGTGTTTCTGTGCAGTTTAAATATTAGAGTTGCATCCTCGCAATCAACTATAACTTTAAGCGCAGTGATAAGCGCTTGATCCTGACAACTTATATTTTATGAAGTCATAGAAAAATCAAATACATCCAAGCTCTATGCCTCAACTTCGATTAAATGGACTAACATTTTTTTTATAGTCATTAAAGGTTTATAACGTGTACAACAATTCATTATAGTGATTATTATATTGGTATAATCATGGTCTTTATATATGTAACGTTTATTGACTTAATTATATAATGTTTACATTTACAAAGTGAAACCAAAATTCTCTTTTCTCTAACCCTCTTATTGTTGGATTTTTTTTTTATATAAATAACGATAAAAACTAAACAGATAATTTTAGAATATATGCTTGTAGAAATCAAAATAACTTTAACATAGCATAAATATATAATATTAAACAATATTGTATAATAAAATAAAATGAATGCAATTGTCCAGTGGCAAAGGCCCGAGTTTGGGCCAAGTCACAATCAACACGTGGCACTTGTGCTTCTGTGCGGTTTAAATATTAAAATTGCACCATCACAATCAACTATAACTTTTAGTGCAGTGATAAGCGCTTGATCCTGACAACTTATATTTTATGAAGTCATAGAAAAATTAAATACATCCAAGCTCTATGCCTCAACTTTGATTAAATGGACTAACATTTTTTTAATAGTCATTAAACGTTTATAACGTGTACAACAATTCATTATAGTGATTATAATATTAGTATAGTCATGATCTTTATGTATATAACGTTTATTGACTTAATTATATAACGTTTACATTTATAAAGTGAAACCAAAATTCTTTTTTCTCCAATCCACTTATTGTTGGAAATTTTTTTATGTAAGTGGCGATAAAAACTAAACAGATAATTTTGGAATATACACTTATAGAAATCAAAAATATTTTTAACACAACATAAATATATGATATTAAACAATATTTTATAATAAAATAAAATGAATTGTTAAAATATAAAAAAGAAGGAACTAGCCTGTGAGTCGCGGAAAACCACTATCCTAAAGTCGTTATAGCCTCGTTACATGTAGGTACAAATGACTAAAACCGACTCCAAGATAAAACCCAGATACTCACAGTTTTGCCTCCTACAGTGTGCACATTCACTAGGAAGCGGGGTAAACCAACCCGATCAAGGTTGTCAAAAAACACAAATATGTAGAAAGTAAAAAATAAGAAAGAATATGAAAAGTTATGTGTCTTAGACTCTTGAAAAGCTTGATTTTTATAGGTTTAAATGAGCTTAAAAATTTAATTCAAAATTTAAAATAGAAATAATTACAAAATTTGTAACTTTCAATTTATAAATTTGTAAATCTCAATTTATTGGCTATATTAAAATAGCCAAATAATGACTATTGAAAAGACATTTGATAGTTACGAAATGTGTAACTCTCAATTTGATTATTATATTAAAATGACCAAATAATAGCTATTAAAAATTCATTTAAATGTCATGAATAATTGTGAGGAATTTAAAAACTTTTCTAACACTTATATCATTTTTAATTTTCAAAAGGCACTCTAAAAATATATCTATAAGTATAAGTTTAAATATAGACATAGCATTAAAAAAATTGTGCTTACTCCATATTAGTAGTAGTTAAGGCATTGTTCTTTTGAATGTGTAAATATATATATATAAAGCGTTGTTTAGTCATCAAATTAAAGATTGAATTAATTTTTTCAGTATAAGTGAATTTTAAATTCTAATGCTACATAATCACTTAAAAATGAATAAAATTCACCAAATAATATTCTTTAGTGTTATTTTTGATAACTTTATATGGTTAGATCTTTGATTGCATAATAAAAAATTTCTTAAGAACAAATAAGATATTTTATAATAAATAATTAAAATTTTAGTTGAGTGATTAAATGTGATACTTTTCTTAAAATAAAATTGTTTGTTTGACTTGCTTTATAAAAAGATAATTATGAATTTTTTTTTATAATTTGAATATAACTTTACGTAATAAGAAAACCTTTATGTGTATATATAGAATCCACTCCTTATTTTTAATTGTGGACTTTGATTGGTTAGGATTTAGTGATTAATTTGCTATAAAATAATTTGTATTGTAATTATAACATTTCATGCACTTAATTATGACATTTAATTGTGGGAGTAGAAATCACAACCTTACCTTTATATTTTGCCTTAAGTTCCTTCCATATGCACGTCAAAGCAGTTCAAACTATTTTCCTTTCTTTTCCCAACTTCCTTTTTCTACTATGATGTTGAATTAATATGTCATACAACGAATGTGGTTTCTATATCGAATAGATATGTTTGGATCTTTTGTTCTCACCCAACATATTAGTTAAGAAGTTTTCATATTTATTAAATCAATTCACATAGATAATTATTTATTATTTAAACGAAATTTCATTATGTTTATGCATTTAAATTACATAAAATAAAACTTAATTAAAAGCCTAAAAGTTGAGGAAATTAGAAAAATGAAACCCAAATCATATATCTTGCCACATCAGCACAAACCACTTCAAATATAAGATGTATAGATATATTTGCAAAAACAATGAATTATTTACTTCACCACTTTTAGAGTAAATGAACTACTTTTCAAATTGATATTTTCAAATGAAGCATTGATTTTTCCAAATATAGAAGAACAATAACTAACAAAATTGGTATTTTGTAGGGGAGATTGTATCTTTTTCTCTGATCTCTTATTTTTTGGTAAGTTAAAATTGTTTCATATAATTTGTTTCACATTTTCATTTTTCGTTTATAGTATGTGACATGTAATTGATTAATTCTATTAGAGAGAGAAAAATTTTCGAGAAAAAAAAAAGGAATTTTCATAAAAGATATGCTTTTATTGTAATGAATCCCATGGTAAATTGGCTAATTAGATAAATTTGCTATGACATTAGTAATTATGGTGTGTTGATGAACAAATTGAGAGAATGATACTATGAATTTATCCTACAAATGTATTAGCGGATATGATAAACAGGAGGATACAATGTTTTATTCGGTCATAGTGAGTAAAATAATATTGTTTTGGAAAGTAAAACAAAATATTCTATCTTCATATTTATCTTATCTTGTCTTTTTTCTTATTGTGTTCACCAAATGCATCATTAAAGATTTTTTAAAGGAAAAATAAAACTTTCGCATTAAACCAACAACATCCAATAAAAGCTGGACATGAACTAATTGAGGAGAAAACCCAACCCAGTTAACAAACGTTGATACAGATAAAGCATACCGAGCTAAATAAATGTGCAACACTATTAACCAATCTAAGAATGTAAACTTGAAAATTTGAAGTTTGACTATGAATAATCACAGCCCAAAATGACATAAAAAAGGAGGACCTTCCACACTTTTGTATGCCCATATTGTTTCGCATCGTTAATGTTCAAAACGTTGTAAACATTATTTTTTTCATGACTATAATAAACAATGTGTAATTTCATTCAATGATCGTGGAAACAAATATTGCTCCCAACTGACTGTGAAGGGGTGCATAAAAGATGTGAAAACATTAAAATCAAATATCACGTGCGGCATATGACTCATATTTTGTGTGGCTGTCACCGACCCATTAAAGGCTTGACGAATTATAAACCCAAACCAATCAAATTGCATGAACAGGTCAAATTCACTGACGAATTTCACACGGAAAGCGGGGTCCAAAAAGGCGGTACCAAGTATCAGCAGAAAGTTTTTGTGATTACTTTATCCCCCGCCGGTACGAGGATTTTTTGGGTAGGTTCGGTCTAAATTTCAACGGTTTAGATCATCCTCTTTTATTCTTTTTCCATCAATTTTTGTTGCAAAGTACTCCGTATTTATTTTATTAGATTAGATTTCTCTTGGATATTTTCTCTATTTATATTTCATTCTTTTTTCTCCTTCACTTAATATTCTCTTCTTCTCCCCTCTCACTCTCTGCCTCTAAGAACTCCATATACCCTGAGGGAGACCCAGAGGACAAAGTCCTTGTGTAAGTTCCATCTGAGTCTTCAATGGCGAGTTGGGTCTTATCAGAATGTGGCTTAAAGCCCCTTCCTCATATTGTCCCTAGACCCAGAACTGGAATTACCTCACACAAGCCCCGATTTTTGCACTCAAACAAGAGTGCAACAGATCTAAAGTTGTCTCCAATCAAATTCTCAAGTGGGTGTTTTAGAGAGAGAAACTGGGGGCTTAAAGTGAGTGCTCCATTGAGGGTTGCACCAATAGATGGAGAGGAAAATGAGGAGGAGCAGAGAGACGAGAAAATCAATGTCGTTGGTGGAATTGGAGAAGAGGAAGACAATTTCGATCCCGGCGCGCCGCCTCCGTTCAAGTTGGCCGATATTCGAGCCAGCATACCAAAGCATTGCTGGGTAAAGGATCCTTGGAGGTCTGTGAGCTATGTCTTGAGGGATGTTGCTGTGGTTTTTGGCTTAGCTGCCGCTGCGGCTTATCTCGATAATTGGATCGTTTGGCCTCTCTATTGGGCTGCTCAGGGGACCATGTTTTGGGCTGTGTTTGTTCTTGGCCATGACTGGTAATTTACAGTGCAGCCTCTCTTTATAGATTTGGCCTCTAATTTTGATTAATTCTTTCTATAGTGTTGCTTAATTTGAATACCATTATGTTGTTTTGATGGTTTGGATTTGAATCTGCAGTGGTCATGGAAGTTTTTCAAACAATCCCAAGCTAAACAGTGTGATGGGCCATCTCCTGCATTCTTTAATTCTTGTCCCCTATCATGGATGGTATGAAACTTAATTTTGGAAACTTCTATCCTTTCATAGTTAATGCAATATGATTTGTTTTGTATGAAATTTTTTTTTTCACTTTCAAGAATTGAAGTATAAGTGATGAAAAATGGACTATATTGTGATCAATTTTACAGGAGAATTAGCCATAGGACTCATCACCAAAACCATGGGCATGTTGAGAATGATGAATCATGGCACCCGGTTGGTTAATTTTCTCTGTTTATGGTTTCTTTGTTTTTGTTTCTGGGCCATTTAGTGTGTCTTTGGTTTTTCAATCCTTTTTAGCCCTTAAAATGAATCTTTTTCCTTTTTATCTTCTGCAGTTGCCTGAGAAATTATTCAGGAGCTTAGATAATGTTACGCAAACTTTGCGTTTCACAGTGCCTTTCCCCATGTTTGCATACCCTTTCTATCTTGTAAGTTCGTGGTTAACTTAATTGATTAATTTGATCCATAAAGTTAAGACAATTAATGGCTGATATCATTTTTGTTCACAGTGGAGTAGAAGTCCTGGGAAAAGTGGTTCTCACTTTGACCCTAACAGTGATTTGTTCGTCCCAAGTGAGAGGAAAGATGTAATCACCTCCACTATATGTTGGACGGCAATGGTTGCTTTGCTTGTTGGATTATCCTTTGTGATGGGTCCAATTCCATTGCTTAAACTTTATGGAGTTCCATATTGGGTAAATTCCAAATTTCCTATCTTCATATTTTTCAATGATGTGGAATTAAAAGATGCACACGTCTTTCTTTTCCTAGTAATGAATTCTAACTTTGACCTTTCTTTTTATGCTAGATTAATGTTATGTGGCTGGATTTCGTGACTTACTTGCATCACCATGGTCATGAAGAGAAACTTCCTTGGTATCGTGGAAAGGTATGGGTATCTAATGCCGTGAAATTAGTCTACTGCAATTTTTTCCATGTTTGATTGTTTTTCATTCTCTATTAAAATTCAGATACTTGGACATGATAACAATGATTAAAGAAATATGTTCTTGCAATTTCTGTTTTGATATGTGATGACAATTCTTTACTTAAAACACTACAACAAAGTAAAAGAGAAGTCCATGGAGATCTTATATATCTGGTTTGGCTTTAAGTTTATAATTATTGATTCTCCTCGTTTATATCGGACAGGAATGGAATTACATGAGGGGAGGGCTTACGACAATTGATCGTGATTATGGGTGGATTAACAACATCCACCATGATATTGGAACCCATGTCATACATCATCTCTTTCCTCAAATCCCTCACTACCACTTAGTAGAGGCAGTAAGTATCTCCTTTGTTCAACAAGACCATCATAATTAGCTATATTTAAGAATAGTGTTGTACTTTTTATGTCTACACATCCCTTTTTAATTCATTTTCCTAACCATTTTGTCTATCTTGACTGTGTAGACTGAGGCTGCTAAGCCGGTGCTTGGGAAATATTATCGGGAGCCTGCAAAGTCTGGGCCATTACCATTTCACCTGATTGGAAGTTTGATAAGAAGCTTGAAGAACGACCATTATGTTAGTGACACTGGGGATGTTGTGTACTACCAGACTGACCCTCAGCTCAGTGGCTCTTCTAAATCAGAGTAAGACTTTATATCCTTACTCTGCTGGAGCACAAGAGGGCTTTCAAGCTCTTCAGTTTGAATGGCCTTGCTTAACCTTGACAATCTTGTATTGCAATCATCATTTGGCACTTGAGAGTTTCCCATTGTGAAGAGTGATTGATTCCTAAAAAGACTACAGCAGCTACCTTTTAGAATCAAGGTAGAATATATATGTAGAGTATTATTATCCACATTGTTGTAATATTGAAGGGAATTTGTATATCTATTCTTCCTGATTAGGAAATCATTTCTTCGGAAAAATTTCTCATGTATCTCTTAAACAAAAAGAGAATTGAGGATATAAATTTGATAGCATAATGATTTTTCAACCTTTTTCTTTCCCTTCTGGCTTAATTGAGTTCTGTGGACAACAGGAAGAGTGAGAATTCTAGTTGAGATACTGAAGTATAGTAAAGTTGGAGAGGTTTGTTGAAGTAAGTCGTTGCAAAGGACCACTGAATAGCAAGATATCATTATCATGTTTAACTCATTTTTCACAATCATATTTGTTAATGAGATACTGAAATATAGTAAAGTTAGAGAGTTTTGTTGAAGCCGTTGCAAAGGACCACTGAATAGCAAGATATCATTATCATGTTTAACTCATTTTTCACAATAATATTTGTTAATGAGATCACCGTCAACCGTCAACCGTCAACCGTCAAATTCATTACGGGTTTGAGTCAAATGTCATTGTCTATAGTTGTTTGTTGGTAGAAAACTTTTCAGCGTGCTCGAGCTTATGTAAAGCTGAGGTCACAATCTTTAGGAAATCAGTCTCTTTCCCTTTCTGTCACTTTACTTGAATCAGAGCCCCGGTTTTTAAAATTAGATTTAATTATAAAAAAATATTTTGTATTTTACTTCATTTTCAAAAAATGTTTTAGATTTTTTTTTTATAATAAAAAATATCATGTAGTATATGTATTAGCAAAAGATATCTCGTTATTATCCCATTACAAAAACATACCACAAGACATTTTTATCATAAAAAAATTTCATAGTATTTTTTAAAAATAAAATGAACAATAAAGTATTTTTATAATTAAGCTTTAAAATTAAATGAACAATAAAAATGTGACTACGCTAATATTTTTAGGTGACTAACATTTCTAAAAACTTCTTTAACTTTAAAAAAAAAAAAAAAATTATTCTCGAGATTTGATATAAGTTTTGAGAGTGCAAATTTAAATACATAGAAAGAAAATTTTTCTAGGATAGGAAAAATGATAGAATCATGCAATTCACAACCGAATAACCAAATTTTCTATCCAACTAAACACTGAAGTGGGTAGAAACAATGAATTGAAGTTAAAATTCCTCAATAAAGGCAACTGAATTGTCTTTCGACTTTGGTGTTTGGAGCTAGCTCAATAGAAACAAACAAATAAATAATTACTCTTACAAGAATGACTAGTAAATCTTATCAATTGGCTATAGATGTGATACTTCCATACACGGTTTCTGCCTTTTAATTTATATTCTTTCAAAATTAATATGCATTTTGTTATTCTATTTTGATAAACATGGAAAACAAAAATACCTTCTTGGTTATAGGTAAGTTTTTCTTTTCTCTTTTTTTAAGACAGCTACAACAAAACACTAAACATATATACATGCCACACAACAAAGTTTCAGACACTTATACAACAGTGGAATTATGCACTATTAATGTTTAGTACAGCAGTTTTTAAAATAATTATTAAAATGATTTATGTATAATGTGTTTATTAGAATAGATGTAAAAGTATATAAATGGGAAAATTATTAACAAGGATATATCAATATTCGTTGACTACATAAATAGATAACGATAATTTTATATTGTGGCAATAATGTAAATATTCTTACCACTTAAGGGTAATTTAAGACAAAAAGTTGTCGAGACTAGAATTGGTTTTTGGAGATATGATCAAAACTGTCTTTGTAGAAATAAATTTTTATAAGCTGTTTTTTGGTTTTGGTGGTTTATCGGCTTAGCTTTTATTTATAAGCAAATAGAAATCATTTCATAGGCTCTATAAATGATTGATTTTACAAAAGAACAATTCTTTTGTTTTTATAATATGATATAGCTAATAATTCACTTTTCAATAGTTTGGTGACACGTGGATAACTCCCCTCTAATGATCGGATGACACATGGCTGCGTCAATGAAGGACACAGTACAGATGACAAAGCTATAATCATTCACAGACTTCTCACAAGCAAGAATAGAAGCAAGATTTCAGGGACTGCATCGTCCCTGAACACACACAACAAGACTTTTTGCCAAGGAAGCAGGATTTCGGGGATCGCACTATCCCGAGCACATGGTCAACTTGCCCCCAGAACTACTATAAAAAGCCCGAGGTATGTAGATCTTAATTCATATTCAAGTTCATCACTGAAACACTAATACCACAACCCTCTCCATTTTCTCAAAATCTCGTATTGACAAAGGCATCAGAGAGTCCTCGGAGCCACCACCCCCTTTTCCTTCGATGACTCTTTAGTTCATCTCTCTTTCTTTGCGTAAACCGTGGAATCCCAGACCTCTAGCTTAGCAGCAGATTTTTGGCATCAACAGATTGGCGTCATCCGTGGGAAAACCAATCTCTCGCTAACCAGTACAAGTGAAGAAATCTAAAGAACTCATCTATTGCCATGCCACCTAGAAACACCGTCAAGGGAGTCGCCGGAACCAGCACCGCACCTACACAAAACAGTGCCCACAGCCAGCAGTCTGGCTCAAGGTTCCATGCTGTGTCTGAACACAGGACCTCTGGCTGCGACCCGCGAGCCCTTTCGAAAACACAACATCCTCGCCGCACGGAGATCGATCCACCCGAAAATCTCCAAGGAGATGCCTCGACGCATCCTGCTATTCCAATGTTTCAAGCGCAGTTCCTAGAGCTCTCTCACTTAGTGACGGACCTAGCCGCCGAAGTTCAAAGAGGGAGTCGACAGCCCTTGCCTCCATCTCCTCACCGTGCCCCCAAGCAAACTAGCTCTCCTAGTGACGGGCTCCCCATCGATAATCATTCCACTACGGAGTCTTCGCCACCTCGTGTCGGTAAATCTAGAAAAGGCTTCTCCTCTAGAAGCAACCTCAGCCTAGACAAATGGATCGAGGAGAATGAAGAAAAAATCAACGAAGCCTTCAAATGCCGGGATCATAGCGTTCTGGACCCACCATTCATACAGAAAGTTCTCGAAGCTCCGTTCTTGCTAAATTTTTGGATGCCACAAATCAAACTCTATGATGGCTTGACAGATCCTTTGGACCACCTCCAGTATTATAAGACTACCATGATATTGCATCGCCACTCTGATCCGGTCATGTGCCGAGTGTTTCCCTTGATGCTCAAAAAAGCCACTGGTATGTGGTATTCCTGGTTGAAGCTAAGAAGTATCGACAATTTTAAAGAGCTTAGTTACGCCTTTGTTTCCCACATTCTTAACAGAAATGGACATAAGAAGACCTCAGAGAGCCTGTTCAACATCATTCAGCATTGAGGGGAGAGGCTTCAAGCCTACATCTCAAGGTTCAACTCTGCCACTTGAGAGATCCCTGACCTCGACCCCAACATTTAGATGCTGGCATTCAAAAATGGACTGATCCAGAATCTTTAGCTCCAAGCTCACTAAGCGACCGCCTAAAGACATGAACGAGGTCTCGACCCTAGCAGAGAAGTACATGCTAACAGAAGACGATCAAGCTTTCCGAAGAGAAAGGAAAAAGAAAATGGAGAAGAAGAGGAAAAACACAAACGACCCTCACGGTGGGATGACAAAAAAAATCGGTTATTCAATGCTACTAAGAACCTATAGGTTCACCTACTTGATTTATGAAAGATAATGAGAATATAGGTTATTCAAAAAGGAAAAAGGCGCTACTATACAATACATTAGTATAAGTAAGCGATTGAGTTAGCCTAGCCTACCCTACTAATGTATTGTATACCACGAGGGTAGGTATAAGGCCACCACCCATTTTAAAAGTTTCACTCCTCTCAACGCATCCAAATCCAATGTCTTTATGTAGCTTCAGGACAGGGAAATCCTTCAATGGCCCCCGAAGCCGCAGCGCCTCAACGATGATCAGAACAAGTGGTACCGATTCCATAGAAACCATGGGCACGATACTGAGGAGTGCCACACTTTGAAACAACAGATTGAGGTCCTTATCAAT
The DNA here is from genome assembly GCA_023935145.1 of Bretschneidera sinensis. Taxonomy (NCBI): domain Eukaryota; kingdom Viridiplantae; phylum Streptophyta; class Magnoliopsida; order Brassicales; family Akaniaceae; genus Bretschneidera; species Bretschneidera sinensis. The sequence continues at coordinate 70,811,992 of CM043700.1, read as the reverse complement.
CGAGGGCACTTGAAGGAGTTTACCGGATCACAGCAAGAAAGAATTTTCAACCGACCTAGGAGGAGTCCCGAACGTCCTTCTAATCAGAACCAATAGCATCAAGCTCCCTGGAAGAGTCATAGTCACCAGAATTATCAAAACAATCTGTGGCGGCCTAACCGCTAAATGTAACTCGAGGCAGAACCATAAAGCATACACTAGGTTCATGGTCTCCTTTCTGATAGCCAACCACGATGTCAGACGCATCTTAGTGGATAACAGAAGTTCGATGGACATCTTATTCTATGATGCTTTTAAGCAGATATAGTTGAAAGATAGTCAGCTAGAGTCAATCTCCGCCCCACTGTATGGCTTCTCGGTGGCTCCGATGTTCACCGAAGGCAGCATAGTTCTCCCAGTCATCGCGGGGACAACTCCATGCACTATTACTATGAAGACTACTTTCCTGGTAGTCAAAAGACCATCATCCTATAATGTGAGCCTCGGCAGACCCATTCTCAACAAACTGAAGGCTATCGTTTCCACCTACCATTTGAAAATGAAGTTCTTCACTAACGACGGAGTGGGTGAAGTCAAAGGAAACCAGCAGGTCTCCAGGTCCTATTATTTGAATGCTGTGAGAGGAAGAAAAAAAACAGAGGCCTTACTCCTCGAAGTGGAAGACTTTAAAGATGAGGTAAAAACCCCATGGGGCCAACCCATGGAGGAGCTAACCGCTATCCCACTTGGTGAAGACACCTCCAGAATAGTCTAAATTAGCTCTAGTCTCCCTGAGGATCTCAAAAATCCTCAATCTCTCTTCTAATGAGGAATCTAGACTTGTTTGCGTGGTCAGTCTTGGATATGCTCGGGATTAGCCCCAAGGTCATCATACATCAGCTAAATGTGGACCCGAGCCACAACTCAGTCGTTCAGAAGAATAGGTCATTTGCCCTCGAGCAGCAAGCTACCATCAAAACCGAAATCGATAAGCTACTTACCGTTGACTTTATTCGAGAGACAGATTATCCCAATTGAGTATCCAATGTAGTGATGGTTAGAAAGCCCAATGATAAATGACGAATCTGCATTGACCTCAAAGACTTGAACAAAGCCTGGCCAAAAGACAGCTTTCCTCTACTGTGGATCGATCAGCTGGTTGATGCCACCCCAGGGCATAAGCTTCTAACTTTCATGGATGTCTATTCTAGCTACAACTAGATCCTCATACACGAGCCTGACCAAGAGAAAATATCCTTTGTCATAGACCAAGGGTTGTACTGTTACAATGTCATGCCCTTTGGGCTCATAAACGTCAGGGCAACCTATCAGAGGTTGGTGAACATGATCTTTCAAGGGCAGATCAGAAGAAATATGGAAGTTTATGTGGACGACATGTTGGTCAATAACATCAAAGCCAAAGACTACAACTTTGGCCTAAAGGAGGCATTCGAGGTGCTTCGGTATCACTAGATGAAGCTAAACCCCGCAAAGTGCGCATTCGGAGTCATTGGGGGAAAGTTCCTCGATTTTACTGTCACCCAAAGAGGAATAGATGCTAACTTAGAGAAGATCAAAGCTATCCTCGGTATGACCCCTGATGAGAGTCATAAAATGCATCTTAATAGTACTTATTCGTTAGCATTTTAGGGTTGATCAAGGTTTGAATTACACTTTTATACCTTAATAACTCTAAAGTGATGTTCTTGGATCATTAACTTATTTCGGTGCATTTTTAGGTATTTTGTGTTTGAAAGAGATGGAAAAGCTATCGTTGCTTGAAGCACTAAGATTCCATGTATATCTAAGTGAAGGAGTGCTTCCGAAATGACAAAATGAAGAGTTTTTGTGCAAGGAAGCCTTCAGAGAGGGCCTAGGCGCCCATCAGAGAGGGCCTGGGCGCCCAAAACCAAGATCAGTGTGCGCTTAGGCACCCAAAGGAGAGGGCTGCGACACCCAAAAGCACACCAAACTAAGAAAAGCTTGAGCCACGGCGCCCAGAAGAGACAGCCGTGGCGCGCACAAGATTCCTTCTCCGAGTTTTGACCTAATTAGGACTTTAATGATTGCTTAAACCCTAAAACACCCTTGGACCCTTTGTACTATAAATAGATCACTTAGGGTTTGATAATAACATCGAAGAATTAGAGACCGAAGGCCAGGGAAAACATCATAAAGGCTGCCACATTCTCCCCCATGGCCAACTAATCTCCAAACAAGGCGAAAGGATGAATCCCTAGGTGTAGTTGTTATTATTTTCCTAATTGATTCAGTTGTAGTTGGGATTTATTATCAAAACATTGTTATGATTTACTCTTTAATTTAATTAGAATATTTTCTCTTAATCCGATGATTGCATCTTTCTCCTCCATATAAGTTTAGTCATGCTCTTCTTATGTGTATTTGTTGAGGTGTGATTGAGTTCGGTAAATTTATTTTATATATTTGTCCATTACTGCGATATTTTCATAGAAATATATTGTCATTTCTAAATAATCTATAAGATATGCCATATGTGCTTGAATCGAAGGTAAAGAGTATTTCATAGCAATTACATTAGGGTTTATACATGTGCTTGATTGAATATTTGCCGATTACTTATTTGGGATGCGAAACTTGCAATCGAGATAAAAACAACTGAATTAAGATTGGAATAAGGCAACGAACCTAGGGAGGATTCCCAGAACCTTGTTGCTTCCATCATATTTACACTACTTCACATTACTTCAATATCGAAACTCAAATTTTCTTGTTTAACTTTTATCGTTCGTTTTAAGGTTTGCACTTTCTTTTGTAGATTGCTTGTCTCCCTGTGGAATCGACAGCCCAAAGCTGTGCTACAACTATCACGTTATACTTTGGGCGTAATCAAATTTTGGCACCATTGCCAGGGAGACGTGCAGTACAAGGAAGATTGTCAACTTTGAGACATGACGGTAGAAGAATTATAGATAGTTTTTTTTTTTCTTTTCAGCAGTTGTAAAGGCGGTAACTTTGTTCCTTCTCTTAGCTTGCTACATTAATTTAATTTAATTTTATTCTTTCTTTTTATAGTATTTATTTATTTATTTTATGATCTTGCATGCCCCGATATAGAGACACTTTGGGTAGATTTGCTTGTAGGCCTGTGTTAGCGTCAGAATTAAATTCTTTTTTAAATCCTCTATTTGACAATCCATCTAGTCCTGAAGAGATGAGTGAACACGAAGATCAACCCCCTAGGACACTTCAGGATTACCTCCACCCTAACAGCCACACCATCATGCATCATGTTTCCAGCTAATACTCGCCATTTAGATTTTAAAACAGGGATGATACAATTACTCCCTACGTTTCATGGCTTGGAAAGTGAAAACCCATATGTGCACATTAGAGAGTTTGAGGAAGTAGTTGCGACTTTTCATAGTCAAGATGCAACTGCTGACATTGTGAGACTTAAGTTCTTTCCTTTCGCTTTGAAGGATAGAGCTAAGAGTTGGCTATACTCACTGAGACCACGATCTATTGGGTCGTGGACTGAGATGACTCAAATTTTCTTTAATAAATACTTCCCCCAACATAAGACCAATGCTTTAAAAAGGCAAATCTCCACATTTGCACAAAAGGATAGTGAGACTTTATATCAGTCTTGGGAGAGATTTAAGGAGTTGTTGAGTATATGCCCTTACCATGGGTATGAGAATTGGCGTTTTGTGAGCTATTTTTATGAGGGACTTACATATAGAGAGTGCCAATTTGTAGAGATGATGTGTAATGGTAAGTTTTTAGAAAAAAGATCCTGATGAGGCCATAGAATACCTCAATGAGCTTACTGAAAAGCTCACACTTGGACTGAACCTAGTACTACTGAAAGCACAAACAGGTCACGACCTGTAGGGAACCTAAATGGTGGTGGAATTTACCATCTTAGGGAAGAGGATAACCTAAAGGCTAAGGTCGAGATGCTCACTAGGGAACTAGATACGTTAAAGACTAAGAGCTAACAGCAAACACACGTAGCTAATCATGCAAGGTCTTTTGAACCATATTTTGTGTGTGGCGGGGTAGATCATCTACCCAAGAGTGTCCCACATTTGCGGAGATGAGAAGGATGTATGAGGAACAATGTAATGGCTTAAGTATGTACAAGAAGCCTTTTTCACCTTTCTCTGATACCTATAATCTAGAGTGGCGGAATCACCCCAATCTTAGCTGGAAATCTGAAAACCAGCCACCTACACATCCCCCTAGATCATATCCTGCACCATATCATGCACCTGCACCCTCTAGGAGTCCTTTAGAAGAAACTTTGCATGATTTTATTGAGGCACAGGATAAGACTAATCAGAGGCTTGAATATTTAATTACGCAGGTTGTTGAAGAACATAAGGATTTAAAGAGCCAAGTGTCCAAGTTGATGAGCTCCTTGAGTGTGAATGAGCGAGGTAAGTTCCCTTCCCAAGCTCAGTCCACACACTATGGACAACACCTGGCGCAAAATAATTTGAAGGAGGTGAATGCCATTTTAACACTTAGTGGTAAGTCATTACATATCCTAACATCGAACAAATCAGAGGATGTGGACGAGAGCCACCAAGTATATATGATTGACTCACCTATGGAAAAGGTCCATCACCTTAATCCATTGGAGTCAATCCACACCCATGGGTTCACAAGAACATATATTGAGCCAGAATCTGGAGATGTTACTGATAACATCCTTAAGGCCTCTTCAAAGCATACAAGAACAAAATTTGGCAGTGAAGCAGTTGCTGGTGCATTCAGCTCATGTTTGTCTAGGAGAGAATAAGAGCGTCTGGTTGAAGACGTAAAACTTAGCGCTTATGGGAGGCACCCCACAACATATCATTTTACTTTTATTGTTTTCATATTTCTTTTTCTTGTTTATTATTTGTATTTTTTTTCTGTTTTCCAGTATTAACTTAGTATTTCTTTTTCAAAGACAAATATACGAAGCAGTTCAAATGGTAGAGCACAATTTTCAGTTTTTGTGCACTTTTGGCTACACAGAGAGTTTCCTTTACTCTTTCTTTTACATTGAGGTCAATGCAAATTTTAAGTTGGGGGTAGAAGAAACGTATTTCTTCTTTTCATTGAACTACTTGGTGTCATTTTCCCTTTTTGTTTGTTTTTTAGCATGCTTTGTGTTAAGCCTTAGAGTTAATTCACATGTCAATAATATGAGCTTAATTGAGATAGTATATAGCATTTAGAAGAAGTTAAATCTTGCTTCGGTTTGAGAATAATTTAAGTATCAATCTTCATTTAGTTTGAGACTCTAGCATGCGGTAAGATTACATGATTAGTCTAAAAACATTTAGAGAAGTTTTATGTGTGATTGCTTTATGAATACTTTTGCGGTCTTGACAAGCTCTAGAACTTATTTGATAATCACTTGAGGCGAATTCCTAGAATGCACACTACTTAGGATATGATATAGGTCATTTTTGGACTGTTTGAGCCTTTCAAACTTATCCTTGCTATATCTATCACTAGTCACCTGTTTGAGCCTTTTTCTTGAAAAAGAGTTTGAGCCTTGTTTCTTTTGAAAACCCATTTACTTACCCTTATGAGCATAAAAATATTTTATCCTTACCCTTCTTTTAAAAGAACTTAGTTATACACATTTGTTGAGAAGCATATGAAAGGAGTAAGGATGGAAATATGCAAAAAAAATATACTACTACCATAACCCAAGTACATTAAAGGAGATAAGTTGGGGGTTGTGGAAAAGAGTGAAAAAAAAAGAAAAAAAGAAAAAAAGAAAAAAAATATATATATATATATATATATATATAGGAGGTGAATGGTCTTATGCCAAAAATACAAAAGAAAAAGAAAAGTGAAGTATGACAAAGAAAGAAGAAAAGAAAAGAAAAGTGGTGACTTATATATATATATAGGAGGTGAATGGTCTTATTCCAAAAATACAAAAGAAAAAGAGAAGTGAAGTATGACAAAGAAAGAAGAAAAGAAAAGAAAAGTGGTGACTTATTGAGAGATATGCTCTTATAAAAAATGGTTAAAAGAGTTAGGTGTTGAAGTAAGGTTATCCAGTGCTTAAAAGTGGTTGTGTTTAAAGCTAAGAGATTGAGTTCTTTTACTTGCAAATCCTTCTCGTTCTTCTTTAACCTTTACCTTAGCCTAACGTTACAAGCTTATTAAAGACCTATTGATCCAATGAAGTGTGATTTTTCTACAAATAGTGGAGAGTGATTTGAAAAATAAGCTTATGGAGCTTGTTTATGTGATTGATATCACACAATTTATTATGCTTTTAGAGGTCAAGACTTGTATTCATGAATGTTATGCATAAAATCATCCGAGTGTTCGGATTAATGGATTATGGTAAGATGGATGTTAAGAGTCGATAACAATTTTGAGATTGATATTTGGATTACTTTTGGACTTGAGTGATATTTAATGATTCTATGTACTGTGTGTTATGTGCAATTTTTTAGACAAAAAATTGAATTACTCTTGGATTAACACTAACATTGCTTCACTTTGTTTTAACTTCTACCTTAGAATTCATCTCTTGTTTTCGCTTGAATTGCTAGGGACTAGCAATAAGCTAGTTGGGGGTTATGATGAGAGTCATAAAATGCATCATAATAGTACTTATTCGTTAGCATTTTAGGGTTGATCAAGGTTTGAATTACACTTTTATACCTTAATAACTCTAAAGTGATGTTCTTGGATCATTAACTTATTTTGGTGCATTTTCAGGTATTTTGTGTTTGAAAGAGATAGAAAAGCTATCGTTGCTTGAAGCACTAAGATTCCATGCATATCGAAGTGAAGAAATGCTTCCGAAAGGACAAAATGAAGAGTTTTTGGGAAAGGAAGCCTTCAGAGAGGGCCTAGGCGCCCAGAACCAAGATTAGAAGGCCTTGGCGCTTATCAGAGAGGGCCTAAGTTCCCAGAACCAAGATCAGTGTGCACCTAGGCGCCCAAAGGAGAGGGCTGCGGTGCCCATAAGCACACCAAACTAAGAAGAGCTGCTGCGCACACACGATTCCTTCTCTAAGTTTTGACTTAATTAGGACTTTAATGATTGTTTAAACCCTAAAACACCCTTGGACCCTTTTTACTATAAATAGATCACTTAGGGTTTGATAATATCGTTGAAGAATTAGAGGCTAAAACCCGGGAAAAACATCATGAAGGCTGTCACATTCTCCCCCATGGCCAACTAATCTCCAAACAAGGCGAAGGGATGAATCCCTAGGTGTAGTTGTTCTTATTTTCCTAATTGATTCAGTTGTAATTGGGATTTATTATCAAAACATTGTTATGATTTACTCTTTAATTTAATTAGAAGATTTTCTTTTAATCTGGAGATTGCATCTTTCTCCTCCATATAAGTTTAGTTATGCTCTTCTTATGTGTATTTGTTGAGGTGTGATTGAGTTCGGTAGTTTTATTTTATAGATTTGTCCATTATTGTGATATTGTCATAGAGATATATTGTCGTTTCTTGATAATCTATAAGATAGGTTATATATGCTTGAATCGAAGGTAAAGAGTATTTCATAGCAATTACATTAGGGTTTATACATGTGCTTGATTAAATATTTGCCGATTGCTTGTTTGAGATGTGAAACTTGCAATCGAGATAAAAACAACTGAATTGAGATTGGAATAAGGCAACGAACCTAGGGAAGATTCCCGGAACATTGCTGCTTCCATCATATTTACACTACTTCATATTACTTCAATATCAAAACTCAAATTTTCTTGTTTAACTTTTATCGTTCGTTTTAAGGTTTGCACTTTCTCTTGTAGATTGCTTGTCTCCCTGTGGAATCGACACCCCAAAGCTGTGCTACAACTACTGCGTTATATTTTGGGCGTAATCAACCCCCCTTGGACTATAAAGGAAGTGCAAAGGCTGACAGGGCGTGTAGCGGCACTCAGTCGTTTCATGTCGAAATCTGCAGAAAAATGCCTCCACTTCTTCAGAGCCATCAGGAAGGCAAAAGAATTTTCCTGGACTGAAGATTGTCAAAAAGCCTTTGAGGAGCTGAAAGAATAACTAAGTTCTTCCCCATGTCTGACCAAACCTATAATAGGAGAGAAACTCTTCCTATATTTATTGGCTAGGCAGGAAGTAGTAGCCTTCGTTCTGATTCGGGAAGAACCAGGTGTCCAGAAACTGATATACTATGTTAGCAAAATCCTCTATGATGCAGAAGTAAAGTACCTCTTGATAGAAAAGATGGCGTACACCCTTCTAATCACAACATGGAAGCTTCGGTCGTATTTCTAAGCACACACCATCATCCTCTTAACAGATCAGCCATTAAGATAAGTGTTTCATAAGCCAAACGTCTCAGGGAGGATGGTCAAGTGGTCCATAAAGCTATGAGAATTTGACATCCAGTACAATCCCCGAAAAGCCATCAAGGCTCAGGCCCTCGTAAACTTCATTGTGGAGACAACACTCCAGGAGGGTCCGAACAAAACCCCGAATCTGGAGATAGCTGAAAAAGTTCAGTAGTGGACCCTTCATGTTGATAGTTCCTCCAACAGTACCAGAAGTGGGACAAGGCTTATTTTTTGTGGTCCGGATGGATTCATAGTTGAATACAGCTTAAAGTTTAGGTTCAAAACTTCCAATAATGAAGTAGAATACAAGGCATTACTCGCTGGAATGAAGTTGGCAAAAATGATGGCCGCTAGAGCCTTGGATAAGTACAACGACTTGCAAATAGTGGTAAATCAGATGAACGGCTAGTTCAAGGCCAGAAAGGAGAAGATTGCTCGATACTTCAAGAAGGCTAGAGAACTCACAGCCGAATTTAGAGTGTCATGGATAACTTAGGTTCCTCGAGTAGAGAACTCGAAAACTAATGCTCTTGCTAGACCAAGCCAACCTAAGCCGTCTACCTCGAGACTCTCACCGCCCTGAGCATCGATGAAGTACCTGTGCTACTAGTAATCGAAGGAGAAACCTAGGCAGATTTGATCCTCGGGTATTTACATGATGGTCAGCTTCTTGAGCAGAAAGCTAGGAAACTTATCTCCTGCATTTCCTGATACGCAATCATAGATGAATAGTTATACAAAAGAGGTCTTATGATGCCTTATTTGAGGTGTCTTGGGCCCACCAAGGCCAATTACACTTTTCGGGAGGTTCACGAAGAGGTATGCAGAAATCACCTAGAAAGCTAGGCTTTAGCCTTCAAAGTACTCTGCCAAGGATACTACTGGCCCATAATGCAGAGAGATGTTGCTGAATAGTCAAGAAGTGCATAAGCTATTAGAAATACTCCCCTATTCCTATAGGCTGGTGAACCCTCTTACCTCGATCATGAGTCCACTTCCTTTCACCATGTTGGGGATGGATCTCCTTAGTTATTTCACTAGGGCATTCGGCTAGAGGAAACATCTTATTGTAGCAATAGATTACTTCACCAAGTAGGTAGAGGCAGAACCACTTGCCAGTATCACAGATCATCAAGCTCGAAGTTTTGCCTGGAAGTCCATAGTGTGTCGATTCGGCATACCTCAGATACTGGTCACTAACAACGACAAATAGTTTGATGGCACTCGATTCAGGGCATTCTGTGAAGAGATTCGTATTGAGCATCGATTCTCTTAGCCTCCTATTAGCAGAAAGTGATTAAGTACTACAACTTTTGGGTTAATGAGAGAAGCTTTAAGCTACGTGATCTTGTTCTATGAAAAAATGAAGTGTCTCGTCCTCAAGAAACGAGGAAGATTGTCCCAAACTAGGAAAGCCCGTATCGCATCAAAAGAGTTTTTTGAGCTGGCACTTTCGAGTTTGAATAGTTGAATGGAAAGCCCATCCCTCTCAGTTAGAACGTGGAGAACCTTCACAAATTTTACTAGTAGTGTACGCCTCTCGAGTTCCACGCGTCGCATAAATGTAACTTGTGAACGCCTCGATTATCAATGAAAGAACCCTTATTTTCCAAGTTACCACTTCTCGGCCTTTCTAACCAATAACAGTAAAATATACTACGTTTGCAAAGGGAGACAAGATGAAGAAAAATTCTAGAAATTTCATTAAATAATATGATTACAAGCAAATGGAGGCACTATCGGCCTCAGTCTACAAAAAAAAAGCTCCAAGTCTTCAGGGGTTGACCTTCTTATCAGACGTAACCTCTGCTGCGATGCCACTCTGGTAGGCCTTTTCTTCCCCTCCAGATCCACTTGCTATGGCTTTGTCCTCATCCCTCGAGGTTCCAAGCTTGAGAGCCAAGAAGTCAACTTGAGGGTAGAGCATCTCGGCCTTCCTCTTGACCTCCAAGAACTCCTAGAATAAAGAGAGCCCAACCTCCTCCTCCACGGCCTCTCGATAGGAGGCGAAGCTCTTGAAGCCAGCCAGAGCCTCCTCCATGGCCCTTCTCAATCTCCTCCTTCAGCTTTTGCTTAGTGCCCATGGCAGTATCCCTCTCTCGACATATGACCTCTTTCTCCTCCACGGCCTCTGCCCTGGCTTGGTCAGCACTCTCCTAGCTTAGACAAGCTCTTTCCAAGGAGCCCTACAGCTGTTGGATAAGCCTGCAGCTATCATCTAGCTTTTGCTGGCACCGAGTCAACCTCTCGCCCATATTTAGGCATGCAACACGCTAGATTGAAACAAAGAGTAGGAGGATAAGCTACCGTAAAATAGAAAAAAACTTGCAAGAAAAGTTTAAGGTAAAAACACTCACTTGGGAGGCCAAGACCTCGGCCACAGAGTAGAGGCCCTCGATTGGCTTCTTTGAGAGCTTGATCATGTCGCATGGGGGATCCCCAAGACAAGGTACTCCCGAGCGACCCTAGGGTGAGCAAAAATCGAGTCGTCCGTCTTTATGCCTCAGTTAGGCATAAAGATCCTGGCCTCAGAAGGAACCTCCTGAGATGAGGACAAAGATTGTGTCTGCTTAGACGGAGGCGCGACAAAAATACCCCTTGGCTCATATGAGGGCTCGGAGGGACTTGAAGTCTCCACATCAATAGGAATGGGAAAGGGAGCCCACGGCAGCTTCCTCGAACCTTAGGCATGTGCAAGCTGCTTCCCAACTTAGGCAACCCTCTTCATTTCCTGGGCCATTATCTTCGCCCTCTCTATAGCTCTAGCCATGGCTTCCATCTCTGCTCAGCAAAAAATACAAGTATGAGTAATCGGAAACAAAGATGATAAAGTTAAGAAAGCAAACAGTTATGAAAGCATAAAGTGCCTAAGTATGTACCACTCTTCAAGGTCCCCTAAAGACAATGAGAGCAGAGGTCACGCTTTGTCAGCTCTTCGTTGTCATACAGAACACCCACGTCAAGGGGTGTGGTCATTGTTGGAAATCACCTTGACAAGATGCCCAGGTGGTGATCTTCCAAACACCCAAGTCTTGAATGACTTGTAAAAAGAATTTCAGCAATCGAACTCAAGAACAGAAAATCAAAGAAAGAAAGAAGACAAGTAATTTGTTGTCGAGGTTCGGCAATGTGCCTACGTCCCTGTGAGTTCCTCTGAACTCTCTGCACTATCTCAATGGTTCTTACAAAGTTACAGCAATCCCCTTCAAGAATCCAAGTTCTTGAAGAAACAAGAAGAGAAGGAAGAAGATGAGAACTCAACAATGTTCTGTAATCTAATCTAGACTCTCTCTATCTAATTACAACCAGCCTCATTACAAGAGTCCCTCTTGTGTTTATGTATCTCTACACAATTCTCTCTTAGTGTTTACAATGATCTCACAATGTCACAAAACTCTCTTGTATGTGTGTTTTTGTATCTTGTATTATCTTATGAAATGAGGCCTTGAGAACCCCTTTTATAGCCTCTTAATTCTTGGATATTTTTGTGAGTCATTATCCTCCCTTTGATCATGTTCTTCCTTTAATCTCAGCCCTACATCACTCTCCAAGTGATGCTGTGTGTTTTGGTGTTGTGCTGTGTGCTGCGGCGTGACCTGATGCTGCAGCCTCCTGATGTTGTGCGCACACCTCCTACCTGTGGGCAGAAACTTCCACAGCAGTGTGCTTGACCTTCCCATGCTCAAAATTGAAGCACACACATGTGTGCAACCTTATAACTTGCTGAACTTTGATATCCCACAAATGGTTTGGACATTAACCAATCTTAGACCATGTTTGGACATGTTTGAAACTTAGGCAAATAACAACAATCTCTACCTTTGTCTAAGTGTTCAAAAAAAAAAAAAAAACAAAAACAAAACCTGAACCATTGTGCAGAAAGTTTCAGGATCCAAACTCATATTGAGTTACCAATTAACCCACTCCAATCCTAAGTAATTCAAGGAAATGATTGAACTTACTTAGAGGTAAGACTTTAGTACCCAAGTCAGCAGGATTTTCTTCCGTGGCAACCTTGTCCACATGGATGCATCCTTTCGTAACATTTTTCCGAATGAAATGATACTGAACATCCATGTGTTTTGTCCTCTCATGGAACACTGGATTTTTACACAAGTGCAAGGCACTTTGACTATCCGAAAATACCACAACCTGCTCATCTAGTACCTTCAACTCTTCAAGCAATCCTTTGCACCATATAGCTTCCCTAATGGCCTCTGTAGCAGCTATGTACTCAGCCTCGGTTGTTGAGAGTGCTACCACTGGCTGCAACTGAGCCTTCAAACTTACATAACATCCGTTTAAGTTGAAGAAGTAGGAGGTAATCGATCTCCTTTTATCCCGGTCTGCTCCATAGTCCGAATCTGCAAACCCTTCAAGGCAGATTGCATTACCCCTCTTCTCATACACCAGCCCTACTTCTGGGCTTCCCTTCAAATACCTTAGCAACCACTTCATCCCAAGCCAATGCTCCTTTCTGGGATTACTCATAAACCTGCTGAGAACACTTATTGCATGAGTAATGTCCGGTCTAGTGCTCACCATGGTGTACATAACAGAACCAACAACACTAGAGTAAGGGACTTTCTCAATTTCCTTCTTCTCTGCCTCCGATCTTGGACATTGATCGCTAAAGAATTTGAAATGACCAGCAAGTGGAACCTTCACTGGTTTGCTATCTTCCATAGAGAATTTAGATATCATCTTCTCTATGTAGGAAGTTTGAGAGATCTTCAATCCGTTTCTCTCCCTTTCCCGGATGATACACATCCCAAGGATCTTCTTTGCATGGCCAAGATCCTTCATCTCAAACTCTTCACTGATTTGAGCCTTTAATTTCTTTATCCTCTCCATGCTGCTCCCAACCAGCAACATGTCATCAACATAGATGAGGATGATCACCATCTCCTCAATCTTCTGCCCCTTATAGTACAAGCAAGAATCATAGCAGCTCCTCATGAAACCCAAGCTGATTACAAAGGAGTCAAACCTCTTGTTCCACTGCCGAGGTGATTGCTTCAGGCCATAGAGAGACTTCTTCAATTTGCACACTAGCTCTCCCTGCCTTCCTTCCTCATAACCTTCGGGTTGCCTCATGAAAATGGTCTCATCGAGCTCTCCATGCAAGAATGTAGTCTTCACATCTATTTGCTCGATTTCCCAATTAAATTGGACCACTAATGCTAACATCATCCGTATTGTCTTGTACTTCACAACCGGTGAGAAGATTTCGGTGAAATCTATGCCTTCTTTTTGTGTGAACCCCTTTGCCACCAGCCTAGCCTTATATCGGACTTCATCCCCCGGAGTATTCCCTTCTTTGATCTTGTAGAGCCACCTACAATCCGCCACTCTCTGTTTTTCTGGTTTTGGCACCAGCTCCCAAGATTTGTTCTTCATCAAAGAATCCATTTCTTCCTCCATAGCCAGCTGCTACTTTGACGAATCCTTACACTCCATGGCATTCATGTAAGTTTCTGGTTCAGCCATCCCTCCTTCTATCCAAGGAGCTGCTGCATCTACAGCATTTGCAAACCCATATCTCAAGGGTGGTCTAGCCACTCTTCTTTCCCGGTCTCTTATGAGCTGGTAGTTATTTACTGCATCAACCACTTCTTGTTCAGCCTCTTCTTGAGTTTCTTGAGCTTCTTGGCCTTCTTCCAAGGGCTCTACCTAGTCCGAACCCTCTTGCCTCCTCTGCTCTACCTGAACCAAGTGCTCTTTGATGTGATGCTCAACAATTTCTGAATTGGTTTGCTCACTAGCCCCTACAGGGTTAGTTTTCTCCATGTAGGGAAATAATAATTCATTAAAGACAACATCCCTACTTATAATCAATTTCATGCCCTTCTTTTCTAAGGACCACAACCTATATCCCTTAACCCCATCACCATATCCTAGAAATACACATTTTCTAGACCTAGGGTTAAGTTTATCCTCCTTTTGGTGTGCATATGCTACACATCCAAAAGTCCTAAGGTTGCTTAATTCAGGGGGTTTTCCACTCCACATCTCCATGGGAGTCTTGAGCTCTATTACTCTAGAGGGTGATCTATTCACCAAGTATGCAGCTGTAGCTACAGCTTCTCCCCAAAAATATTTTGGTAACCCGGATCCTATTAGCATGCACCTAACTTTTTCCATAAGGGTTCGATTCATTCTTTCAGCAACTCCATTTTGCTGGGGTGTTTTTGCAACCGTTCTGTGTCTTAGAATGCCATTTAATTCACAGAATTTATCAAAATCCTTGTTGCAAAATTCTAAGCCATTATCGGTTCTTAAAGCTTTAACTACCCTACCAGTTTGGGTTTCCAACAATTTTTTCCACACAACAAATTTATTCAAGGCATCCGATTTATTCATAAGCAAATAAATCCACACTCTTCTTGAATAATCATCAATTAAAGACAGAAAGTAAAAGTTACCTCCTTGTGTTGGTGTTCTTGCTGGTCCCTAAAGGTCCGAATGAATGTAATCAAGAATCCCCTTAGACTTGTGCACTCCGGTGTTAAAGCTGACCCGGTGTTGCTTCCCAAGAATGCAACTCTCACAGAAATCCAGTTTTTCTACTTTGTCACCACCAAGTAGACCTTCCTTGCTAAGCACTTGCAGGCCTTTTTCGCTCATGTGTCCCAAGCGAGTGTGCCAAAGGGCTGCCTTGTCCAGCTTAGCCATCAAGCTTGCTGCTTGATCATTGGTTTCTGTTTCTCCGATCATCTCATAGAGTCCATCATTTCTTGCTGCCTTGATCACTACCAAAGATCCCTTGGCCACCTTGATCTTTCCTCCCTCTAATTTGCATGTGTACCCCATGGAATCCAGCTACCCTAATGAGATCAAGTTCCTCTTCAAGTCTGGAAGATATCTTACATTTCGCAGCAGCCTTGTGACTCCATCAAACATCCTCAATTGGATGTCTCCAATCCCTCTCACTTGGCAAGAATTGTCATTCCCCAAGAAGACTCTTCCCTCATTGATCTCCTTGAAATTCTTGAACCATTCTTTGTGAGGGCACATATGATAGGTGCACCCGGAGTCAAGAATCCACTTTCCGCTGCCTTGCCTTCTGCTCACATTTGAGCATGCAACAAGAACATCATCTTGCTGTTCTCCTTTGGCAACCGAAGCCTCTCCATTGTTGGTATGACTTCTCCTCTCATCCCATATCCTCTTCTTGCAATCTTTCTTGAAATGGCCCTTCTTGTTGCAGTAGAAACATCTATTTCCTCCTCCATATCTTGTCTTGGAGTGAGATCTCCCATGGCTTTGCCCTCTACCTCTTGATTTCTCCCTGTAGCTGCCATAAGTGCTACTGCCATTCCGAGCTGCTGGCCTTCCTCTTACGAATAGCCCTTCACCACTTGATGCCTCCTTCATCTTGGCTTTGAAATCATGTGCCCTTATGGCATTGATCACAATCTCCTTTGTCAAAGAATCCCTTCCATACTCAATTACATTAATCAAATTATCAAAGCAATCTGGAAGTGAATTTAATAAAATGACAGCCAATTGTTCATCCGGAAAAGTAATGCTACAGCTATTCAAATCTTGAACTAGCTTGTTAAAGACATCAAGATTATCTTGCAACTCCTTACCAAGGTCCATTTTAAAAGCAAAGATTCTTTTAAGAAGATAAATTTTGTTAGGAAGAGTTTTGGTAAGAACAACTTATCTAGTTTCTTCCATATGACAGCCAGATCCTCCGAGTCTCCGCACTCCCTTGTGATACTATCCGACATGTGCAAGAAAATGGTGCTGTAGGCCATCTTCTTCATCTCGGTCCGCTGGTCCTCCGTGATACTTGCTGGAAAAGCATCATCTTCTCCAATAGCCAAGTCCACTTTCTGCTGCATCAGAACCGCCTTGATCTTCCGCTTCCATAGGGTAAAGTCCCCCTTTCCATCAAACTTCTCCACACAGAAATTTGAAGCCATCTTTTGCGGACAAGATCCCAGATTTGTGCACTAACCATAACTACTTTCTTTAACCTCAAGAACACAGATCGAAGATGGATCTTTAACACCGTTCTTGAATCAACCTTCAAGAACACGACTGGATCTTGATCTTTAACCGTTCTTGATTCACCCAAGAAGTTTGATCTTTGATTCTTGGAGTTTTGGCTCCGTACCTTCTACTTCTTATTCCGATAACCAGCTGCTGTGCTCTGATACCACTGTTGGAAATCACCTTGACAAGATGCCCAGGTGGTGATCTTCTAAACACCCAAGTCTTGAATGACTTGTAGAAAGAATTTCAGCAATCGAACTCAAGAACAGAAAATCAAAGAAAGAAAGAAGACAAGTAATTTGTTGTCGAGGTTTGGCAATGTGCCTACGTCCCTGTGAGTTCCTCTGAACTCTCTGCACTATCTCAATGGTTCTTACAAAGTTACAGCAATCCCCTTCAAGAATCCAAGTTCTTGAAGAAACAAGAAGAGAAGGAAGAAGATGAGAACTCAACAATGTTCTGTAATCTAATCTAGACTCTCTCTATCTAATTACAACCAGCCTCACTACAAGAGTCCCTCTTGTGTTTATGTATCTCTACACAATTCTCTCTTAGTGTTTACAATGATCTCACAATGTCACAAAACTCTCTTATATGTGTGTTTTGTATCTTGTATTATCTTATGAAATGAGGCCTTGAGAACCCCCTTTATAGCCTCTTAATTCTTGGACATTCTTGTGAGTCATTATCCCCCATTTGATCATGTTCTTCCTTTAATCTCAGCCCTACATCACTCTCCAAGTGATGTTGTGTGTTTTGGTGTGGTGCTGTGTGCTGCGGTGTGACCTGATGCTGCAGCCTCCTGATGTTGTGCGCACACCTCCTGCCTGTGGGTAGAAACTTCCATAGCAGTGTGCCTGACCTTCCCATGCTCAAAATTGAAGCACACACATGTGTGCTACCTTATAACTTGCTGAACTTTGATATCCCACAATTGGTTTGGACATGTTTGAAACTTAGGTAAATAACAACAGTCATCATAGCCTTCAGTGTCTCTTGCTCATGGTACAAGAGATACGGCTTCTTGCACTTCCCCGCATGGTCCAGGCTCCAAGACAATGGGACCTCAAAGCTCTTCTCACTCTGGACGTAGAAAAAGGCTTTTTTCCACTGCTTGATGGATGAGGGTTTCTTCTTTAGCAGCCCATTCCTAACTCTGGAACTAATCATGACCCACCTGTTTTAGCCTTGCTTGCTAATCTAGAAGTGGGCTTTGAAAACGTTAATATTCATCAGCCCCTTCAAGTCATAGCAAACACAGATGAACACCATGATCAGACGAACTGGGTTGGGCACTAGCTGGCACAACACTAAGTCAAAGAAACTTAGCACCGAGCAGAGGAAATGATGGAGTGGGAATCTGACCCTAGTTCTCATGTGCTATTTATAGACACATCTCGAAGGGCGCGTGGCTCGAGAGGACATCACAAGCTCTCTCCCCAACACCGACGTTCCTCAGGGTGTACTTTTCTGGAATATGGTACACGCGCCTGATGACCTCAAGCTCCCCTTCCTTCAACTTATTTAGCACAGAATTTGCCACGAACGACCATTACACCCTTTCCTCCACCCTCATATCCCCCTCAGCTCAGCTAAAACATTATCTAACTCATCCACCCTCATATCCAGCCCCATAGGGAACCATAGCCAATGGCCCCTCCTAAGTGTTGCCACTCCTTAAGGATTCACCCTCACTAGAGGTTCGGCTTAGACCCATGGCCTCTCTTAGTTCCCTAGACAGGGCTTCACTATCCTCACTACCACTATCACTACCATTAGGCCTATCATGATACATATCTACATAAGACATTATAATAAGTGAAGCAGAAAAAACTCACCAAAGGTAGATCTCCGCGAAAACTTTTAGCACTTCAAAAAGGCAGATTCCTCATTGCTCACACCTCGATCTTCCCCGCAATAAAAAGTTCTCAAAACTCCAATAGACTCCGAGGGCTCTCAAATTTTCTCTCTGAATAACAAATGAAGTGAAGTGAAGAAATGAAAGGAAACTCCTCTCTTATATAGAAGCTCAGGCGTAATAAATGAGAAAAATTAACTCTTCTCCAGCTGTAAAGACACGACGTTTGGAATAACTAAGGTGCCGTTACACTCCCCAAGGCTTCCCTAGCTGTAAAGACATGACGTTTGGCATAACCAATGAGCCATTACACTCCCCAAAGGCTGCATAAGGAATACCATCAAAGGTGTGTGCTACAATTACACTCCTCGAAACAACAACGCACGCTCCAACATTTAATGTTCTAGAGTGGCCCAACGCTCCAGCATTGAATGCCTCCACAGAGGATCCTGGAACAGCCCAAAGGCCTCTCTATGGGCCTAAAACAAAATATCCTTATATGGGCCCAAAGCAAAAAGCCTTCCATGGGCCCAAAGCAAAAAAGCCTTCCATGGGTCCATGCTCGATCTCACATCTCCAAGGCCGAGCATTTTGATTGCTGCTCAAATGCTAGGTCCCATGTCTCCAAGGCAAAGCATTTTGACTACTGCTCAAATTCTCAGTCCCACGTCTCTGAGGTCGAGCATTTTGACTACTACTCAAATGATCAGTCCCATGTCTCCAAGTCCGAGCATTTTGACTGCCGCTCAAATGCTCGGTCCCACATCTTCAAGACCGAACATCTTGACTGCTACTCATATGTTTGACCCCCATGCCTCCAAGACCGAGCATTTTGACTAAGGTCCATATGCTTGGCCCCAAGCCTCACAGGCCGAAACACACAACCAGCGACACAAAGCTCTATTATACTTCCTCAAGCACATAAATATACTTAAGGAAATGGGGGCCCTCTGATGTAGCGAATAATTCACTCTCCAATAGCCTGGTTACACGTGGATAACTTCTCTCCAATGACCGGATGACATGTGGCTGCGTCAATGACAGACACATAGCATTACAGATGATAAAGCCATAATCATGCACAAATTTCTCACACGCAAGAACGTAAACAAGATTTTAGGGACTGCATCGTCCCTGAACACACAACAAGACCCTTTGCCAGGGAAGCGGGATCTAAGGGATCGTACCATCCCAAGCACGTGGTCAACTTGCCCCCTGAAACACCATAAAAAGCCCAATTTATGTAGATCTTAATTCATATTCAAGTTCATCACTGAAACACTAATACCACAACCCTTTCCATTTTCTCAAAACCTCGCATTGACAAAGGCATCGGAGAGTCCTCGGAAGCACCACCCCACATTTCCTCCAGCGACTCTTTAGTTCATCCCTCTTTCTTTGCGCAGACTGTGGAATCCCAGGCCTCCATCTCAACAAGAGATTTTTGACATCAACACAATCTTTTCGGAATTCATCCGAATAATCTGTTGGCAACTCCACTCATTATTTAAATTCTAAAAATTTGTTGTCAAAATTATTTTATCAAATATTAAATAGTTTATACTTTCATTATTGTTTTATCAACACTTTTAAAAACGGTTTATAAAATAGTTTTTGTTTATAAGAAAATGTTTTCACTCATGTTTTACCAAGCGTTAAACATTTTTATATTTCCACCACTGTTTTAGTATAATCCATAAATTAAACCATGAACAGTTTCCACTCCTAAATCAAACAGGACGCTTCTGTTACTACTTGAACCAGCTTCAGTTTTGCCATTCTCTATTACTTGTACCACCTTCAATGTCCTTTTTGTCAGTTTAGATCTGTTAAGAACTTTAGTTTGATGATTAATTTCTACTTATCTTTTGTGTTCATTTACACATAAATTCTAATAATCTCCCTCTTTTCACATGTTCTTTTCTGTGAACATGAAGTGCAAAATAAGTAACCATTTAAAAGAATGGATCCTCTCCTTAGTTTTACTGCAGAATTAAATTAAATTAATGTTGCGAGGCATTCTGCTTAGATACTGATATTTTCCATAGCCACAACATTTTTCAATTTTAAGAGCTCCACATTCCCTTGACTTCTTTTGACATCTTATTAATAATTCGAATCAGGATTAAAAACTGATAACGAGTTCAAGGTACAATTATGCATTTTCTCTTTAAATGTTTCAGCGATGATTCTCAAGTGATCATTACAAACACAGCTTAAGATATACAATTCAGATTTTCACCCAAAACCCGTCTCGTCATGGAGACGTTGAATGGTGATGATGGCACTTGTCCCACGTTGAGAGTCTGCAGAACTTTAGTGCTGTTTATATATAGAACGTCCTGCCATGTACTCTCATGATCACAAAACGATGTGGGTGGGCTTGTAACCGGGGTGCTGACTCAGGCTCAGGAATGCTTCCCGTCCAATATACACGTCAGCGATGCAATGACTTTGTTCTTTATTAATCAACTTAGTTGTAGACTTTTTTAATTATATTTTATATGATATATGGGTTTTGTTTGACTTTCTAATTAAACCGAACTCACCTTTAAAAACTAAACAAATATAATTGCTTGTTTTCTCTTAAGAAAAAAAAACCCTTCTGAGGAAATTTGAAAGATTTCAAATTTTTTATGTTTAACAAGATATATAATTCTACTATCTTATTGATTGGATCATGGATAATATATTTTTTTAATTTATACTATCTTATTGTAAAATTAAAACCCTTGTATATTATTTTATAGGGTATAAAATGTTTTGGAGGTGCTCTCGGCTTAAATATTTCCTTAGAACAGATTCTCTCGCTCCCGCTTCATGTTTTTAAATTTTATGAATAATTATTTATTAATTAATCATGTTTAAAATTTTATTTGTAATTACTTTTATTAAGTAAGCTTAATAATATAAATTTATAGATTTATATTTCTATAAGTATTTTTATTATAATTATTGTATATTTTTTTAATTACTTTTATTAACTAACTATTTGATCAAACCAATATGGCTAACTAATAATTCAGTGCTTCAATCGGTTCGATAATCATATTATGATAACTATGGTTTTATCTGCATGGGATCCGAATTCAGAAAGAAGCTTAACAGTTAACACATGAAAAACTGCTATGAGCTTCACTTCAACTATTAGCCAGCATCTCAGCCGAATCAAGATAGATACAAGCCCAATAAAACATAAAGCCCGAATTTGGCCAAGGCCAAATGTTTAATAGTAAGTAATACTTTGGCACTGGCAGAGAAAACACAAGCGGTCAACAAAGTCGGTGGAGAATAAGACCACAGTGGTCCAAACTTCAGACATGAAAGGACTGATCGAAGCTAAAAAGTCAGCAATTTCAGCTACTACCCAAAATAAAAGGAATTTTTTTTCCTTTTTTTTTAAAGAACAAACATTACTAAAGTGAGAACTAGTCAATTAAACCCACGACCCAAATTGGGCCCCTTGTTCCAAATTTTCAATCTGTGGGTTTTGTTCCTCCTAAAAATTGCACAAAGACAAAGTCCAGTTTTGTCCCAATTACAATCAAAACGCGACCTTAATTGCGTGTAGGTATACTATTTTTCTTCTTTCCCAAGTGTGAATCCAACAATTTTCTTCTTACCAAGAAAAACATTTTTATCAATAAAAATATATATCAACCGACCTTATATTATAAAGATTCTGATTTAATGCGCTCGAGTAAATGTGAACTCGAGCTGTTGATAGTTAGATCTGCAAACAAATCTAACACAAATACTTACCATTCAAAACCAAAGGCCGCCACTGCCACTCATTCTCTTGCCTTTTTCCGTTTAAAACTATTGTTTTCGCTTCTAAGTCTCCCTATTATACAAATTCATCTCTTTCATTTCACAAGTTCAAATTCCTCACTCACTTTCTTCCTCTCTGATTGGACTATGGCTAACACAGATAATCCTAAATCTGGGTGTTACTCCGGCGTTTTACGTCGGCTTTTATGCTCAGGGAGCCTCCAAACGCACCCATCAGATCAAATAACAGAGGCAAACACATCACATTTTGATGATACAAAGAAAGAACCAAAAAGTACTAATAAGGCCAAACTCCAAGCAGCTGCTGTTGCTGCTTCTTCTCCAGGAATTGTAGCTAAGCTAATGGGCTTAGATTCATTACCAGAGAGCAAATGGGTACCAAACAGAAAGATTTCTGATTCAGTTACACGAAGCAGGTCAGTGAATTTCATGGATTACTTACTGGAATTTGATCTGAAAGACACTCAGCATCGTCGAGTAAGGACCTCACTTTCCTTCCGTGAAGTCACTTCTACTTTACAACATCAACAGAAGCATGATTTCCTTTTCTTGTACTTGGATAAGTCTGATGGAATAAGGGAAATGGTGTCGAAATCGAGGAAATCAGAGATGGGTTTTGAGGAATTAAAGCAGAGGAAAGCAGAGAGAATAAACAAGGAGAAGGAAATCAACAAGAGAGAAAAAGTGAGTGTGATCAATAAGAAAAATGAGAATCAAAGGAACAGCCGCAAGAAGGTTTTGAAGTTTAAGGATGAGCCAAGAAGAGTGTGTAAATGTAATTATAAGCGTTTTCCTGAGGTTGGTAACTGCAGTGGAGCTGAAGTTTCAGGCTTTGTTTCGCCTCGTAAAAAGGACGTTCGTAGAAAATCTGGTGTAAAATCAATGGAGAAAAGTCCTGCGAAGCCATTGAATCAGAAGGAAGTATTGGTTGAAAGCAAATTTACCCAGAAGAGAAGAAATCAGCTTAAGGTTAAGGAAGTAGAGCCTGAGTTTAGTTCAGAGAATTCAAGTCCAGTTTCTGTTCTTGATCTTGATGAATTTCTGATCCATGATGAATCTTCTTTACCAGGTTAGTTTCAAATATATATTTCAATTTATCTTAGGTTTAATTTAAGAGAGGAACTGAGACAATACGAAAAGAAGAATTGTATTGAATGGTGTGATTTGCTTACAAAGGGAGCTATCCTATTTATATAAGCTAATAGGAGAAGCAAAGCTATACACAACCAATGTGGGATTATCCTATTTATACAAGCTAATAGGAGAAGCAAAGCTATACACAACCAATGTGGGATTATCCTATTTATACAAGCTAATAGGAGAAGCAAAGCTATACACAACCAATGTGGGACTAAGAACATATAATACATTAACATCCCCCCTCAAACTCAAGGCGGTAAGTGGGAGGTGAACTTGAGTTCGGAAACCAGAGAGTGAAAGCGTCCGGGTGGATGAGCCTTAGTGAAAATATCAGCTGTCTGATCGGCTGAACTGACGGATTGTAGACGAACGTATTCTGGAGAATGTGATCACGGATGAAGTGGATATCATTCTCGATGTGTTTTGTACGCTCGTGGAAGACATCATTGTGAGCGATCTGAATAGCATTCCTGTTGTCACAGTGTAGGATAGTGGCAGCAGGAGAAGAGATACCCATGTCAGCGAGTAGCCATCGAAGCCAGAGAAGTTCTTGAGTTGCATCAGCCATGGCACGATATTCAGCTTCAGTACTGGAGCGAGCAACCATAGTTTGTTTCTTACTACACCAGGAAATGAAAGAATTGCCCAAAAAGAAACAGTAACCAGTGGTTGAACGTCTGTCGGTGGGGTCTCCAGCCCAATCGGCATCAGAATAGGCTTGTAAAACGGGGGCAGACTGTGCTGAGAAATGAAGCCCATGAAATAAAGTACCCTTGACGTACCTAAGAATACGAAGAACAGCCGAGTAATGGGTGGTCCGAGGAGCGGACAAGAACCGATTGACCTGATGAACAGCATAGGCAATGTCAAGGCGAGTGACAGTAAGATATACAAGACTTCCAACCAGTTGACGATATAGAGTGGCATCCTGAAGAGGTGAACCATCAAGTGGGGTAAGTCTGACGTTCGGCTCGAGAGGAGTAATGGCAGTGGTTGAGTCAGTGATCCCAGCCTTGGAAAGGAGGTCCGAGGCATATTTGGCCTGAGAGAGAAAAAATCCATCAGAATTAGATGAGACTTCGAGGCCAAGAAAATAGGTGAGCACACCAAGATCTTTCATCTCGAATTGGCCACGGAGAAACTTTTTGAGTTCAGAAATACCATGTAGATCATCTCCAGTAATAACCATATCATCCACGTATAGTAAAAGAAGGATAATACCGTTGGCAGTATGGCGGATAAACAGAACTGAATCATGAGCACTCGGTGTGAACCCAAACTGATGAATAGTAGTGCTGAATTTGGCAAACCAGGCACGTGGAGCTTGTTTCAAACCATATAGGGCACGGCGAAGGCGACAAACTTTGTTTCGAGGAGCATCCAAGCCGGGAGGTGTATGTATATAGACTTCTTCAAGAAGATCCCCATTGAGAAATGCATTTTTGACATCCATTTGAAATAGAGTCCATCTTCGAATGGCAGCGACAGCAAGAAGTGTACGGACAGATGTGAGCCTCGCCATTGGAGCAAATGTCTCTTCATAGTTAATGCCATATTCCTGAGCAAATCCCTTGGCAACAAGTCGGGCTTTATATCGTTCAATAGAGCCATCAGAAAGTGTCTTGATCTTAAACACCCATTTGTACCCAATAGGAGTTTTTCCAGGGGGCAGATCAACAATATCCCAGGTATGAGTTTTAGCTAGGGCCTGAAGTTCTTCATCCATTGCTTTCTGCCAAAGGGATTAGTACTAGCCTCCTTATAGGATTGAGGCTCATGCAGATGAAGTATAGTGGAAAAACAATGATAATCACAATGGTAATCAGTAAGA
Organism: Bretschneidera sinensis; assembly: GCA_023935145.1. Lineage (NCBI taxonomy): Eukaryota > Viridiplantae > Streptophyta > Magnoliopsida > Brassicales > Akaniaceae > Bretschneidera > Bretschneidera sinensis. The sequence continues at coordinate 70,787,054 of CM043700.1, read as the reverse complement.
TGAGAAGGGGGATGAGTTACCCTGGTAGATCTGCGGGGGGTGATATGGAGGATGGCTCTCAGAGGGAGTTGGTGCAGACTCATCAGACATAGGAATATCCTCGGGCACGACCGATTGAGTCGGAGAGGTGAGGTCAGTTGAGGGTTCTGGAGCTGGAGCTGGGTCCGGAACGGAAGGGGTGATATCGGCTGGTGATTCGGAGGTGGACTCAACAGTACCTGAAACTGGATTCTCAGGAAATAACTCAATAGATGGATCAGTAAAGAATCCGGAGTTAGTGATGGTTGACATGTCAAATGACCGTAAAGAAGAGAACATTTGATGTTCCCAAAAAATGACATGACGAGAGATACGAAGAGTTTTAGAAATAGGATCCCAGCACCGATACCCTTTATGTTCAATACCATATCCAATGAAACAACACAGATGAGCCCTTGGTTGTAATTTATTGTGTTCATGTGGTTTGAGAAGAACAAAACAACTCTGAGGTTAGAGTAATCAGGAGGTTTACCGAAAAGGCACTCGAATGGAGACTGATTTTGGATTGTAGCGGAAGGGACACGATTGATTGTGTACACTGCGGTTAAGGCAGCATCACCCCAGAAACGTTCAGGACATGATGACGAAATTAGTAGAGCACGAACAATGTCAAGAATATGTCTATGTTTGCGTTCGGCTCATCCATTTTGTTGGGAGGTTCCAAGGCACGAGCGATGGGGAAACGTGCCATTTTTGTGAAGTAGGTTTAGAAAAACACGGTCTTTATATTCCATTGCATTATTTGAACGAAAAATTTTGATATTCCGAGAGAATTGAGTTTGAACCATAGAAGAAAAATCAGAATATATTTGAAAGAGTTCAGATCTGCTTTTCATAAGAAATAACCAAGTATAACGAGAATAGTCATCCACAAATATAACAAAATAACGAGCACCACCCATTGATGTATGAGGAGAAGGCCCCCAAACGTCAGAATGTACTAAATCAAAAGGTGCAAGGGAAACAGACTGACTCTCATTAAAAGGTAAAGCTGATTGTTTTGCAAGTTGACAATGAATATAATTAAAAGACTCATGCTGAAGTGATCCTAACTGACCACTAGAAATAAGAGAACGTAGAGGGCTGGATGAAGTGTGACCTAACCGAGAGTGCCACAATTCCACGGGAGAGAGTGCTGGGATGGATGCGGCTGATTGATTTGGTGATGGTGAGGATGGAACTTGGAGGTGAGTAAGCTCAAAGAGGCGTCCAACTTTACGGCCGGTTCCAAGGAGTTTTCCTGTCTGAGGGTCCTGCACACGACAACCAGTAGAAGAAAAATGCAAATCAAGTCCAAGATCACATAGTTGTCCAACAGATATAAGGTTAAGCGTAAGATTAGGAACCAAATATGTGTCAGGAAGAGACAAATGAGAACTGTCAACATGTCCAGTGTGGCTGACCAACATATTTGATCCATTGGCAGTGTGAATAGTAGGTGCATGCTCATCACGGGTTTTCAAGGAAAATATGGAGGCATCAGAAGTCATATGATTGCAACAAGCAGAATCAAAATACCATCGGGATGTACCTGGTGTAGCTGACATGGCTATATTGTTACCAGTTTTAGTTAGAGCCTCGGTAAGAATGGTGCATAAACCACTCCAATCAGGTGAAGAGCTAGATGAAGTTGGTGTAGCATCCGTGGCTACAGCAGCAGTATTCTTTGGCTTGGAATAGAACCGATTGTATGAGCCTCGTGAGCGATATTGGTTCCCATTTGACTGATTTCCAGAAGGAAGTTTAGGGCAGTCTGCAAGATAGTGACCCGGTTCTCTGCAGACTTTACATAGGCGAGAAGGACATTTGAGCAATTCATGCCCTTGTGAATGACAATACTTGCAATATAAGGGCTTCTGGTATGGGTTTGTCTTGGCAGCTGGTGTGGTAAGAACAACGGGTACTGCAAGGGCAACATTTGTATGAGATCCTTGTAATGTGGCGAGACGTGTTTCCTCACTGAGTAGATCAGAAAGGACGTCGTTTAGGGGAGGTATCGCGCCTCGGTGTAGGATTGAAGCTCGTACAGGTTCAAATTCCTCTCTCAAGCCCATCAGGAATTGCATAATGCGTGTCTCAGTTCGGTACTTTCCATGAACATCGGCGTCTTTTGTGCATTCCCAAGTTGGCTCAGTGAGAGCTAACTGGTTCCACACGGCAGTCATCTGAGATAGAAAGCTGTTGATAGTTTGTCCAGGTTCTTGGCGCATACTATGAAGGATGGAAAGAAGACGATATCGATTTGAGATGTCTGCCCTGGTGTAGCGGTGTTGGAGAAGATCCTAAGCTTCTTTAGCTGTATGGAGTGTACCAAATTGAAGTTTGATTTCTGCGATAATAGTGGCACGAAACCATGTGAGAATCTGGTGATTTTTACTATCCCAGTCCTCTAGACGGTCAACATATTTGTCAACATCTTCGTCGTCCTTCTTCTTGGGTTCAGTGATATCTCCAGTAACGTAACGCCACAATTTATGTCCACGGAGGAAACCAGACATTTCTTGAGCCCACACAACATAATTAGATTCATCCAGAACGGTAGTAATAACCCGGGGTAAGTACGATTCAGCCATAGGCACAAAGAGGAAGGTGAACCTCCAAGAAACCGATGGCGTGGCGGTCAACTGATGATGTGGTGGTCAACGGGTGACGTGGCACTGACGTGTCAGTGAGGTGGCGTTGATGTGGCTTTTAGGGCTGACGTGACAGCAGCGTTTCTGAAACAGGAGCGACAGCGGATGTGATGTCAATAGGTGACGTGGCACTGACGTGGCACTGAGGTGGCGTTGATGTGGCCTTTAGGGCTGACGTGGCAGCAGCGTTTCTGAAACAAGAGCAGCAACGGAGATGATGTCGATGAGACTCCGACTATAATGATGACCCGACAGGTATGAAAAGGATATACTAGAAGTTTTTCTGATGTGAAGGATCCACTAATAGTGGCAATTACAGAGCATACTCAACTCTTAATATACCGAGAATTTCTTATGTGAAGGGTCCACTAATAGTGGCAATCACAGAGCATACTCAACTCTTAAAATACCGAGAACCATTATGGCTCTGATACCATGTTGAATTTAAGAGAAGAAGTGAGACAATACAAAAAGAAGAATTGTATTAAATGGTGTGATTTGCTTACAAAGGGAGCTATCCTATTTATATAAGCTAATAGGAGAAGCAAAGCTATACACAACCTGTGGGATTATCCTATTTATACAAGCTAATAGGAGAAGCAAAGTTATACACAACCAATGTGGGACTAAGCACATATAATACATTAACATCTTAAAAGTTAAAGCACTTTAATAATCAGCAACTTTAGAATTTAGAAACAGCTAACTTGATGCTTTTCTACTTGATCAAGATCTAATTCTTTGTTCTTTAATTCAAACAGAAGATTCAAGGTCTATGGATTTCAATTCCAATAGGAAATCTTCACCAAGAACTACATGCCCATCTCCACATGTCGATTACCTTTTCAACACCGTTGATCTTGAAATAAGAACGCCCAACAAAAAAGATCACTATGAGTCGATGGATAATCAGGAGACAGAGTCCTATTACATAGAGCTGGGGGGCATGCTTTGCAGGTTAACAGAAGAAGATACTATAAAGGAGTCAAATTGCTTAGCTAGAAAGGAATTCAAGTATGAAGACTTTGAAGAGATCTGTATGGAATTTGGAAAAGAAATCCTTGATCAGATTTTACACCAGATGGTAGATGAACTTGTAGGATTTCACTTGGAAAATGTGGTTTGTAATGCTTAAATTAATTGTGCATATCTCTCAAGTCTTTAAGTCACATTTTATTAGTAATTAAGAAATAAGAACGTAAAACTAGAATTGTTCATTTCTGGTGTGAAAGGAGTTAGCCTTCTTCGATTACTGGTATAACCGTGTATTCACGTAGAATGCAGAAAGCAATTGGAGTCGCATGTTTTGAAAATGCAAAACATGTTGGTTATAGGAAAAGTTATTCACATGCAACTGAGAAATTAGTGGGTGCATAGAAATATGATGTTAAAAAAAAGGCAATTCGCTAGAGGATGGCCTTGTACTTTTGATCTTTTGATTAACAGCCACGTGCTCTAACCAACTGAGCTACTCCGGCTACATATGTACAGTAGAAACAAATTATTTTTGTTGTGCGTGTGTATATATATATATATATATATATATATATATAATTTTTCAATGAATCTTGAAATAAATTGGAGAAATTTGTACCATCTGGCTAGAAATTAATATGAATGACAAAGACCACCGACCCAGCTATCGTTGTTCTCCTGCCACTAGCTGTGTTTTATTTCAACAAGTTGCATAATCGTGGCAATCACAGATCAAAATTAGTTCTTGCAATAATAAGACCTTGATATTTTTTTTTGTTTTCCTTTTTTTTCATAGGAAGACCAATTAGGTGGGATTATTTGAGACACAGAATCTTGTTTGTTTTTAAATAGCATAAAAAAGTTATGGCATTCAAAGATAATTAATGATTTAGATTATGACTAGAGAAAGATTAGAATTCAGGTAGCAACAAATCTTTATATTGCAGACTTATTGGGAAAAAGGTGAAATCCACTTCTCTTGTTTGGAAACAACGAAAGAGAATGAACAAAAAAATGACGAGAAAATCTTCAAAATACAACTAAGTCTTCCTCCTCTGTATAAGCAGCCTCTTTCCTTCTCCTATTAGCTACTCTATGATTCCTACATACACATATAAGTGTTGAACTTGAATGAAAAAATCAATAAAATTAGTCTGCAACTAGCTACTGTTTGAATTTCCCCTTTGATTTTGACCACTTGGTGAGCCAGAGTCGAAAGAGGTAGAGGGTGTAGATTTCGATAAGCCCAAGTTTGCAGCCCTGGATGTCCTATCCAGATTATTTTGGGGCATTGGGGTTCCAATTGGATAAGCCGGTGGGTTACTGTTGGGTAAAATTTTCATAGGGTTGTTTATCAAAATGAATAACAAAGGATGAGAATTATGATTTTAAGGTGTTAGAAAAATCAGCTTTAAGAACTCATTTTATATTATTTTAAAGTTTTAATTTGAGCTAATTAATAGTCATTAACAAACATTAATTAAGTACATTAAATTAAACTCAAGTTTGAGATTTAATGGGTATTTATTTTGATTAAAAAAGAATCTTAATGTATGAGCTTAAAATGAGAATAAATTGTTCTTTAAAAACCTAAATTGGCTTTATCCCACATTGATAAAAAATAAGAAATAAAATGCTTTATAAGCATTCATTTGAGATTCTTATCTACTTCTATTAAAAGAAGGGATAAAGATGAAAGCTCACAATGCACCGCGCATTTGCCTATGCCTCGGTCCGAGCTTGAGCTATTGGCGCTTTACGCACACTTTTCACGGTTGTGATTTAAACAAAAAGGCATGATTTAAATCCAAAGGTCATGATTTAAACAAAAAGGCATGATTTAAATCCAAAGGTCAGTCTAAAATTAAGAGAGCACCTATAAATACATGCCTCCCTCCATATTCAGAATACAATTAATTTCTTTCTTCTTTCTTTTTCTCTCAAAAACCTTTGCAAACTTCAATCTAGAGACTCAGTTGTATCCTGGAGGACTATTCGTATGTACCATAGCAAAAACGTTTATTTAAGTGGGGACGAATAAAACCTTAAAGACAATGATTAATTCACGCCTCTAAGTCTTGATTATCGTATTTTGTTCCAGTTAGAAAAAATATTACAACAATTTTAAGGCTTTATTTACGTTCAACAAAATGGAGACAGAATCATTCAAGGTGATGAATCAAGACTTTGTCAAGCTAGATCGATTTGATGAAAATAATTTCAGCCGATGGCAAGACAAAATTATGTTCGTGCTTACTACGTTGAAAATTTTCTATTTACTTGTAATAACCCATCCTAGCGAGATGTGTCATCACGTTTTGAAATCCCAGTACGACACATATATGCAACAATATAAAAATACCAATTGAAATTTTCTACATACATAAATCCTCAACCCTCAACAAGGGAGTTACATTATTAAGATCACAACTGAAATATTATATACAACATATTATATATGAATATTTACAAATATTTTTTTTCTCATCAGCTTGAGGATATGGACCATGTGGCTTACAGATAATGACTCAGTCTGAATCTTAGCTTAACAATCTATCTGTCCTGTCTACTATTTGAAAATTTATTAACAATGAGGAGTGAGCTTCACAAGCTTAGTGAATTAAATTTACTAGAAGTATTCAATTTATATAAATAATCTTCCAATATTCATTCAGCTATATCTCATATAATTTGATAAGAGTATTCTATTATTACTACTCATATCATAATCCTCATCCTTTATCAATATCTTCTTCTCGTATATTTAATCATCTTGAGACTATTAATTCTATATCATAATTACCTCATTATGAAGTTCACTACATATAATCAATCACTCAGATAATTCTCATCATATCATACTTTCATATTTCTTTCTCATCATATTTGTCTCTCTGTTAGACTCATCCATCTATCAATAAATTTACAATAAAAAATAACACTTTAGTATCTCAAGCAATAATAATTAATAATTAAAGCAAATGCAATGCATGAATTTAAATGTTATTATTATTTGGGACTGTCTTCCCACATGTCGACATGTTTTAGCTTAGACTGGTTACCTTTCCAGTTCTCTTATTTTTATTTAGACCGGCTGCCTTCACGATTCTTTTATTTCTAGCACACTCTGGTTGTCACGGTTTTCATTTAGACCAGCTGCCGTCCCGGTTCTTTTATTTCCAGCATATACCGGTTGTCATGGTTTCATTTAGACCGACTGTCTTCCTGGTTCTTTTATTTCTAGCATATACCGGCTGTTACTGTTATTTTATTTTATGCATATGCATATGAACAATAATATGAAATACGTATATGAGCAATAATATAAAAACAAATATACGTTCGAACATTCAATTTAGCTATCCAACTCTTTTTCAAAATTATTATTTCTATCATATTCAGTAAATTATCTCCTCATATTTCCTATCAAATTATCAATCATTATTTCAATAATATTACTTCTCACATAATAAATCTTTAACATATCAACTATTCCTATCATATCCATCAACCAACTTTCATATATCATCCAATCATAGTTTAATAATTAATTCAAATATCATTACTTTATATTTAATATTTATCTCGATTACTAAAAGTAAATCTAAGTCACCACGTAGCACTTAGAGCTACCCGTGAATCACTTCTTTGCATTTTCTGCTATTTTCTGCAATTTCACACGATTGCTGATTGTTAACACCCGACATAATATTTATATTAAAATTTCTAATTTATTCTTTAATTCTTCCAGAATTCATACCCTTTAAAATTTTCACATTGAATTATGGGTAATTTCATGTATGCTAAATTTCAAAAATAAAATTCACATTATTACCTTTTGTTTTTCTTAGAGCTTTCCCTGACTCTCTTTAAAATTTTCCCGTAAACCTCTTTAAAATTTTACTCTTTTAACTTTTCTTTGAGTTCCCAAGTATTTAAATAAACAGAGTAATTTGAATTGAAGAAAGAAGGAAATCAAACAGGATTTGATAAGAAAATAAAACAAAAACAAAAAACTGAATTGTATATTAAAACCGTTTACATATGCTGCCACCATTTCTCCACATTGTGTAAGTGTCACTTTGCATGTAATGTATGCAACACTTGGACGTCCAGGTATTGCCCCCTCCCCCCCCCCTCTCTCATTTTATTATAATCTACAAACGACCACAGACGTCCAAATTATTATTATTATTATTATTATTTCAAAAGAATTATTTTATTCAATAATAAATCTTATATATATTATTTTAATTCCATGTCATACTTATCAAATTACTTTTTTACCCTTACTTTAAGAACATGTGTATTACAATTCTACCCACCTTATGAAAATTTCGTTCTCGAAATTTCTTTAGTTAACTCAAGTAACAACAGTGGATAATATTTTTTTATAGTTGCTTCACACTTTCATATAATCTTTTCAAAATCTTTATTCCGCCACAAAACTTGAACTAATGGAATTACTTTATTACACAAGACTTGTTCTTTTCTGTCTAAAATTCTAACTGATACTTGTATAAAAGTCAAATCTTCCTGAATTTCTAAGATTCATCATTTAAGCACTTTCACAAAAGTGAAATGTGGAATACATTATGTCACTGCTTCAACTCTAGAAACAAATCCAGGTTATTTACAACTAGCTTAACTTTCTCAATAACCTCATAGGGTCCCACATATCTCGGACTCAACTTTCCTTTCTTTTTTACCCTCAACACACCTTTCCATAAAGATATTTTTAAATTCACCCAATCACCTACTTGAAACTCAAGAGGTCTTATTCTATTATCAGCATAACTATTCGGTTTACTATGTACTGCTTTAAGGTTCTCTATAGACCTTTTGATCCTCTCAGTTGTTAACTTAATAATTTATGGACCAAATATATTTCTCTCTCCCACTTCTTCCCAACATATAGGAGTATTACACCTTCCACCATACAATGCCTCAACCAGTGCCATTCCAATACTAGATTGTTGTTGATTATTATAAGCGAATTCAATCAATGGCAAGTATGCATCCCAGCTTATTGAGAAACTCATCATGTTTGCCCTCAACATATCTTCTAGTACTCTAATAATCCTTTCTGTATGCTCATCTGTTTGAGGATGAAAAGTTGTACTAAACTGCAACTACGTACCTGTGGCTTTCTGAAAGTCTCTCCAAAACCAAGATGTAAATCTAGCATCTCTATTTGACACTATACTCAATAGTACTCCATGCAACCTAACCATCTCAGCTGCATACAGTTCGACCAACCTTTAAGAAATCCAATTAGTTTTAATTGGAAGAAATTAAGATGATATAAAATAATATATATATATATATATATATATATATATATATATATATATATGAAAGATTCACTATTGAATAAATAATTCTTTTGAAAAAAAAACTGAATTGTATATTAAAACCATTTACATATGCTGCCACCATTTCTCCACATTATGCAAGTGTCACTTTGCATGTAATGTATGCAACAACTGGATGTCCAGGTGTTGCCCCTTTTTTTTTTTCCTATAATCTACAAACCACCGCAGGCGTCCAAATTATTATTGTTATTTTTCAAAAGATTTATTTCATTCAATAGTAAATCTTTCGTATATATATTATTTTAATTCCATGTCATATTTATCAAATTACTTCTTTACCCTTACTTTAAGAACACGGATATTACAATACTGGATTTGAATCTGCAGCCCATTCCTGATAATCCGATACCTAAGGAAGGAGAGCAATCTCAAACATTAGTGATCGAACAACTACAGAAAGAAGGGAAGAAAAGATAGGAGGACAAGTTGTTGTGTTGGGGGCATATTCTGAACACATTATTAGATCGCTTGTACGATCTGTTCACAGACATCAAATCAGCTCGTGACATTTGAAATGCTCTTGAATACAAATATAAAGTGGAGGAAGAAGGTACAAATAAGTATTTAGTTTCCAAATACTTTGATTTCAAAATGTTTGATGATAAACCTGTCTTAGAACAAGTGCATGAATTACAAGTTATTGTCAATAAACTCTGATCTTTAAAAATTGTTTTGTTTGAATCATTCCAAGTGGGGGCTATTATAGCTAAACTTCCCCCTTCTTGGAAGGATTATGGAAAAAGACTACTGCACAAATCCGAGGACTACACTTTAGAAAAAATTCAAAAACATCTTTGTATTGAAGAAGAGTCGCATTTACATAAAAAAGTAGTAATGTTCAAAGTGGTCCTAAAGTGCATCATGTGGAGGCAAGCAAATCTAATACTTTACAAGTGAAAGTTGCAGGAAAATTTAAGAAGACTGAAGGAAAATTTTAAAAAAGTAAATGCCATGTGTGTGGTAAACCTAGACACTATGCTCGTGAATGCAAATTTAGCAAACGTATAGATATCAACAAGGCTAACATGGTTGAGGAGAACCTTGTAGCAATGATCACCGATCTGAGCCTTGTGGCTATGATCTTTGATGTTAATATGGAAAATGAGGTATTTATATGGTAGTTAGATTCTGGTACTACTATCCATGTGTGCAATGACAATCGAATGTTCAAGACATTCGAGGAAGTGACTAATGGATAAGAAGTGCAAATAGGAAATACTGGCAGAATCTAAGTTTGAGGCAAAGGAATAGTCGAGATTGACTTCACATATGGAAAGTGTTTGAGTTTTCTTAATGTTCTCTATATACCAGAAATTCGAAAAAAAAAATAATTTTTTTAGATCTTTTAGATAAAAAAAGGATTTTGAGTTTCTGTTGAATCCGATAAAGTCATACTTTCAAAGAATGGCATGTTTGTCGAAAAATGATATTTTTGTAATGACATGTATAAGTTGAGTATTAATAATAATAATAATAATAATACCACAATTTTTACTTATATTGTTGAGTTTTCTTCTTTATAACATAGTCATTCAGCACATATTAATTCTAGTTATTTAAAGAGCATGCGTAAGTTAGAATTAATAAATATTAGAAATAACGATTTAGGAAAATGTGAAATATGTGTTCAATCTAAAATGGTAAAGAAACCTTTTCCTAAGGTACAAAGAGATTCATAAATTTTAAGTTTAATACATTATGACTTATGTGAATTAAATGGTATGTTAACAAGAGGTAAAAAAAGGTATTTTATTACTTTTGTGGATGATGCAAGTAAATTTTTATATGTTTACTTATTAAGATCCAAAGATGAAGCTTTTGACATTTTCTTAAGAAATATAAATCAGAAGTAGAAAATCAACTTGATAAAAAGATTAAAATTCTACATTCTGATAGGGGTGGTGAATATTTCTTAAATGATTTTGATCAATTCTATGAAGAGCATGGCATAATACATCAATACATTGCATCTTACACATCATAACAAAATGGTTTGGTTAAAAGGAGAAATCGTTCTTTAGTATAAATGGTAAATTGCATGCTAGTTAATGCTAAATTACCTTTAAACTTATGAGATAAATGTAATATCCGTATTTTAAAAGTTGGGTAAGTGTATATTTTTTTATCAATATGACAAAGAATTAAATCCCAGAATGGCTGAATGAAGATTTATGAAAAGCAAAAAAAAAAAAAGAGTCAACTTTGAACAGTACTCGGGGCAACCACCAAGAAAGCAATTTTTGGGTGGAATTATTTTATCTTGGTTTTTTTTTTTGTTTAGTGTGGAAGTGGAGAATAAAAAAAAGAAATAAAAAACAACATAATGATTATGTTTTCTAATCATGATGTTTTTTCTTTTGTATCAAAATGTTATCTATGGAGGATTTGAGGGAGAGAGGGGGCTGCTGATTTTCAGTCGAGCTCCCCTATAAATATGAGCTTTAAGTTGTGTAATTGCACGAAGAATTTTCCTATAGTTCCAAATAATTCATCTATGTTCTTAAAACACTTTGGGAGTTTAAAAAAAGGTAAAAGGAACAAAATTTTGAGGGTATTTTCGAAAATATTTCGGGAAGCTATCAAAATAGCATAAGGTAATAAGGTAATGTTATTTTATCATTTATGAAGTTTCAGGAGGTTAAAATAGGAATTTTTCAAACTGTGTGGTTTATGGAGAAAAGAAGAAATAATAAGAATTTTAAATTCCGATATTATGTCAGGTGTTGGTAGTCAGCAATCGGGAGAAAATTCGAAGAAGAACGGGAAAGGCAAAGAGGTGGTCCACGAGTAGCTTTAAGTGCTACGTGGTGAGTTGGATTTACTTTAAGTAGTCTAAATGAAAAATCAATTATTTAGTGATAATATTAAATTTAATTATTTAAGTATGCTTGGGTGATAGATGAAAAATTGATTTATGGGTATGATAGAAAATTTGGACATGTAGAAATATTTCTCGGTGAGAAGTAATATTTTTGGAAATTATAAGTTTAATTGAGAATAAAAGCAATAAATATATTATTGATGAGACATACTGATGTTTTAACACGAATTATGACGAGGTGAATTTTAGTGGATCTTGCTAAATTTTTATGGATGATTTAAGATGAATTTTAGTGGATCTTGACAAATTCTGATGGACAATTTGAGATGAAATTTAATGGATCTGGATAGACTTTAATGAATTATTTTGATGTGATTTGGGAAGAGAAGATTCTTGTGGATAATTAGGATTATTTTGAATCTTTATATTGTTTTTATATTACTGTTTCATATCATTGTTCATACATATGCATTAAATAATATAACCGAAAGAATCGGGAAGGCAGCCGGTCTAATGAAATAACCGTGACAGTCGGTATATGCTGGGATGAAAAAAATAAAAATCGTGACAGCCAGTATATGCTGGTATGAAAAGTGAAAACCGTGACAACCAATATATGCTGGAATTAACCGGGAAGGCAGCCGGTCTGATGAGAATAAAAGAACCGGGAGGGCAATCGGTCTAAGATAATAATAACCTGTCGACAGGTGGGAAGACGTTCCCAACATAATCATTCATGCATCTGCATCTGTTTTAATTATCGTTTCATTTTTTAGATGTGTTATCTTAATTGTGAATTAAATTATAGATGGCTGGGTCTCATAAAAGAGACAGCTATAATGATGAGATTTTTGAGATAATGAGATGTGGTATATTAATTGTGAATTAAATTATAGATGACTGGGTCTCATAAAAAGAGACAGCTATAATGATGATATTTTTGAGATGCGGAGATGTGATACTTTTTGTGAATTTAATTATAGAATCTTGAGTTTCATAGAAAGAGACAGTAGGGTGATAAGACTTATCTAAATGATGGACTTTTTGATATGAACCTCATTACGAGGAAATTTGGAGATAATTGATAGTCTTAAGGTGAACCAATGATTGAGAAGAAGAGATTGATAGTAGAAAGTTGTCATCAGGTTATGTGAAAAATAAATTTTTAATATTAAAGGATTATTGATGGAATTTGGAATACTTTCAGTAAATTTAATTCGCTGAGCTTGTGAAGCTCACTCCTTACTGTTCAATGATTTCAGGTAGCAGTCAAGATAAATAGTCTGGTGGGTTGAGAATCAGACGAAATCTTTTTCTGTAAGCCAAGTACGTGTCAATATCCTTATACAATCGAGTTAAAGACTTGTAAAATTTTTATTGTAAATACTCATGCATTTATGTATATTATGTTTAAGTGAATATTAGATTTGTTATCTCTCCTGTTAAAGGATAAGGAAAAAAAAAAGAAAAAAAAATCTGGTAGTATTATATTTATTGTTGCATATATATGTCGTGCTTGGATTTTCAAAAATGTGATGACACCGTCTAGGGGTGGCCAACCTGGAATGAGTCGTTACAATTTTGGTATCAGAGCATTAGGTTTTAAGATTCTGTAGACTGCATGAGAACCTAAAAAGTGGAAGATCTAAATAAATAATATTCTTAAATGTAGAGTTTGAGGATGTCACGTGGTCGTGCGAGAACTAGAGGTAGAGTTCAAAATCAGAAGGGACGTGGTAGACCCCCAATTTTTAGGAGGACTGAAGCAGAGGAAGAAGTTGAGTCGGTGGTTCCCGCAAGGGAACTTGGTGATAGTGCAGCTGGTACGAGTAAAGATGGGGAAGTATCTAAAAGTAGGAATGAAGAATTGAAAGATGCTCTTAACCGTGCTTTAGAGAGGATGAATACAGTCGAGGAACGGGCTGCTAATTTGCAGAGAAGATTAGAGGAAAGGGATGGAAGTGAACCAGAGGTAGTGAGGCAAGAGGTTCCTGATGGAAGGGTATTTGCAAATGAAATGTAAGGGGATTGTTTTGTGAGGTTTCTTAAGTTTAAACCTCAGTCGTTTAAAGGATCTGTAAATCTGGTGGAAGCTGAATAGTGGATTGAGCATGTAGAGAAATATTTTGAGGTCTTATCGGTGTCTGATAAACAGAAGGTTGCTTTTTCTTCATTTATGTTGGAGGGTGAGGTTTCTCAATGGTGGAAGGATATTTTGCCCAGGATGAGTACACGAATAGATCAACCTTTGACTTAGAATAAATTTGAGGATGAATTCCTTGCAAAGTATTTTTCAGATTCTTTTCGGGCACAACAAGAAAGAGAATTTATCCACCTAAAGCAGAGAAATTTATCGGTGGTTGAATATGATAGTAAATTTGTAGTCCTGTCAAGATTTGTACCCGAGTTCGTGAATATGGAGGAAAGAAAATGCAAGAGATTTTTAGACGGATTACACTATGAAATTCGTTTTAAACTCTCTTACATGGGCATAGGAAATTATGTTGTACTGGTAGATAAAGCATTGCAGATTGAGAGAGATTTAATAGAGTTTAAAGGTAGGAGGGATTGGTTGAAGAGAGCTAGATTTGAGGGATCTAGAGGTGCTAGCAGTATGAGTGTACAGGGTGGGAGACCACCCCAGAGGGGGCGTTCTTTGTCACAAGGAACGGTAGGGCAGACTCAGAGGCAAGCAAGATCTGTTACTTCAGTAGCTCAGAGTGATACCAATGGGACCCCTCGATTTGGGAGACAGGCTATGGGGATTGGGAGTTATGGTAGAGGAATGAATATGCCACCAAGGGGAAGTGGAAATTTGATTTATGATCGGGAGTCAAGGGTTTACTTTAAATGTAATCAGATGGGGCATTTATCTCGGAACTACCCTACACAGATATGCTTTGTATGTGGTGAGGGAGGACATGTTGCTGCAGATTGTCCAGCAAGGAAGTCAGTTGAAGCAAGCATTGGAAGTGTCGAGAAGACCGATGGAGAGAAGCAGCGGATCAGGAAGTGTGCGGGGCAGAGGTCGAGGATCTGTAGCAGAGCGAGGACGTGGCAGTCAGATTTATTCTAGAGATGGCAGAGTCTATGCATTGACCCAGCAGGATGCACAAGCCACTCCTGATGTTGTTATGGGTATGCTATCTATCCTTGGTAGGGCCGCTAGATTATTAATTGATCCTGGTGCAACCCATTCTTTTGCATCTAGTAGTTATATGAAATCTATTAATGCCAGTGCTAGTCGTTTGATGCATGCCATTATTGTTGAGATTCCTACTGGAGATAGGGTTATTATCAGAACGATTTATCAAGGTTGTGTGATTAATATTGCTGACCGAGAATTTTAGGTTGATTTATTGCCTTTAGATATGACAAATTTTGATGTGATTCTAGGGATGAATTGGTTATCTGCATGTCATGCATGGGTAGATTTTTTTAGGAAAAATGTGATGTTCAGGATACCCGGGCAAGAGGAGTTTAATTTTCAGGGAGAACGTAAAATACTTGTCAATTGTCTGATTTCTGCCTTAACTGCTAGTAAACGGTTGAGGAAGGATTGTGAGGGGTATTTAGCATATGTGGTGGATTCTAGCAAAGAGGGTAGACAGTTAGAAGAAATCTCTATGGTAAAAGATTTTTCTGATGTATTCCCTGAGGAGTTGTCTGGATTGCCTTCCAATAGGGAGATCGAATTTTCTATTGAAGTGATTCCGGGATCAGCACCCATATCCATACCACCCTATAGAATGGCACCAGCTGAATTGAGAGAGCCGGAAGTTCAGCTTCAGGAGTTGCTAGATAAACAGTTTATCCAACCTAGTACATCACCCTGGGGAGCCCCTGTGTTATTTGTCAAGAAGAAGGATGGGACATTGAGGTTGTGTATTGATTATAGACAATTGAATAAGATCACAATAAAAAATAGATATCCTTTACCCAGGATAGATGACCTATTCGAGCAATTACAGGGAGCTAGAGTGTTCTCTAAGATAGACTTGAGGTCGGGATATCATCAATTGAGGATAAAAGAGGGGGACGTGCCTAAAACTGTTTTTAGGACACGTTATGGTCATTATGAGTTCTTGGTGATGCCTTTTGGGTTGATCAATGCTTCTGCGGCATTTATGGATCTTATGAACCGGGTGTTTAAACCATTCTTGAACAGATTTGTAATTGTGTTTATTGATGATATTTTAGTATATTCTAAGAATGAAGAGGAGCATATGCGACATTTAGAGATAGTGTTGGAGATTCTGAGGAAGGAGAAATTATATGCGAAATTATCTAAATGTGAGTTTTGGTTGATGAAATATCCTTCTTGGGGGATGTTGTGTCGGGAGAGGGAATAGCAGTTGACCCACAAAAAGAAGAATCAGTGTTGACTTGAGAGAGACATACGAATGTAACTGAAATTAGAAGCTTTTTGGGATTGACTGCTTATTATAGAAGATTTATTCAAAAATTTTCTATGATTGCTAGACCTTTGACTAAATTGACCAGGAAAGAGGAAAAGTTTAGGTGGTCAGAGGAATGTGAGAGAAGTTTCCAGCAGTTGAAAGAAAAACTGACTACTGCCCCAGTATTAGTGCTTCCATCTGGTGATGAAGGATTTGTGGTCTATAGTGATGCATCACATCAAGGGTTAGGATGTGTGTTGATGCAACATGGGAAAGTTATAGCTTATGCATCTAGGCAACTGAAGAATCATGAGAGAAATTACCCGACCCATGATTTAGAATTGGCTGCCATAGTTTTTGCTTTGAAGATTTGGAGACACCATTTATATGGAGCCAAGTGTGAAATTTTTACTGATCATAAAAGTTTGACGCATTTACCAACCCAGAAGGAGTTGAATTTAAGGCAGAGGAGGTGGATGGAATTAATTTGTGATTATTATTGTACAATTCATTATCATCCAGGAAAGGCTAATGTAGTAGCAGATGCATTGAGTAGAAAAGCTACAGGGAGATTAGCTGCTTTTGGGAGTCATGATACTAGCCTGATGATAGAATTAAGAGGAATGAGGATGCAATTGAGTGTCAGTGATAAAGGAGCATTAATGGCAAATATGGTAATTCAATCTCCTATTATTGATCGTTTATTACAGCTACAAAGTAAAGATGAGGAAATAGAGAAAATCAGACAGGAAGTGTTGAGCGGGAAGCTGACCGAGTTTAGAATCAGAGAAGATGGTATGGTAGTATTGGGACAAAGAATTTGTGTTCCCAATGATGTGGAGGTGAGAAAAGAAATACTAAAGGAGGCTCATGATTCGATATATTCCATGCACCCGGGAAATAATAAGATGTACAAGGGGTTAAAACAGAATTTTTGGTGGTCAGGGATGAAGAGGGATGTAGCAGAATACATTGCTAGATGTTTGACTTGTCAACAGGTAAAATCTGAGAATCGACATCCAGCAGGTTTATTACAACCTCTTCCGATACCTGAATGGCCATGGGAAAATGTAAGTATGGATTTTTTCTCTGGTTTTCCCCGTACCCAGAGAGGGCATGATGCTGTGTGGGTTATAGTGGATAGACTTTCTAAATCTTCACATTTTCTTCCTATTAAAACTACCTGAATTCCAGAAAAGTTGGCTGAATTGTATGTGGCAGAGATAGTAAATTACATGGAGTACCCTTGAGTATTGTATCAGATAGAGATTCTAGATTTACTTCTAGATTTTTGAGGGGTTTTCAAGAAGCTATGGGTACGCAATTACAGTTTAGTATAGCTTTTCACCCACAAACTGATGGACAGACAGAGAGAATCATCAGAATACTAGAAGATATGCTGAGGGCAAGTGTACTGAGCTTCTTAGTAAGCTGAGATGCTTACTTGCCTTTGATAGAGTTTGCATACAATAATCAGTATCAAACTAGTATTGGGATGGCACCCTTCGAAGCTTTGTATGGAAGGAGGTGTAGAACTCCAGTATGCTGGGAAAAAGTTGGAGAGAGAAAGATATATGTCCCAGAAATGATAGACTTGACTACTGAAAGAATCAAACTGATTAGGGAGAACCTCAGAGCAGCTCAGAGCAGACAGAAAGGATATGCTGACAAAAGAAGACGACCTCTTGAATTCCAAGTTGGTGATTGGGTATTCTTGAAGATATCTCCGTGGAAGGGAGTGTTGAGATTTAAGAAGAAGGGAAAGTTGAGCCCGAGATTTATGGGGCCCTATGAGGTGATCGAAAGAATTGGACCCGTAGCATATCGTTTGAATTTGCCTCTGGAATTAAGGCAATTACATAATGTTTTTCATGTGTCACTACTGAGGAAGTACTTGCACGATGAGTCCCATGATATCACGAATCAGGAGATAGAAATTCAGAAAGACTTGACTATTATGCTAGCACCAGTCGAAATCCTAGACAGAAAAGAGCAAGTCTTACGCAATAAAGTTATTCCTTTGATTCAAGTATTATGACGCAATAAAGATGTTGAAGAAGTCATGTGGGAACATGAAGAAATAATGAGGAAGGATTATCACCAACTCTTTACTTGATTTCAGCAAGGAAATTTCGGGGACGAAATTTTGTAAGGTGGGTAGATTTTGTAATATCCGTATTTTAAAAGTTGGATAAGTGTATATTTTTTATCAATGTGATAAAGAATTAAATCCCAGAATGGCTGAATGAAGATTTTTGAAAAGCAAAAAAAAAAAGAGTCAACTTTGAACAGTACTCGGGGCAGCCACCAAGAAAGCAATTTTTGGGTGGAATTATTTTATCTTGGTTTTTGTTGTTTAGTGTGGAAGTGGAGAATAAAAAAAAAAAGAAAAAGAAAAACAACATAATGATTATGTTTTTCTAATCATTGATGTTTTTTTCTTTTGTATTAAAATGCTATCTATGGAGGATTTGAGGGAGAGAGGGGGGCTGCTGATTTTCAGTCGAGCTCCCCTATAAATATGAGCTTTAATTTGTGTAATTGCACGAAGAATTTTCCTATGGTTTCAAATAATTCATCTGTGTTCTTAAAACACTTTGGGAGTTTAAAGAAATGTAGAATGAACAAAATTTTGAGGGTATTTTCGAAAATATTTCGGGAAGCTATCAAAATAGCATAAGGTAATAAGGTAATGTTATTTTATCATTTATGAAGTTTCAGGAGGTTAAAATAGGAATTTTTCAAACTGTGTGGTTTATGGAGAAAAGAAGAAATAATAAGAATTTTAAATTCCGATATTATGTCAGGTGTTGGTAGTCAGCAATCGGGAGAAAATTCGAAGAAGAACGGGAAAGGCAAAGAGGTGGTCCACGAGGTAACTTTAAGTGCTATGTGGTGAGTTGGATTTACTTTAAGTAGTCTAAATGAAAAATTAATTATTTAGTGATAATATTAAATTTAATTATTTAAGTATGCTTGGGTGATAGATGAAAAATTGATTTATGAGTATGATAGAAAATTTGGACATGTAGAAATATTTCTCGGTGAGAAGTAATATTTTTGGAAATTATAAGTTTAATTGAGAATAAAAGAAATAAATAAATTATTGATAAGACATACTGATGTTTTAACACGAATTATGACGAGATGAATTTTAGTGGATCTTACTAAATTTTTATGGATGATTTAAGATGAATTTTAGTGGATCTTGACAAATTCTGATGGACAATTTGAGATGAAATTTAGTGGATCTGGACAGACTTTAATGGATTATTTTGATGTGATTTGGGAAGAGAAGATTCTTGTGGATAATTAGGATAGCCAAATTAAGTGGTTTGAATCTTTATATTTTTTTTATATTACTGTTTATATTACTGTTTCATATCATTGTTCATGTATATGCATTAAATAATATAACTGAAAGAACCGGGAAGGCATCCGGTCTAATGAAATAACCATGACAGCCGGTATATGCTAGGATGAAAAAAATAAAAACCGTGACAGCCGGTATACGCTGGGTTGAAAAATAAAAACCGTGACAGCCGGTATATGCTGGGATGAAAAGTGAAAACCGTGACAGCCGGTATATGCTGGAATTAACCGGGAAGGCAGCCGGTCTGATGAGAATAAAAGAACCAAGAGGGTAGCCGGTCTAAGATAATAATAACCTATCGACAGGTGGGAAGACGTTCCCATCATAATCATTCATGCATCTGCATCTGTTTTAATTATCGTTGCATTTTTTAGATGTGTTATATTAATTGTGAATTAAATTATAGATGGCTGGGTCTCATAAAAGAGACAGCTATAATGATGAGATTTTTGAGATGATGAGATGTGGTATATTAATTGTGAATTAAACTATAGATGACTAGGTCTCATAAAAAAAGACAGCTATAATGATGATATTTTTGAGATGCGGAGATGTGATACTTTTTGTGAATTTAATTATAGAAGGTTGAGTTTCATAGAAAGAGATAGTAGGGTGATAAGACTTATCTAAATGATGGATTTTTTGATATGAACCTCATTACGAGGAAATTTGGAGATAATTGATAGTCTTAAGGTGAACCAATGATTGAGAAGAAGAGATTGATAGTAGAAAGTTGTCATCAGGTTATGTGAAAAATAAATTTTTAATATTAAAGGATTATTGATGGAATTTGGAATACTTTCAGTAAATTTAATTCGCTGAGCTTGTGAAGCTCACTCCTCACTGTTCAATGATTTAAGGTAGCAGTCAAGAAAAATAGTCCGGTGGGTTGAGAATCAGACGAGATCTTGTTCTGTAAGCCAAGTACGTGTCAATATCCTTAGACAATCGAGTTAAAGACTTGTAAAATTTTTATTGTAAATATTCATGCATTTATGTATATTATGTTTAAGTGAATATTAGATTTGTTACATCTCCTGTTAAAGGATAAGGAAAAAAAAAATCTGGTAGTATTATATTTATTGTTGCATATATGTGTCGTGCTTGGATTTTCAAAAATGTGATGATACCGTCTAGGGGTGGCCAACCTGGGATGGGTCGTTACAATAAAGTACTTTTTACTGCTTATCATATTGATAATAAGATTCCTAAAAAAAAAAAAACAAAATTGAGTTCTTATGAAATATGGAAAGGTAGAAAGCCAAACTTAAATTATTTTGAAGTGTGGGGGTGTTTAGCATATTGTAGAATTCTATATCCTAAAAGAACAAAATTAGGACCTATAGCTACTAAATGTGTATTTGTTGGATATGCTAAAAATAGCAAGGCTTATAAACTACTTAATTTAGAGTCTAACGTTATTATTGAGTCACGAGACATAAAATTCTTTGAAAATAAGTTTTCTACTGATTTTGAGATTATAGAGGAAGAGTCTCAAAGAGATGAGTCCAATGAAGGATTAAGATAAAAAATTAATAATAGAAAAATTAATTTTCTTGAAATGACTGTTGAACCTAAACAAAGTATTTGGGAAAGAAAAGGGAAGACTTTGGATCATGATTTCATTTATTCTCTATGGTTGCTATTTCTGGTTGAAGGTGACCAAAATAATAATGTATTGAATAAAATAACTATTGTATTTAACCTAGAAAAGGATCCTGCAACCTTTAAGGATGTTATGGCTTCAAGAGACGCTTCTTTTTTTAAAGAAGCTATTAATGAAGAGATGAATTCTATAATGGGTAACAATACTTAGGTATTGGTAGATTTACCCAAAGGATCAAAACTTATTGGGTGTAAGTGGGTGTTTAGGAGAAAATACAATACTGATGGAACTATTCAAACTTTCAAATAAAGATTAGTAGGCAAAGGTTTTAGAAAAAAAAAATGGATTGATTATTTTGACACTTATGCACCAGTTGCATGTATTACTTCTATTAGAGTCCTTATAGCTTTAGCATCCATTTATAATTAGTATATTCATCAAATTGATGTAAAAACTACTTTCCTAAATGGGGATTTAAATGAGAAAGTATATATGAAACAACCCAAAGGGTTAGTTCATCCAGGCAATGAAAATAAAGTGTGTAAATTAGTCAAATCACTTTATGGTCTAAAACAAGCTCCAAAACAATGGCATGAGAAATTTGACTTTGTTATTTTATCCTTCGGATTTAAACATAACCGTGTTGATACATGCATTTACTCTAAATTTACTAAAAACTATGATGTGATAGTTTGTTTATATGTTGATGATATGTTAATCATTGGTACTAACATGGAAGGAGTAAATGAAACTAAGAAGCATTTGTCTTCTGTCTTTAAGATGAAAGATTTGGGTGAAGCATATACAGTCTTAAGAATTAAAATTAAGAAACATAGTGAGGGTAATACTTTAAGTCAATCTCAGTATATTGAGAAAGTGTTAACCAAGTTTAAATATATTGGTTTCAAAGAGTATAATACTCCTTTTGATCCAAGTATCAAATTACAGAATAATTATAGTAGAGTAGTGGCACAACTTGAATATGTTAGTGCTATTGATAGTCTAATGTATGCAATGCACTACACTAGACAAAATGTTTTCTATTCTATGTGTGAACTTAGTAGATATACTAGTAATGCTAGTATAGAACATTGGAAAGTCATTGGTAGGATAATGCGATATCTGAAGAAGACTAGTGGTTTGGGACTATTTTACAACAGTTACCCAAGTGTATTAGAAGAATACACTGATGCAAGTTAGATTACAAGTGAGGCAGAAAATAAATCCATAAATGGGTGGATATTCACCCTTGGTGGGCGTGCAATTTCTTGGGAAATTAAGAAACAAACTTTATATCTCACTCAACTAGGGAATCCAAATTTATTACCCTAGCGGCAACTAGAAAGGAAGCTGAATGGATTAGAAATTTGTTGTTAGACATCAAATTATGGCCTAGTACAATGCCCCATGTTTCACTTTATTGTGATATTGAAGCTACTTTATCAAGAGCTTATAGTACTACCTATAATGGTAAGTCTAGACATATCAGTCTTAGATATGAATACGTAAGAAAATTGATACAAGATGGTATCATTACAATTGTCTATGTAAAGTCAATTAAGAACTTGACTGATCCACTTACTAAGGCACTCGCAAGAGACCTAATAAGTAGTACATCTAAAGAGATGAGGCTCAAACCATTTAAAAGTCAGCAACGATGGCAATCCAACCTAATGCTAGTAGACCACTAGTCCTAGGTTTTAATGGGTAATAACAAGTTACTAGATTGATTGTTGATATTGCCACAAAATTGGCCCATAATTGAGAAAGATGATATCATCCGTTACATTTTAGAGGATGAGTTAAACTCTTAATGAAGTTATAAAATGCATTCTAGTAACGGAAACACAAGAAGAACTTCACCTATATGAACGAAGGAGTGCTGTTGCTTTTTATAGAGAGTTATGGTTTGTTCTCTTAAGGTTCATGAAACCAGGATATAGCACATGTCCATAATAGTGCTAAAAAATAAATTCTCACCGAAATAAGAAAATTGTATGTGTGTGGTTGCTCTGATCGTATCACATAAGAATGTTGGTTTAATCTAAAGGACACCATTAATTTCGATATGACTTTGAGTTTTTTACACTAATAGAAGGTTTTAAATCAAAAGATACCTTCTTTATACATACAAGACTTAGAGATATTATGGAATTATTTTTTTTTAAAAAATTGGGTTTTCAAATAAGTGGGGGATTATTGGAAAAATCAGCTTTAAGAGCTGATTTTAAACCATTTTTAAAGTTTTAATTTGAGCTAATTAATGGTCATTAAAAATATTTAATTAGGTGCACTAAACTAACATCAAGCTGGAGATTTAATGGGTATTTATTTTGATTCAAAAGGAATGTATAAGCTTAAAATGAGAATAAATGGTTGTTTGAAAACCCAATTTGGCTTTGTACCACATTGATAAGAAAATGAGAAATAAAATGCTTTATAAGCATTTATTTGGGATTCTTATATACTTTTGTTAAAAGAAAGGATAAAGGTGAAGGCTCATGGTGTGTTGCACCACAACGCACCGCGCATTCGACCGTGCCCTGGCCACGACCCTGGCCTGAGCCTGAGTTCGAGCTCAAGCCCGGGCTTGGGCCCGATTGTGTCGCAAAGTCACATTGGCTCTTTAGGCACACTATGCACTTCAAACGTGCACATCAGCGCTGATGAGCTTTTTCCCCAAGCCTAGCCCATGTCCGTTGTTCGAGTTCGAGTATCCGAATTTTAGACATAAGCCCAGAAAAGCCTAAGATTTAATCAGAAATGTGTTAGATTAAATCAAAAGGCATCTGTTTAAATCTAAAGGTTGTGATTTAAAAAGAAATGTATGATTTAAATCCAAATTTCATGATTTCGTCAAAGAGGTGTTAGATTAGTCAACTGTCTCTTTAACAGACACGATCTGGACCATCTAACATTAAGAGACATGATCAAAAGGCTCATATTAAATATGAAAAATCATATCTTTCTAAACTGGAAAGATATGTTTGTCTAGAATTGTTTGAAGAGGTGTTTCTGCACCTATAAATACCTTACCTCCCTCCACATTCAGAATACAATTCATTTATTTATTTATTCTTTCTTTTTCTCTCAAAAACATTTTCCATAGTATTTCAATCATTTCAAAGCAGAATAAAATCGAAGTTCTTCAAATTTTGCTGTATGCAGACTTTAACTTGGAGACTTAGTTGTATCCTAAAGGATTATTCGTCTATACCCATAGCAAACTTGTTTATTCAAGTGGGGATGAATAAAACCTTAAAGACAATGATTAATTCACGCCTCTAAGTCTTGATTCTCATATTTTGTTCAAGTTAGAAAAAAATTACAACACAAGCCATTACCAAGTCGCTTTCCTTAAGGTTTAATTCGCCCTTCACTGGTGCAAGAAGGTTTATGGTGAATTTTCTCTAAGAGAAAATGAAACTCTATTATTTTTCTGTACTTTACACTTGTGAAGAACAACCCACAACAGCAGAGAAAAGAGAAAAAGAAGATGAAGAATTATGAAAATATGTAAAAAAAAATGACAGTTATCTACTATATTTATTGAGTTACTGAGTATCTCTTCACAAGAAACACTTTCATTTAGTAATCAATTGACATAAATGAGTGTCTTTTCACAAGAGACTCTTTGATTCAGCAATCAATTGTCATTTAAGGTTCAGAAGAATTCAAATTTCTATTTTGACAGTCGATTGTGTCTCAAAAAATTCCTTTTAACAATTAGGTATCAGGCTAACAATTAACTGTCTAAACTTTCTATCCCTTTCTAGACACTTACAATTGACTGTTTAAACTTTCTGTCCGATCATATAGTCCATTATCTTAATTTACAGTCAACTATCTTTGAACAAAATCATTTTTTTTCCTGTTCTCTCACAGAAGGAAAACAAAAAGAAGCACTCAATAAAGTCATCCAGTTAGTTATTGAAAAATTTAATAAAAAAGATAAAAAATTTTGAACTCTTCTTTTTGGTTTATGAAACGGAAAAAATAAACATACAAAAACCAGTTCTTGTCCTTGTTTTCTCAGGCCAAAATTGTCGAAATTAAGATTTCAATCTAAAAGTATTTTGGTTCTAACGTTTTCTCTTCAACCAAACAGGATATTACAACCATTCAAAAGTTAAAGACAGACAAGCTTATTTTTATTAAACTATACATCCTGTATCAATCCTTGTGTCGGTATTGATGTCTTATCTTCCATTGAATAGTATCTTCACATAAGAAAATGCAAGAAAATAGTCTCTTTTAGATCCCTAAAAAGCCCAGAAAGTAATCAACCCCAAGAAATTAAACTCCTTACATCGGTTCTTTTCTACATTCCAAGAGAAAATAAAGGAATCGGAGAAAAGAAAAAGAAAAAGAATTTAAATTTAATATTTTTATTTTTATTTTTTATTTTTGAATTTAAAAAAAATGGAAACCATTATATATACAATGTAAGGCTATATTGAAGGGCATCTTTCGCTTTTGTGAAAGAAAAATTATGCTAAACATAAGCTTCTAACTTCTAAACTACATTTCCTTGACTTTTCTCCGTAACCAAACATGGGGTTTGGAGAACCCTAAAGTATTAGTGCATTATTTAACACAAGAAACGAAGTTAGTCTTGTTGAAATTTTTCTACGTGGGCTACCATTAATTATAGTGGTTTTAGTTTTATAAAATTAGGTCAACGAATTTGGTCCAATGAAAAAAGTACGAAAGCCCACTATTGTTAATTGGTGATTTTATTGTCTGGGCTTGTACACATCTTAATATTATTAATATGGATCAATAGTTAGTGTAGGTTAGTCCAATATGACCCGTAGATGGAATGACCCATTTGGACTCTCAATAACTAGGGCTATTGGGGTATATATAAACAGGTTAGGTCCCCTCTTTGGCACCCAATACTTCTGAGTATTCAATGAGTACAAAGGGAAAGACCTAACCCTAATCACTTTCGTTGTGAGGTAATTTAAGTTTCCACTGTGATAATGACTTAATCAGGTATGTGATTTAATTATGTAATTATTTATGTAATTGTCAGTGTTTTAATTTCATGTGTAATATTATTTTTTTTAATGTTTATTTAAGTCTATATATGATATCAGAACTTGTATATATGAATTTAGAACCTAATTAAAGAATATTTCATTTAATTTCTTCGTTTTCGCTTACCCGTGACCAAAATTAAGGTTTTATACTTTGATTTTGATTTTTCATGCCTTTTTCCTTCTGTCGCACTTAGGATCTGAAAAGTGGACAAAATTAGGGTTTTACGAGAGTACTATATATATTATTTGGACTAAAATCCCACACAATAAGTAAAAGAATTAACGCAAGGGTCATGATAATTAAGTTGAATTTTGGGTCAAGGATTCAAAGCCTAAGGATGTCCCATCTAATTAGGGTTTTATGTATATTTCTAAGTTGATTGATTGCTTGAGGGGATAAATGATTAAAAAGAATGGTTAGTGGTGGGGGCATAACTATGAGTTATCTCATTCATGAAAATAATAATAATAACATTTACTTAAAAATTCATTGCAATTACTGTTAAAATAAATTGTGAGGAACTGTTAGTTTTTTTAATATAGTCCAATGTGATACGTGAACCCAATAGCCCCAAAAGTTTCGTACGATCTTTATTTTTTATTATTGTTATCGAGGAGCTATCATCAAAGTCTTTCACTTTTCGCAGAATTAAAGGGCTAATTTTTATTTAAATAGTTATTTCATTTACTATTTTCTTAATCATTGTACTCATGTGCAGTATAATTACAGGTTAGTTAAATAGTTAAAAGTTTATTTCATTATTATGAGGTTTGTTACAAATTAGGATCCTTGAAATAATTGATTTCATTGCATGTACTAGACACCACAGTGGCCACATCTTTCAAATAATCGAGGAAGTGATAAAATATTATATATTTTTATTAAAAGTTTAAGTTCCAATGTTTTTCAATGCATGCCTACTTAATGGACTGCTTTCAAAACATTAGATTAGAAAGAAGAAAACCATGAACTGAGTTTTTATCTTATATAGAATTGTTCAGGGATATGATTTTACATAATGCCATTTTGAACTCTGATGATGCATCATGAATATATAATTGCTACTTGTTTTAATCAAGTTGTGCTTTTAAACGTCTGATGGCACACTAATATTTTTGCAAAGTCGAAAACAGATGATTTTGCATGGTATATGATTTTGCTTCTGTGGTCCATCTATGTGGCTTTAGTGATTTTGTAACTTACATTGAAAATAAACACGTACAATTTTTCAATCAAAGAAGGCCTATTTCCCGAAGTAGTACAAGAAATATTTCAACAATCACTGGATTCTTAGTGCTTCTCTAACCACTAGGTAGCCGAGGTTTAAATGTGAAAATTATAGATTGGTTGATATGATTTTGCATACGATTTTTAGAAGCAGACTTCACCTAGTTCTATACATGTAGTTTGAAGGTAAGTTTTTTTTGAAATCTAGCGTATATTAATTATCTGTGGAAGTTACTACCAGGGGTATAAATGACATGGTTTTCATTCCCAATAAACTTAAATTTCTAGTATTTTATTGAGATCAAAATTTTACTAGTTCTTGTATTAAAAAAGGTGACAATTGTTTCAAGGTTTTCTGCCAATTTTGCTCGTACTCAATTTGAGGAGATTTTGATTCATTCATCAAAGCAATGCTCACGTAATTTTTCCTTTTGTTTTTCTATATAGTTGATTTATGGTGACTTATGGTACCTCAAAATCATTCTATTAATTTTATGGGGACTCATCTGAATTATTATGGGGACTCAAAATTAGTTTCAGATTGAAATAGTTTCATTAGTTGATGTAGATGGTAACCACCAAAGTGCTTCATTCACTGATATTTATGGGGTTATTTCATATTGTTGTTATGAGACATTTATCTGGATTATTGCATTCAATAATCTGCCCAAATGATGTAATTGTGTGTTTTATTTCAGAGGTTGATATGAAACATTTGGTGGAATTTATTTTAGTCTAAATTATTTTTCTGCCCAAAAGTGTTAGGCTTTTCGAAAACTGAGATATATTAATGTATTAGTTTCATGTAAGAGATTCCATTTGCATATTGCATATTCTGCCCAAAGGGGAGTATGTAACGATGCTTCGAGAATTTGGTTGTTGTAATTATCTTTCTTATTTATATGTTGCCTTTTAGTTGTCCTGGATAATTTTCACTGTTGTTGATAACAATAGTGCTACTATTGAAATATTGACTAGGTCAAAAAATAAAATCAAGTCCACTTTTATGGGAATGTATGGAAAATATGAAAATTAATATATATATATATAGATATATATATATATATATATATCTATATATATATTGTAGAAAAAATATAGCTTTATTAATTTTTTTAAAACATATTTTCTAATTCATTTTTGTTCATTTGGTGCACTTATTAGTAATAATTAAATGTTGAGTATGTGAAAATGTCATTTATCATTAGACACATGTCAATCAAAATTGATCGCTACTCGATACTTTTATTATATTTTATTTGATTATATTGAAAGTTATGTGTCACATGAGATGATAATAATGATTAATCTTAGAAGCATGATCATTTTTTTCAATAAATATTTATTTATGAAATATGTGATTAATTGCTTATTTCTCGAAATCTGTGCCTATATTCTAAAATTTTATTTCACAGTAAATTATTTTGTTGTATTGAAATGTTGGTGAGTGCTCTTTTAGATTAGTTGTCATATTTATTGTACTCTCAATTTGAAAGAAAATGTAGAAAATTTGCATGTTGTGAGAAATAATTGATCTAATTATTTAAATAAATATATATATATATATATATATTTTTTTTTTGTGTTCAAGACATGTGGTAAAGATGCAATTGTTGATTGTTTGGTGACTTATAGAGGTACATGTTGTTTAGAGTACCTCATGTTGTACGATCACATGCATACCTGTCGTTTTGCATGCATGTGAGGTTGCAAAGAGCATTACTATTTATCCCGGTTTTGGGAAGTTTCATGGGTTGATGTGGGTGTTAGCTATCAAAGTGGCACACTCATTTATACTTGTGGATTTCACCGAAACATGTTGTGAGATGATTACTGTTTATTCCAGTTTTGGGAAATTTTATAGGCTGATGTGAGTGTTAGCTACTAAAGTGGCACACTCATTGATACTTGAGAGATTTCATCGAAACATATTGCGAGATAATTACTGTTTATCTCGGTTTTGAGAAATTTCATAGGCTGATGTAGTTGTTAGCTGCCAAAGTGACACACTCATTGATACTTGTTGTGACGATTATCTACCTAAATAAATATGCAAATAACCGTCCTAGTTCTACTTGCAAGTGCACAAGGTCAGTGATAGCATAGTGTGCAAGTGTGAGATCATTTCCACATGGATTGGTGAATTTCAATTTAGAATTAGTTTCTTCAAAGTAAAAAGAGAAATAACTGATTGATTGTGAGTGAATAATAATAATGAGAACATAAGACTGCAATATCCACCACTAATTATACTTTCCCAATAAGTAAAGTGTCAATGCTTTAGTCTTATCATGAATATTTAATAGTTGCCAACCTAAGAGCTTGACCCACACCTTAGGCTATTGATCTCCCTATGCAACGAGTTAGGCATGGTGTATACCCTAACTTTTTTCTCTCTTAAGGGATTCAGCATGGGTGTATACTGAGTTGTTCCTTAAGAGAGCATGAGGGCTGTGGAGATCGGCAACCACACGAGACCTAGGGCTTGGTCCGCTCCCGGTTTTCCATGTTGATTAACCTAGGAATCCAGTGTGGATATCCTTTGTTACTAATGTCGAACCCAGGACTCGGTCATCCAAATTGATTTGACTAACTTATCCATACCATATGCATACGTTGATTAGGCACACACATATGAGAAATTTAAATACAAACAGGTATTAATCAAGTTAAACATTCTAACGAGGCTATAACAAAGATAATCAATGAATAAGCATGTGGAAAAGCATAACTAGGGCTTCAATCGAGCCCTATAGGAGTTTAGTTACACATGCTATTTAAACTAAACATTCTAAACATAATGAAATAAAAACAGAAAACTAAAACCGAAGAAGACTCGGGAGACGAGTCGTCAATTCCTCTCCTAAGCTTGCTACTTCGAGACTCAAACAAAAAGGTATGATTTATGTGCTTTACAGGGTTATTTATAGGGTCCTCATGGTGTCCCGAAACCCTAATTTCCTATTTGGAGTCTGGAGACTTCTTTCCTTATCTGGCTTTGTCGCCTCTGGAGTAATTGTGCTCAAGCATATGTAGGATGTGCTCGAGCGCATGTGTGTGCTCGAGCTTTCTTCAAGTGTGCTCGTGCTCTTGTGTGCTCGATCTCAAGGGGGGTGAGCTCGAGCGCACCTTGCTGGATGGCAGAACTTGACCTTTGCTTCTAAAAGCTCCAAATTATCATATTTTTGTCCAAGTCTTATAAAAAACACATAAAACACGAAAATGAAGTAGAATCCATAGAAATAGATAAATAAAGAGCCTAACAAGTGTAAATTAAGGGGCTTAAATATGACTATTTAAGCACTTATCACACCCCCAAACTTACATATTACTAGTCCCTTAGCAATACAAAACAAAAGACTATGTTGAAACAAAATTAAAGATAAATTCATTTTCGTGATACTCAAAGATTTGGGTTGTGCATAAAACTATAATAACCGTTCATGAGTAAGCTTATAATAAAAACACATTTTTGTATTGAAAAAGGATTTTCAAAAGTTCATGTTACTTACCTAAGGTTGGCTTAAGGCATCACAAGTTTGATTTGTGTGTGATGAGTTACACATATAAGATGGGATTTTCACATAATTTTAGTGTATAGTGTTTCGATGCCCAAACCTTTATCAAATTCCTTATCAAAGAGAACAAAAATGGCATAATGCTTCATTCTTTTTCTTTTCTTTTATCATGCGATCTTTGCCATGTTGAGTTCTATCGAGCTTTCTAATTTACCATTGTAACGAGTGTTTGGCCAATGACTTCCAAACCAGATGGTTTTAGGGCATTAAGTGTAAAGACACCCCTAAGGACTTACTAACTCGAGTCAAAAAGGCTACAGAACTAACAGGTTTTAATACTTCTAAATGAAATTCCCACCTTTTGATGTGAACACTCAATGCTTACTGAGGCAAGAGGCCCAGTTACTTGGTGAAATTTTTTATTATGATCATTAAAGGCTTACTTCCCAACTTTTGACGTGAACACTCATTGCTTACTGAGGCAAGAGGCCTAGTTCCTCAGTGGAAAGTTTTTAATGATCATTAGAAACTTTCGATTTTCTTTTTGCATGATGAATATTTTTCTTTATTTTTCTTATGCCAAAGTGTTCTTTTTAACAAGTTATCTGATTACAGTTAGGTTATGGAAACATATATAAAAGAATTATGTGTCATACCCCACACAAATGCGTGCTAAATATGCTTGTGCAAATTTGGATCAAACTCATGAATTCTTAGGTGCCTTGAGGTAGGTAACTAACTTTGTAAAATTCCTATTACAAGACTATGTGTTCTAGTTTTTAAGCTTACTAATAAAGTGTTATCAAATTTTTAAATCAACCAAAATTTTTGTTATCAAATGAACATGCATTTATCTTTCCTAAAAAAACTGGGACCTAGTGCGTGCATGTGTTTCAAGTGTGTGAGTGTGTGCGAAAAAGTATCTCCCATTATCCCCAAACTTAAAGTACACATTATCCCCAATGTGTGTGGCATGGAAAGATCTGACCTGGGAGATGGAGAACTAGGTTGCTTGCTTTGGTTGTTACACGCTCCTAAACTTGAACTGGATGCACGTACTAAATACCTGACAAAGAAAAATAAACGTTGTGCCGAAAAACAAGAAATATAAATAATAGACATGTAATTATAAATATAAACAAAAGAAAAGTACTAAAATGAAAAGAATATGTCTAGGGTGCCTCCCATGAGTGCTAAGTTTTACGTCTTCAGCCAAACAGGGTATCCTTTCACTGCTGATCATCTATGGGTGCATTCGAAGAGGTGCCAGGTACAGGAGGTAGGCGGTCAAGGATGGCCTGTAGCATCGCCTCCTGTAGTGTAAATTGCGCCTCTAACCCATCAATCCGTTGATGGATCAAATGAGCTGCCTCACGATCCTCCCGACGGATGTTGGACAGCTCACAACGGAAGGAAGACAACTTATCTAAGAGGTGCTGATACTCCATCGATTCCATGTCTGGCTGGTCCTCCTCCCATGAAGGGCTCACTGGTGGATGCTCGGCCTCCATCAAATCATCTGCTATGGGCTCGTCAGCTGGAATCTGTACTCGGGGGCCTCGGGGCATGTGAGACTGGTTGAGGCTCCACTGGGCTCTCCCAAAGAAAGGATGGTCACTAACCGAGCCATCTATAGAGGAGTCTCTAATCCTCTTCTTCTTGAAGATGTGACTGAGCAAAAAGGGGAAAGGAATGCCTCAGGCATTAGCTGTGGTCATCTGTCGGTTATGTACTCCATCCTAGAACTTGTGTATCTGACTCCATATGGTCACTGGAATGGAGTACCAATGACCCCGGTGAAAGGCGTAGAGAGCCTGTAAGAACTAATCCCGCCTCTGTGTCTTGTGCCCCAAATGACACATATTACGCTGCAGGACTGAGTCAATGAACCATAAACGGGGAGGCAACCTCGATCGGCTCCTCGCATTGTTGTGGCGGTTTGCATACTGACCTACACACATATTATCTATGATGTGTGGGAGAGAGAATGGCTTAGGCTACTCCTCTATGTGGTTGTCCTCTGGTGGGGACTCATCACAGCAGTGTAAAGAGCCGGCTATGTCGGTGGTGGTCAGCTCTATGAATCTACCATGGACTGAGGAAGATAAGATCTCTGGCCTGGTGTAGTCATAGGTCAGGTTCTCGTAGAAGCTGACCATAAATCGGGTGTATGTCGTCCAGCAGACTGGCTTGAACAGCCACTTGAGTCCCCTGTTCTTGAACTCTTGGACCGTTCATCTTGTGGCGTCCAAACTCTTGAAGTTCGCATCTACATTGAATGTGGTCTCGAACAGTATTTCACGTTGTTCGAAACTGGGTCGGGATGCCTGGCGGCGACTACTGGAAGCTCGGGATGTGGAAACCATGTGTTGTGGAAAAATAGTGTTGTTTCTGGTTTGATTGCGCTCGTGCGCAACTGCTTGTGTGCTCGATCGCACAGATTCAAGTGGGTTCGATCGTACTCGGTCAGGCAATAGGTCGAATACTTTATATGCACCAAAAACCAGAAGCTATAGAATTTATACACACTTGATCCCAACCTCCTGCAAGTGTAAAAATACCCAATCAACACATAAGATAAACATATATGAATACGTAAACTCAAGATTAAGAACCGTATGTGAGGGTGTGCATGTAAGTGGACAAAAATCGGTTTGCATACCGTATTGGATTTGGGAAATTTCAGGGGAAGATGGTCTTGTGGATAGGTGATGCACGGCAGTAGGGTGGTGAGTGTGACGGAGGAGCGGTGAAAATGTGGTGGTCGGAGTGGTGTGTTGGTGGTTAGTTAGCTTAGAGGATGAGTTTTAAGAGCAGTTGGCGGTGTGAGTGCGAGAGAGCGTAGCTTGAGTGCGTTTGAGCACATAGATGAGAAATGGGTTTCTGAGCTGAGTGTATTTAAAAATCCTCACGTGCCTTCTACCCTGAATGCGCTCGAGCACATAGTGAAGTGCGCTCGATCGCATGTGTGCGAAACTGCTTAATGTAGTGCGCTCGCGCTCATTGGGGTGCAGGGCAAGAAGATGCTCAAGCGCATGTGGTGTGCGCTCGATCGCACGACATATAATTTTGTTAATAGCAAAAGGAGTTAATAGTAAAGAAATGAATTAAGGTAAAAATAGGAACGATACAATCATACCAACTTGTAGTGGCCTCTGTACCACTAACCTCGATAGAGGCACTTGAGCTATATGTTATGCAAGTGGAATTGCTCAGGTGCTCTCTATAGTAGCTTTAAGGCTATGTCCTTTGAAGGAGGCACTTAGGACCCCCATCAGGTGGTTCCAGTGCCGTCGACAGCTGATTTGTCTCCAATTTGGGTGCCTAGTCAATAAAATAAGAAAAAGTAGTATTAGTAAATGCAAGATTTTTAAATTTGAGATTACACTTACTTGGAAGCTTGGGTGTGTTCTTGATGGTGTGCACAGCTCCATTAATATCCTTAATCACGTTATCATCCTCTGGCTTAATGTCCAATCTCGTGTCAGCATGGTTGGGGATGGTCTCCAATGGAATAGTGCAATGGACTTTAGACATTTTTTCACCAATACCTTGCATGAAGCTCACATTATAACACTCATTATTAGTTTTAGTGGAGTCTAATGTATTAAATATTTTAAATTCTACCTCTTCATCATTTACTCTTATAGTGACAATGCCCCTTTTCACATTAATGTTTGTGTTAGCAGTGATCATAAATGGTCTCCCTAAGATGATAGGGAGTGGTACAGGCATATGGAATTCCTCCATGTCTAGTATAATAAAATCAGTAGGTAAAATAAATTTACTTACTTTTACCGAAACATCCTCGAGGATACCTCTTGGTCGTTTGATGCTTCTGTCAGCCAATTGCAAAGTAATGGAGGTTGGTTGGAGTTCCCCTAAATCTAGTGTCTCGAATACACTATAAGGTAACAAATTGACACTCGCTCCTAGGTCCAATAGCGCATGCTCGAAAATCTGGTCACCTAGCCTGCAAGGAATAGTAAAACTACCCGAATCTTTTAGTTTAGGTGGTAGTTTTCTTAATAGTACAACACTCACCTCTTCGGTCAAGGTTACCGTCTCATATTCTTGAAATTTTCGTTTGTTAGAGCAACAATCTTTTAAAAACTTAGCATAAGCAGGAAGTTGTCTTATTGCATCTAATAAAGGAATATTTATTTCTACCTTTTTCAAAGTTTCAAAAATGTCAATCATTTTAGTTTCTTTTTTAGGCTTCACTAACCTTTGAGGGAAAGGTGGAGGTGTATTTACCTTTTTCCATCTTACTTACCTTAGATGTGGAGGCTTGGTCTGGAGATGCTTGTGTAGGCTCATTGGTGCCGATGATCTTACCACTTCTTAAGTTTGTTACAGCATTCAGTTGCTGATGGCCTCTTGAATTAGGTAGTGGCTGGGCTGGGAGCTCTCCTTGTTTTCTGGTACTTAATTCCTTGGCCAATTGTCCCATTTATACCTCTAGTCATTGAATGGCTTGATCATGTTTTGCAGTGATTTGCCTCATTTCAGTCCGAAATTGCCTTGACTCTTCCATGAATTGTTCATATTTATTTAGGATTTGTTGCTACTGAGACGCTAGTTGCCTCACAAGACTTTCGAGGTCATTCTTCTTTGGTTCAGGCACAGATTGGGTTGCTGGTTGGAAGTTTCTTTGCTGCCCTTGATTGTTTTGATTGTTGCTCCATGAGAAATTTAGATGGTTCCGCTAGCCAGGGTTGCAGGTGTTTGCATAGGGGTTGTTCTTCGACGGATAGTTATTTGGTCCCACAAAGTTGGATTGTTCATGATCTGCAGATGAATACAAGGGATATGTATCAGTATTATGATCAAATTGTGGGCAAATGGCACATACCTGGAGTGTTGTAGCTTGTGGGTTCGTTGAGGTGTTTTGAGTAGCCATAGCTTTAACTAATAGATCAAGTTTCTTCTCCACAGTAGCTATTTGAGGAGATGATCCTCCATTTAGGCTTACCTCATACATACCCTTACTCTTAGTTATATGTCTACCTCGAGAGGAGAACTGCTGCGTGTGTTCGCTTAGGGTTTCGAAAAGTCCCATCGCCTTTTCGCTGCTCTTTTCCATCAGCATTCCTCCACAACCTGAATCAACAATATTTTTGTTAGAGTCACTCAAACCTTCATAGAAAAATTGTACCAGTTCGTCTTGGGGTAGGTTGTGGTGTGGGCACTTGAGTAGTAGCTCGTTGAAGTGTCCTCAGGCCTCGAAAAATATATCTCCATCTTTTTGTTGGAAGGATTGAATTTCCTTCCTCATTTGCCTCGTCTTTTGGGCTGGGAAGAACTTCCTTAGAAATTTGCTAGCCAACTCATCCCAAGTGTGGATGGAAACTGCAAGCAAAGAATTATACCATAATTTAACATTATCTTTTAAGGAAAAAAGGAAAAGAATTAACCTTATTCCTTCTTGGTCTAAGCCTCGAATGTGCTGGAATTTGCAAAGGTCGAAGAACTCTCGAAGGTGCAAATGTGGATCCTCACAAGGTGTACCCCTAAAGTGAGTCAGTGCACTGAGTATCTGCGGAGATATGTAGTAGTTTCCTTCTGCCTCAGGTTGATACGCAATGCACAAAGGTTGATCAAGGTTCTGCGGGATGAAGGACTGCTTCATCGACCTCTGCTCAGGTGGTTGCTGCTCGGCTATCTGTTCCGCCACTAGTATCTCTTCCTCGATTCCTCCTTGTACCTCTTCCGAGTTATCTCTAAACCTTTTTTGAATAGTCCTCTCTAGCTCGAGATCAAGGGGAAGAAATGTCAGATGCTTGGATCGACGTCCGTGCATGAATCAGTGGCAGTTAAGTAAGTGCAACAGTCAAATACTGCTGCTCGGATGACTCTCTACCTCAATTGCACTCGATCGCACAGGAGGGTGCGCTTGATCGCAAGTGACATAGAAAGCTCTCCTGGAGTACCTGAAACAGAGAAAAAAGAAATTGATTAGGGTTTTAATGAAACGAAAAATAAAATAAACACAATAATTAAGAATGGAATAGAATAAAAAGGAAATAACAATAATTAAATGAAATGAAAAAAAATTAATTCTAAAAGGAAATTTAACGGAATATCCGGTAACAACACGAAAAACTTGTTGTGACGATTATCTACCTAAATAAATAGGCAAATAACCGTCATAGTTTTACTTGTAAGTGCACAAGATCAGTGATAGCATAGTGTGCAAGTGCGAGATCATTTCCACAGGGATTGGTGACTTTCAATTTAGAATTAGTTTCTTCAAAGTAAAAAGAGAAATAACTGATTGATTGTGAGTGAATAATAATAATGAGAACATAGGACTGCGATATCCACCACTAATTATACTTTTCCACTAGGTAAAGTGTCAATGCTCTAATCTTATCATGAATATTTAATGGTTGCCAACCTAAGGGCTTGGCCCACACCTTAGGCTATTGATCTCCCTATGCAACGAGTTAGGCATGGTGTATACTCTAACTCTTTTCTCTCTTAAGGGATTTAGCATGGGTGTATACTGAGTTGTTCCTTGAGAGAGCATGAGGGCTGTGGAGATCGGCAACCACACGGGACCTAGAGCTTGGTCCGCTCTCGGTTTCCTATGTTGATTAACCCGAGAATCCGATGTGGATATCCCTTATTACTAATGTCAAACCCAAGACTCGATCATCCAAATTGATTCGACTAACTTATCCATACCACACCGGTACACACATATGTGGCATATGTTGATCAGGTACACACATATGAGGAATTTAAATACAAACAGGTATTAATCAAGTTAAACATTCTAACAAGGCTATAGCAAAAATAATCAATGAATAAGCATGTGGAAAAGCATAACTAAGGCTTCAATCGAGCCCTATAAGAGTTTAGTTACACATACTATTTAAACTAAACATTCTAAACATAATGAAATAAAAACAGAAAACTAAAACTGAAGAAGACTCAGGAGACGAGTAGTCAATTCCTCCCTAATCTTGTTACTTCGAGACTCAAACAAAAAGGTATGGTTTATGTGTTTTACAGGGGTATTTATAGGGTCCTCATGGTGTCCCAAGACCCTAATTTCCTATTTGGAGTTTGGAGACTTCTTTCCATATCTAGCTCTGCCGCCTCTAGAGTAATTGCACTCGAGCGTATGCGGGATGCACTCGAGCGCATGTGTGAGCTCGAGCCTTCTTCAAGTGCATTCGTGCTCATGTGCGCTCGATCTCAAGGGGGTGCGCTTGAACGCACCTTGCTGGATGGCAGAACTTAACTTTTGCTTCTAAAAGCTCCAAATTATCATCTTTTTGTCCAAGTCCTGTGAAAAACACATAAAACATGAAAATGAAGTAGAATCCACAGAAATAGATAAATAAAGAGCATAGCAAGTGTAAATTAAGGGGCTTAAATATGACTATTTAAGAACTTATCAATACTTATGTGATTTTACCAAAACATGTTGCAAGATGATTACTGTTTAACCCGGTTTTGGGAAATTTCATGGGTTGATGTGGGTGTTAGCTACTAAAGTGGCACACTCATTGATACTCGTGGGATTTCACTAAAATATGTTGTGGCATGATTTCAATTGCATCATGCAATTACTTGCCCAAAAGGGGTAGTTATATGCTGTAATTTGTGGAAATATATGGAACACTGTTGGAAGATGATGGGTCGGTTTAGAAGGTTTGTCTACCCAAAATGGGCAGATCCTTCGAAAACTGAAACATTGTCTTCATATGCTTCATGTGTAGAGTTTTTATGTGTTTGTTGTACTATTTGCCCAAAGGGAAGTTTATAACGATACTCTTAGATTTTCTATTTTGGAATATGTTGGTTATAGCCCTTTTACTACTATGTTGTATTCTTTTCTTGAATCAATCTCATTTTTGTGAACAATACCAAACAACCATTGAAATCTTGACTGGATTGAATTATAAGATATGGAAGGAGGATGTAAAGTCTGCTTTATGGCATATGCACCTAAGTCACATTTCTAGAGAGAGTTGAAAGGCTTGTTAGGGATAACATTTTACCCACTCTTTATTTTTTGGGATATGGAGAATTGTGTTGATTATATTAGGGAAAGTTAATCAAAACCAAGAAAATGGCTTAACTCGTAGTTTTGATCTTCTAGAAGTAGTTTATACTGATATTAGTGGTACCTAAAATTTGATGAGGTGTTGACTTCTATTGGTTTTGGGGAGAATAAGATAGATCAATGCATATACCTAAAGGTCAGTGAGAGCAAATTTATTTACCTAGTTCTTTATGTGGATGATATTTTGCTTGCTAGTAATGATCTTGGGTTATTATATGAGACAAAATAGTTGTTGTCTAGTATGTTTGATATGAAAGATCTTGGTGAAACGTCCATATTTCTTGATGTTGAGATCCGTAGGGATAGATCCCGTGGTATATTTGGTCTTTCTTAGAGAGTTTACATAGATGTTGATCCCCTAACTAAAGGTCTGAAACCCTTTTTTTTTTTAAAAAAAAAAAACATGTTGACAGTATGGGTTTTTTTAAGTCTTTTGATGTATTAGGTTAGTGGGAGTTATTTATGCTTTAATATTTTGGTTATTGGATTTATATAATTTTTGGAACCCATTATGTTTTAGGTACAATAATTAGATATTATGATATTTATTGATGATCATCATATATATTTTCATTCATATTGTGTTATCTTATATGTATGAATGCATTTGAACATATGACATGTCATGTTGTGGAAACTTAAAATTGGTGTCAGTTTTGAGTATGGTTGGGTATGTCTCGTGATTGACACCCTGTTGAAATCTCGAGATGTTTTGAGACATATTATATTGTTGTTGACTTCTCTGACCCATTACTAAGCATGTTGTACAGAGAGTCATGTTGTGGAAACTTAAAACATGGTGTCAATTTTAAGTTTGGATGGGTATGTCTCGTGGTTAATACTCTGTTGAAACATTGATGTATTTTGAGACATACCATGTTGTTGATGACTTCTATGGCCTATTAATAGGCATGTTGTACAGAGAGTCATGTTGAGGACTGACAATGAAAATAACACATTATTTTATCACCCTGTTAGATGTTATTTTCTTGCTATAGTACCGCATTGGATCCATATCAGTGGAACCATCTGCATGCGTAACCATGGATTGGTCTGGTGTGAATAATAGAACACAACGGCTGCCATGATTCTATGTATGATGTTTTTCATGGCATCAAGTTGTTTAAAATGTTGTTTTAGATGACCAAATTTTTCTTCAAATGTGGCCACAATAAAATTAAGTTGTTTGACTCGGGTATCTTTTTAAATTGAATAAAATATTTTAAAATTTTGAGAGCTATAATTAGTGTTGCCCAAGGGAGAGAATGTTGGAATTTTTCAATGTGGGCTACTACTAATTATGATAGTTTTATAAAACCGGGTCGGCAGATTTGGTCCAATGAGAAAAGTACGAGAGTCCACCGTTGTTAATTGGTGATCCTGTTGTTTGGACTTGTACATATCTTAATATTATTAATGTGGTTCAACCAGGTATATAATTTAATTATGCAATTATCAGTGTTTTAATTTCATGTATGATATTATTGTTTATATTTATTTAAGTCTACAAGTCCTAGTTCTTCTCCATAACTTTCTTTAATTAGTCAACTTAATAGAACACATAAAAGAAAAGGAAAACAAAAATTGTAGAAAAAGAAAAAGGACAATCAAGCAAAGCAATCAAACCTGCAAATTGAATTCAGTCTTTGAATATAAATTGGGGTGATTAAAAAGAAACTTACCGGAAAAAGAGTGCATTCTCCAGGTTCTTGTAACAGAAAAGAAATAAATGCCAAGACTATAATCTTTGTTTTCTTTTCTTAGTTCTAAAGTTTTTTCAGCTAAACAAACGATAGGCAAAAGTAATTTTACGATAAATCATGCCTAGAAGAGACACCAAACTCTAATCTAACCATGCATTATGTCTCAATTTCACATAAACATTTCTCACAAATTTCAAGTGTCATCATCAGAAGCTGACATTAACAAAGAAAGCCAGAAAATGGAGGAAAATAAGAAGAATCAAATAAAGCAATTATACCCATATGATCTTTTCAAAACCCATATGACGATCTCTGATAATTGAATTTTTTTATTCTTCAACATTGGAAGGAAAAAGATTACATACCTTAAGAGAGATGAGCGTTTTGATTCTTTGGTCATATTTATGAGTTCCCGTTCTTTTGGTTTTGGTTCTGTAATCAGGTAGGGTCAACTAAGTCAATTGCTCAAGATTTCCCCGCTGAGAACTTTTTTCTGTTTTGTCATATTTAATGGAGAATGCTTTTTCTGTTGGATCCTCAATCTTTCATTGAATGGTGCTGATTGCTGAATGTATTTGGGACTCTGTAGTATTAGTTCTTACATGAAAATTAATTTGATAAATATCTTGGATATCAACTAAAAACGAGTTTGGTTAAATTGCAAATAATAAAAGAGACTGCAAATCAAGCAAAGCAGTCAAACCTGCAAATTGAATTCAACCTTTGAATGTAAATTAATTGGGGCGACTAAAATGAGACTTATTGGGATAAAAAAAGGATTTTTACGAACATCACCTGTTATGATGGATTAGGCAGACCGCAGCCAATTTAATGAAAGAAAAAGAAAATACAAAGAAAGAGGGGAGATATGAGCGACAAACCCCTCATAAACAAATGATTCCAACACTTGGATAAAAAACAAAACCATGACGGCCTCATGAATAAACCATAATTGCTATTAACTAAAGAGGCCTATAAGAACGAATCCTATTACAATCCAGTTGGCAGCTAACATAAACATTGCTTGGCAAATAACCCTAGTGCGAGAAAATCTTCTTGTTGAGTTGAACATGCGCCAAAAAAGCAAGTAAATCTGTTGGAGCGTTAGTATCCTTGAAAAAATGACCAAGCAAACATTGGGAAGGCAACAAAGACTGGCATTGTTTTAAAATGTATTAAATCTTCCGAGGCTTTAAAAAGGAGCTTAAACAATCAATCGGAACCTTAGAATCACATTCAATGGATGAGACAACCAAAACTTGATCTTGAACGATTCGAGACCTGTCAATCACACGAATTATACGGAGAAAAAGAAAATAAGACACGATATACCCAGGTTCACCCCAGAATAGGGCTACGTCTTGCCAAAAGTTTTACTATTATCAACCTCACAAATCTCTCGTTACAATGTGCACTCAGTACATAGAGAATATTTATAAGCAACTTAGACGCCTTAATTCGGGTTTCCGCACTGCTGCAAAACCATGACTATTCATGGGCCCAAGCCTAAACCATCAAGCAAAAACCAAACCCAAAACATGTACAGGGCCTGAAATTTTTGGGGGTGCTGCCCCCTAACCACCACCCGGTCATCGGGGAACGGGACTCCCGTGGTCGTCGGGGGTTCTACAGA
The DNA here is from genome assembly GCA_023935145.1 of Bretschneidera sinensis. Taxonomy (NCBI): domain Eukaryota; kingdom Viridiplantae; phylum Streptophyta; class Magnoliopsida; order Brassicales; family Akaniaceae; genus Bretschneidera; species Bretschneidera sinensis. Next base: position 70,744,625 of record CM043700.1, on the reverse strand, counting down.
TCTGGATCCGTGAAATATGCACCAACTTTAACAATCTCCCACTTGGTAAATACTTCACAAACATGGAAAACTTCCTAAAACTATGTTTCTTCAAGCCCATCTTAGTAGCACACCACTCAAACTTCGCTAGACTAACTACCTTACTCAAGAAATCTGCGTTGTTCAATGTTGTATTGACTTTCTCCAAGATTATCACCTTTTCTTCAATCTTTTCCCAAATGAAGTGATATTGGATATCAATGTGCTTCGTTTGTGAATGAAATGCAGGATTCTTTGCAAAGAAGATGGCACCTTGATTGTCACATTTTACCTTCATTACTCCTTGAAGCTAAGTACACAACCTTTGAAGCTAAATCGCTTTCTTTCCAGCATGAGTTATCGTCATATACTCTGCTTCTGTGGATAAAAGAGCAACAACATTTTGCCTCTTGCTCATCCAACTCACCACCCCACCAAACAGATTGAAAACATATCCGCTTGTAAACCTCCTACTATCAATATCTTCTCCCTAGTCAGCATCAACTGATCCTACAATGTCAAGATTCTTTTTACCTCCCATACCTCCATAACATAATGCAAACTCTGACGTGCCACGAAGATATCTAAGAACTCTCTTGATTGCAATGCAATGCTCTTTCACAGGATTAAACATATATTTACTCAATACTCCCATAGCTTGGGCAATATCTGGTCTCGTACACACTATGGCGTACATTAAGCTTCCAACCGCACTAGCATAAGGCACGTGTGCCATCTCTTTAGCTTTTTCATCTGTCTTCGGACATTGTTCTGCATATAACTTGGTTCCCAAAGGCATGGGAGTCCATACTGACTTGTTGTCAGACATGTTAAATTTCTTCAACACTTCTTCAATATACTTCTTCTGACTTAACCACAGTTTTCGATTTTCACGATCCCTCTTTATCTGCATGCCTAATAAATTTTGTTGGCCCTAGGTCTTTCATGTCAAACTACCTTGCCAACAAGGCCTTCACAGTGCTAATCATCTTCCTGTTATTTCTAATCAACAACATATCATCAACGTGCAAAGTTAAAATGACAAAATCAACCTCCAATCTTTTCACATAGACGCAATGATCAACATAGCTACGAGTGAACCCAAGCTGAATGACATATGTGTCAGACTTCTGCTACTACATCCTTAGTGACTGCTTTAGTACGTACAAAGACTTCTTCAATTTACAAACGAGCTCTTCCTTGCCTTTGCTCACAAAGCTTGCAGGTTGTTTCATGTAAATTTCCTCCTCTAAGTCCCCGTGAAGGAAAGTTGTCTTCACATCTAGTTGCTCGACCTCTAGATCATAAGCAGCTACCATAAGTAAGACAAATATGATAGATGTCAACTTTGCTACCAGGGAAAATATCTCACCATAGTCAATTCCCTCTATTTGTGAGTACCCCTTTGCAACTAAACGTGCCTTGTACTTTTCTACCATTTCATCTACATTTGTTTTCTTCTTGAAAATAAATTTGCACCCAATTGCCTTCCTATATCTAGGCAATTTCACAAGGCTCCATGTTTCATTCCTGTCCAGTGCATGCATCTCCTCTTTCATAGTATCCTCCCATATATTTACATCCTCCAAGGTCCTCACCTCTTTCACTATGCTAGGATCATCACTATAATATTTAAAGTATATAATGCACAGCAAGCACTAGGGGGATACTTGATGGGTGGCCTCCTAACCTGTGTGTATCTTCTCACGACAGGCATGGTCTCTACCCCTGAGCCAGCATCTGAATCCTTATCATTTACATCAGAAACATGAATACCATGCTCAGACTCAACTAACTCAGAATCTGAAGTATCCGATGCAGTCTGTGGGGTAGTCTCCCACTCTTTATCTTCTGGGCTAAGATCAATCTAAACCTGCTTTGGCTGTTCCGGTACATCTTGGACAGTCGCCACATCCCTTTGTTTTTCTATGAACACAACATCTCTGTTGAAAATTGTACTCATGTTTTTTGGATTCTATAACTTGTACTCCTTGACCTCATCCTTATATCCAATGAAAATGCACTTCACTGATTTGCTGTCAAGTTTGTTCTTCTTTTCTTTTAGCACATGCATATAAGCATCACACCCAAACACCCTAATATGAGCCAAACTCGTTTTCTTCTCGAATAGTGCCTTAAACGGTGTTTGATCCTACTGTCCGTTTTTAAAGGTTCACACTTTTACTTCTGCAATTGTTCTTCAAATGTTTAGGCTTCTTACACTTCCAACACTTCGACCTAGATTTATCCCCACTTTTCGATCTTCCCCTGAACTTGGGTTTATCACCAGACCACTTGTAGTCTCTACAATGGGTTTGATCTCTCACAAATAAGGCCTAATTTGATAATTTCTATGCACCTCACCGCCTCATTTCCTTAGATAATAAGGCTGCCACAACATTCTCAAAGGACATATCAGTCGTACCACTACCAATCGTAACTATTAAGTTATCTCATGAATAAGACAGTGAACAGAGCAGTATAATAGCTTTATCTTCATCTGTCACATCAACACTCATAGACAATAACTGACCTATCAGAGTGTTGAACTCATGTAGATGAATAGAGAAAGAATCACCCTCAACCATTCGAAGGTTGTACAACTTCTTCCGCAGAAATAGTTTGTTTACCAGAGATTTACTCTAATAAATGCTTTCTAGCTTCTTCCAGAGTTCTTTCGCAGTCTTCTCTTTAGAAACATTTATCATGACAAAATCAACCAGGCACAGTCGAATCAGACTTCGTGCCTTCCGATCGAACTTCACCCACTCCGTGATGGCCGGTGAAGATGATGTTGAAACCACCATTGGCGATGCCACCTCTACCATGGACGTGACCATCATGCTCATCGTACTCTTCGACATCTCATCGACTATCACCGTCCACAGGTCCATGTCCACGAGTAGATCCTCCATCTTCAGTTTCCACAACTCGAAGCTCTTCCCTCCGAACTTCTCGATTTCAATCCGTGATCCAATCGATATCTCTGATTGTTAGTCCTCGAACATAAGGCTCTGATACCAATTGAACGATTCGAGATCTGGCAATCATATGAATTATAAATAAAAAGAAAATAAGACATGAAATACCCAGGTTCACCCCATTATAGAGTTATATCATGCCAGAAGTTTCATTATTATCAACCTCACAAATCTCTAGTTACAATGTGCGCTTAGTACATAGAAAGTATTTATAAGCCACTTAAGATGCCTTAATTAGAGTTTCCCTGCTGTTGCAAAACAACAGCTATTTATGGGCCCAAGCACAAACCATTAAGCAAAAAACCAAACACAAAAAATATACAGGGCCTGAAATTTTCGGGGGCGCTGCCCCATAACCCCTGCTTGTTCATCGGGTTAGTGGAACCCCTGTGGTCGTCAGGGGTTCTATAGATCTGGACCCGCGAAGTATACATCCACTCTAACAGATCTTTAAAAGGTGAAGACCAATGAAAAGTGCCTTAGGCTCTCCGTCTATAGCAGAACCCTCACCAAATAATAAGAGAAGTCTAAAAGAACTGCACGCTTATAATCACGAATTAAGCCACCACCAGTAAAAATACCATTCCTGCTATAACCGTTCGTATTCAGGTTTAGAGAACCAATATGGGGTGGTTTCTACCTAACTCATATTCCACGTTTGATAGGGAGATATTTAATTGGTACATTCAAAGCTTAAAGGGAAATCGAATCATGAAAATTAGGTGTTAAACCAAGCTAAAAGATCAGAATAATTTCTCGTGCCAACTTACAGACCTGATTGATAACGTGCCCCACAACACAAGGAGCATCCTCATGTAGACATTCGTTTCTAGCAAGCTAAATTTCCCAATAAATTAAACAAGTAAAATAACCCTCATGAACCCCAACTAAGTTCAAAATGAAGAGAGTGAAAACAAAGCCAATAACAAACCTTACAAGGAATCAAATGTGTGAGCCATACCAACCAAAGGGCCAAAATGTTCCCATGTAGTTGTAACTAAGTCACCAGAGAGAAACAAATGCTCCAACATCTCCCTTGAAGGAGACCCACAACATACGCAGTGAGAAGCCATGAAAATTCCTAGAAATACAATTCTATTATCCATATGCACAACATTATGTAATAACTGCCAAATAAAGAATATGATTTTAGGTGGCAACCATTTATTCCAAATGAACTTGTGCCATCTCAATAAAATATTATGAGGACAAATTTGATTGCAAAAAGACTTACTTAAGGAATCACCAAAGCTACTAGGACACCAAATCAAGCAATCGGGACTATCATCAAGAATCACAAATTTCAAAAAATCAAGTTGCTCCTCAGTTAAGTGATGCAGTACAACACTAGTAGATAATGTTTAAGCAATGGTGATACTTGGTAGTAAATATTGGGTAGAAAATGAAAGGGGAGAACGCTAAGAATCCTAAGCAATGGAAATATCACCTTGACTAATAACCAATTGAGAAACATGAACCAAATGAGGTAAAATGGCAACAATATCAGGCCAACTATGTGAAGCATAAGTTGGTACAAATTGTTCCAAAACATGATGAGTGTTGGTGCAAGGTTTAATTTATATGTCAACCAAGGTTGAAATGGACTCCATTGGAACAATATTCCTCTAGATGAAGCCGGTAATGCCTCAATTAAGAGAAATTTAATGATATGTCGTTATAAATTCAAAATAAGGAATTTAATTTAGCAGTTAATTAATAGATTAAAGAACAATGCAAAGTAACAACAAACTCAATATATTGAAATTATAAGCAATACTGATACAATGGGTTACAAGATTGAAACCACAAAATACCAGATGCAAACTCTTTAAGCTTAATATAACATAAGCCAAGTCTTCAATGCGACTTTAGCATGATTTGACTTCGAGACAGACACAGGAAAGGGATGAAGAAAAGGAACTACAATTATTATTATTATTATTATTATTATTATTATTATTATTATAATACAATTACTCCTATTGTGACTGGAAAGAAAAGGACTGGAATGTAAAGGGTTGGATAGTAAATATAGGTAGATAATGATTGTTGAATAATTTTTTATGTGTCTCTTATGATTGATTCTGGTACTATTATAATTGATCAAGCCTGGACAGTTCTATTAATGTTTCCAAAGTGTTTCCAACGTGTTTCCAACGTTTTCACTTCCTTACATCCTCTAAATTAATTGCACCGACCATGCCATGTGTCTACATCTTTACTCCACTACGTGAATTGTATTTAATCGTGGCAATTTTTACCTTAGAAAAATTAAACACATGACCTTTGGATTGTCCTCGATCCCTAAATATCCGGATTAACAGTTATGTTTGCTTAAAGTCGAAGTAAAGTTCTCTCGAGCTTATTAGTCTTGAGTTCTCAAGTTATTCTATTTTTCTCGATGTTTCCTTTCAAACTTATTATTTAAAAGTCCTAATTTCGCAAGCTTTTTTGACGGCTGATCATCTTATCTCAGTTAATGGTCCTATCGCGCTTCTTCCTTTTCAAGTCATATTCTCTCTTACTTTCTAGGGCATTTCTATGTGGCCTAATTAGGACAAGCCATATCATTAAATTAGGAAGACCATATTTTTGTTGAGTAAACCAACTCGAAAGACATGGACCAACCAAATACTTCCAACCCAATTTAGCTTGAAAGGATTGTTGAACTTGATCCAAATTCCTAATTCCCAAACCCCGGTTTTCGATTGGTTGAGCAATTCGATCCAAACTGGTTAAAAAGAGGAACACTAAGATATTTAATGTGTAACTTGACTATTATAAAACCTGTATATGAGTGATTAAGATTAATTTGATGATTAGTGTTGACTCTAAATTGATTTTAATAATGACAAAACAAACTTATATTGTTCTAACCAATTTTATCTAATTGTTTGAGATGTTAAGGTGCCTTCTTCAAAGACAATATGCATCAATGAAGAGTACGTACTTAAGAATAAACATACACACCTTGGAAAAAGTTCGAAGACCAAGATCAGAAGCTCCTAAGGTAGTTGATCACTAGCTTTTATTATGACTCTAAAACACATTTGTAAAAATGTTTTTATCTTTTAAAATTTTGTTTTTCTCAAAATTGAAGTAAAAATTCTAAATTTTCTCAAAAGTTAGATTTCAAATTTTGAAATGTGGGACCAAGCACTAACAGCTATAAACGGCTAGTTTCTTGTGTCTAACAGCTATACGGACTTGAGCCTATAAAGAAACATTTCATTTGAGCATTTAAACTTAGCAAATCAATCTTAAGCATTCAAATTCTACAAAAGCTCAAAAAATCTTCTTGAGTCATTCTTAAAGCTTTGTTTTTGGAAAAGAGATATCATTCAGTTGTAAAGAATCTCTCTTGTAAACTTTTTTCTTCTCTACATTCCTTGTAAAAGAAAGAGTTGGTGTAACTCTTGTTTGTAAGAGTTTGTGTAACTTTTGGGAGTTTTTAGGTGATAAACAATTGTAGAAGAATTTCTTGTAACGGTTTGAACAACACCGTCGAAATTGCTTATTTAGTGGAAAATTTCAAAGAAGATTCTTGAAGAGAGTAGACGTAGGGTCGGAGAGATTTTCAATATTATCAACTACTATAAATTGAGTTTACACTTTCTTTCACTTACTCTTTTAGTTTCCATCAATTTATTGTTTATATTATTTCTTGAATAAATTTATTGTAAACATGTTTACTTTGTGCAAAAAGGTTTTAAAAACCTAATTCACCCTCTCTTAGATTATTTATTAGTTCACAATTAGAAACTTTACTAGACACCGCAAAACCAGTTTTAGGAATGCTTATTAACTACCCATGCTCATTCTCGTATGTGTGAAATATAGAAAACTGATATAGAGAATTTTTTAAACCATTTGTGAATATAAGCATATCATTAGTGAAAAAGGAGATGAGATACATTTGATTAGTACCACTACAACGATAAGGCTTAATTTTCCTCTCATCCACAAGCAACTTCAGATTGCTACTAAGAACATCTTGTGCCAAAATAAAGAGAAAGAGGGAGACAAATTAATGGTCCCTTTGTCTGAGACTATGAGAGGAAGAAAATAAGCCATATCGATCACCATTTAGTATAAGAGTGTACCAACAATTCGCTGAAGCTACGTTTATAAGATCATAATAGGCCTAAAAAAAAAATCAAAAGCCATGAGAGGTTGAATTATTAAAAAAAAAACCCTGATTCTAGCCTGTCATACACTTTAGCAATATCAATCTTAAGAAGAATATTACCTCCAAAAGATTTTTATCAATGTCAGATACCAATTTAGAAGCTAAAGCGATGTTAACATGAATGCTCCTTCCCCTAATGAAACATGCTTGTTCCTTTGAAATAATGAACAAAAACAAACAGCCAACAATCATTAAGAATCTTTTCAACTATCTTATAACTGAAATTACACAAACTAATCGGCCTGAGATAAGAAAAAGACTGATGGTTTGTCTTAGGAAGAAAAACAATATTCCTACAAGTGATAGCTTTGGGCAAATAATCACCAAAAAAAAATTGAACTAAATCCATTGCACTCTGCTTAATAATTTCTCAACTACCTCGATAAAAATAACCTGTAAGCTATCTGGACCAGGAGCATTGCTAGGGACCAAAGAATTTACTGCCTGCATCAAAAGGAATATCACAAAGAGCACAATTATCTGCATCTGAAATTAAATTGGGAACACACAACATCAAAGTGCTACGAGGAGAGAAGATAATAGACATAAATTGATCTAAAAAGAACTTAACAACGTTGTCACCCAATTCCTGATCCGAGATAGAATTACCACGGTCATCTTTAAGCCGAAGACTTCATCTTGTGCACTAGCAATTTTCTAATTCGAATCAACGAAAACCTCTCAATTCCACTTACGCAACAAGCCCCATAAATTTTTCAAACGAGATTGAAGATCATAACTGCAAGATTCCCAATGCATCTAAACGAAGCTGAAAAAATCTAGATATTCTAACCACATATGATGAAATTTAAACAGATAAGTACCTGACTCTCTCTTGACTAAGGAAATCAAAGGAGGGGCATGATCAAAGTGAAGCCTAGTCAAATGCTCAACCGAAATGGCTGGAAAACAGTACCAAAATCACTATTAATTAGGAATATATTAAGCCTAGACCATATGCGAGCAGACCTATGTTGGTTGTTACACCATGTAAAAGTACTACCTTTGAAGCCAACATCAGTGAGTCGAGCAATAAAAATACAGTCTTTGAAATCATCAACTGCTTTGAGATCAAGGCTAGCACCACCAAACTTTTCAGTCGATGACAAAACAATAATGAAATCACTCCAACAAACCAAGGAACATCAAACAATTTAGAGAGAGATTATCGCATCCCAAGTGCCAAATGATCATTTCATAGGCATTTGGCATACACTGCAGTAAACAAACATTCTTTAGCAATAGATAAAAAAAATTAATCATCATAAAAATAGCTTGAGGGTGAATTTGAATAAGATCCACAGAAATTTAGGAAAACCAAAAGAACTAAATATGAGTTTAACATGATTACCATGCACAAACTATGTGAAACCCAAACGCCTAGCCAGCTTTTGAATATGCTCCCCAAAGTGTTTTGGTACCAACAAAATCAGTAATGAAGGACGATAGTCCTTAATCAGCGTTTTCAGATAAGCAATTTTCTTTGGGCTTTTAAACCCCCTAATATTCCAAATGATGCAATTCATCTTGAGGATTTATCAGTGGGTTTAAGAGATAGTGATCTGGCATAAGATAGACTAATACAGCGTTCAATTTTTTTTTTCTTCCATTGTTGCTTTTTACACTATGAACAAGACTTAGAAAAAGCATTAACTTCAGGCTCAATACTATCTGCATGAAGGTTTCCTATTGAGGCAATAGGTTGTAAGAAGCATCACTACTACGATGTATGGAATTTGAAATGTCGCCGCCAGAAATAACTTTCTTCTACTCGATAACAAAAATCCCCTCCCCATCCTTAGATAATTCTGTATTATCTTCATAGTAAGGCTCGGATTGAACATCATCTTGTAGAACCACAAAAAAAAATTTAGAGAGACAAACTTAGTTAAATCATCTTCAGCGTCATTCATGGAGTATATATTGTCAAGAGTTTGATTCCACTAAAGCAGCATAGTGCTCCTAAGAGGGATGCTGTTGTTCTGATGGTTTTTTCTTCACCTTCCAAATTGATGTTGTAGTTGGGTTTGGATTTGTCTCCACAGCTAGAGTATGAACAACTGTATGGGGTAAATGGGACTATTTTGGTTCAGATATAGGATGTTTGGTGGGGATATTAAGGGAAGTATTTGTGATAGGGTTTGAAACCTATGTACTGGGATTTTTAGGGATACGGTTCTTTATAAGTTTGCGACAAGCACTCACGACATGCCCATGGAGGCAACAATTGGAACAATATTCAGTCTTGCTCTCCACAACAATACGTTGCTAGAAGCCATAAAATTTATTTGTACGACCGAAATCCAAACCTGCAATGCTATCGACTTCGTAATATCAACTTCAACACAAATTTTTGCGTAAATAGGATGTGAAACAGTAATGGTGCAATCATCTACCCAAAGAAAAAAACTTCGAACCAAAACTTCCAACTATTTCCTTTAAGGACAACGGGAAGAACGAAAATAGAAGCTTTGGCAAACGAACATACATTACGGTCATTTTTGATTCATGGGAAAGATCAAAGTTTGGTTCCCATTTGAAAAGCCTAAACAAATTACTTCCAATGGCATGATTTTCATTGGAACAAGCTTTCACAAAATCATCTTTAGAGAAAAGTCTTATTAAGACATAATGAGGGACAAGAAGACCCACTATAGAAGCAATTCTGAGACCCCAATTCTGAGAGATGTGATATTTGATCATTTTGATTGACAAAATTTTCCAATAAGAGTGTATTCAAATAACTTCTCTTCTTGGAGTACATAAAATTGAGAGAATTCAATGCTAGGAAAACCTTCATAAACAAATGGAGGGTTATGACTGATAGTGAATGCCTTTTCTTTTCTATTTTTTTTTATTTTTGGATTTAATCAAGAAATACACACAGAAAAAAAAAATTAGATAATTATATATAAGACTAACTGCACATAACAACTCCAAAAAAGTACCAAACTTTATGAAATGGTTTATATTTCTATAAAGAGAATAAGGTTAAACACCTTTGAAAAAAAAATAATTTATAAAATGGATTTTGTTTTTAACTACCTACTTCAATTCTCGGCCCTTGGGTTTTGCTCTTTTAAAGCCATGTCAACATAAATATCTTTGCGAAAGGGGTGCTTTTTTTTTTTTCTCTGTCTATTGCTTTTCTTTTTTTTTTTTATTACAAGCAAAATAACATCAAGGGTTATTATTAAAACTCTAAAAGTTCCCCCTTCATAAACTTTATTACTAAAACTCAAATTTTTTTTACCTATTTTTAAGTTTCACAAGCCTTAATAAAAATTTAGGACTCAAATTAAATAAGCACGCACCTTTACGCATCGAAATATGAATCCCAAAATTAAAATAATCAAATTACAGTACTGGGCTCTGCACATGTGCACCTCGTTTAAATGTAAAAAAACAATTCTTATAGTATTTTCTTAGAATTGTCTTCACAAATTGCAGAATAGGGAGTTGGAAATTTTGTACTTGAAAAAAATAAAAGAGAGAGAGAGAGAGAGAGAGAGAGAGGAGATTTGTTGGAGAAAATAAGAGAGTAAAAAGTTATTTTTTCGCATTCAAATGAGGAATAAGTGTGGATTATACTTTGTATGGATTCCAGTTTGACCAAAATTTTGATTTGAAGAGCTTATTAGATACATTGCTATAATGCATGGTGTAAATTGATTGAATTTAAAACATAAGAGGAACATTGAAACATGAGGTAAAATGTTAGGGCGTTTCATGATAATAACTCTAACATCAAATACAACCAATTTTCTAAGAAATCTTACATTCCTGTAACTCAACATACACCCACAAAGTGGGTGGAAAGTATTGATGACCGATCGATCGCTCCAAGAGGCATTACGCCTTCATTATCAAGGCAAAATTTGCTTCAATTAGTCCCATAAAAAAAATAAAAAAAAATAAAAAAAAAAAGAGGAAAAAAGCAATTTTAATCATATTATTTTACTGAAACTTAAAGTAATCCCTCTATTTTTAATTTGAATCAATATAATCTTATATAACTCAATTTGATGTAATGTAGGCTTTACATGTGTTAGAAAATAAAAAGAGAGATTGGAGAAGAAACTCTTGTTTTATTCTTGCATTGTGAAAGATGAATACAAGCCTATATATAGAGGCTAAAAACATAAAACCTAATAGAAATAGGAAACTTAGAGTTATAATAAATTAGAAAACTAATATTGCAATAGGAATAGGAAATATCATATACATTAAACCCCCCTCCCCCCTCTCAAACTCAAGGTGGTAAAGTAGATGCCAACTTGAGTTTGCAAATCGAATAAAAAAAGCAAGAAAAAGAACAAACTTCAATGAAGAACTTTGCAGTTTGATACCAAGCTTTGATGAAGAACTCTGCAAAAGTAACTTCCCCTCACATGTAAGCTTACCTCCTTGCATATGCCCTTGTTGAATGCTACATAGTGGAATACTTGATAGTTAAGTTGTCGGCTGACGTGACAGAACACGTGGCTGACAGGGACCCAAAGTGGAATCACCGATGGTAGCTTGGCAAGACCCAGAGCAGAATCGTGGGTCATAGAGCTTGGCACAACTAGGAACGTAACCTCAAGTTGAGGAGCAGATATAGCATACCATAATCAGGTCGTTGGGATTGATCTGGTCAATGTTTTCCGATGTAAATTGATTTGCAGTGGTGAAAAGAAATAAAATCTGAAAAATTTATAATATTCTAAAACAAGAAGGAAAAAGACTATGTCTAGATGAGTAGCATTAGCCCACTCGTCGAAATTGCGAAAACTCAAAAGATGACTCTCAATCAAGACATGATCAATAGCTATAATACTATGGTAGAAAATAAAAGAGAGATTGGAGAAGAAACTGTTGTATTATTGTTGTATTGTGATAGACGAATATAAGCCTATATATAGAGGCTAAGAATATAAAACCTAATCGAAATAGGAAACCTATGGTTATAATAAATTAGTAAACTAATACATATGAAATTAGGAAACTAATATGTAATAGGAATAGGAAATATCATATACGTTAATAAAGTGGAATTGACACATTTTTTTGGGTAGGAAAAGGAGAAAAAAAAAGTAAATTAGACAACCATTCGAGGGTACATAACCCCCTCATTGTCAACTAGAAAATCATTATAAATGAAATCATGTGGGATATCAAACTCCACAATTTCAGTTCCACTTAACAACCCCTCTCTGCCATGCCATTAGCACTAATGATGTGGAATTGAGATTGAATATCACCATTTTTCTCGATTAAAACACACATGTCAACAACACATAAAGGGGAAAACTTTTTAATCTCATTATACCCTTCAAATTCTATGCTCTATATTATAGCACAACTAGGGACAGAGCCACTTGAGAGTCATTGAAATCCCCAAAATCATTTTAGGTTATAGGTAAATTTGTTAAAATACTCCTATAATTCATTAAATTTTTAATTTTACCCTATTTTAGTCTTAACAAGTATAACTAAAAAACTATCATTCTAAAATAAAGAAATTGAATAAAAACAAAAACAAAAGTAAAAAAAATGTACAATTTTGTATATGAATATATGTTAGAAACAGTTGTATATTTTGTTAATATGAGTAATCTCATATTAACTTCAAATGAAATAACCTTGGTTCATCAGGGGGTGGTGGTATCTTGAAAGATGCTAATGGTGACTTTAAAGGAGCTTTTTCTAGTCATTACGGTTTTGGCTCTAATAACAGAGCAGAGTTGAGGGCTGTGTTTGATGGCATTAAGCTGTACAAGAGATTATCGTATTTTAATGTTATTATTGAGAATGACTCCAAAACCATTGTTGACTGGTTTAGAGCGGGAAGGTGCACCCTATGGTATTTATGGGACTTTTGGGATGAGTCTGTTAAAGAGATGCAAGGGATGAATGTTCGGATTGTTCATCAATTACGTGAAGGTAATCAAGCGGTAGATTTCTTGGCTAAGATCGGTGAACGAGGCAATAATGGAACATATGAAAATTTACATGAGTTACCGAGGTTATTAAAGGGTATTCTTCGTATTGATAAGTCTGGTTTGCCGGCTATTAGATGTTAGGTTGCTTTTGTTGGTTGTAAGTTTTATTTAGGCTTATTTAGAGGTTTGGTTTTTCTACATAGGTCTCTTTAGACTTGTTTGATTTTTCTTGGTCTGGTTTATTTTCTTTATGTTTTGTTTGGTTTGTGTTTGGGAGGGTTTGTTTTGGTCTTATTGTAATTTCCCTGATGTGTTACCTGTAACCACAGTATTCTTCCGCCATAAGTGAGGGCTTATCAATAATCTTGGGACGAGATCGCCATGAGGGTGGCTACCGGCTCTAGCAAAAAAAAAAAAAAAAAAAAAAAAAAAAAAAAACTTCAAATGAAAAATTAAGAAAACTAATAAATTTTGCATTGTTCTTATAGTCACAATAAAATTTTATTTTTAGTTGTCCTGAAAAAAAATAGAATAGATTGAAGTGATTATATGAAATTTGATCTTCAAAATCTTAAATAAGACGTTACTAGTGAGAATAAATTTGTGGATCAGTTGTCTGAGATCATTTAAGACTAAACTTTGGGACTAAAAGTCATAAAATTGCATATTGCATTAAAAAAATATAATATATTATGTAAAAAATTAAGCATTGATTTATTATTAACTTTTACGAATTTGGCAATGTAACTCATTTAGTCCTATTATATGCAAATAAAATATTTTTTAATCAAGCTTAAATATTTATTTTGTTGACCCGAGACTTGATATGACCCGAACTCGAAATGATCCAAACCGACCTGACCTAACATGACCCGAGACCTGATATGACCTGAGATTGAAATGACTCGAACCCGACTCGAAGTGACCCGTGACCTGAATGACTTGCGACTCAATATGACCCGAACCCAATCTGACCCAACCCAAATCTGATTGACGCAAATCTGATTGAATCAACTCCGCTTGTTTTTCTTTTTCGAAATTTAAATTACAAAGAAAATCATTATATTGTAAAACATTTTTGGTTTTATCAATGTAAAATGAAAAATTAATAAATTTTGAGAGAAAAATATTGAGAATTGTGACTATCACAAATCTAATGAAGTCATTTGTTATTTTACAAGAGTTTAGAGATCAACTCTCACTCACATCAAATATAAGAAAAGACTATTTCTTGTTATGTAGCACAATAAAAAAAATTTAAAACAAATAAAAAATAATAACAAATGGTATCATACTTTACGTAATACTGTTATTAATCATGCATCATAAAATCGAGAAATTCTTACATGTACCCAGTGTAAAATACTATTTTTGCACCGAGTGAAAACTTTACTAGCAATTGTTAAGTAACTTCATTGGTAACATTCGATGTTACCAATATAGTTACCTAACAATTACCAATAAAATTCTATTCGATGTAAAAATGATATTTTACACTGAATGCATGTATGAATTTCTCTCATAAATCTTATTCGTGAACTGTGATTAATGATTGCATTTTTCTATATGCATTAAACAATGAACCCAAATAGTTATAAAAAAAAGAAAACAATGAACCCAAATAAAAAAGAATATGTGATGTGGTAATGCTGGACATGTTGATTAATTGTAGCTCACTAAATTAAAAAAAATTTGTTTGACACAGTGCTATGAGAGATACATGGTACAAGGGTTCATCTCACTGTTAAATAGTATGAGAAGTGATAGAAATAAATATATTTTATTGTTACTCAAATGTGAGATGGACCTTTCTGCCATGTATCTCTCATGGCATTGTACTAGACAAGAATTGTCAACTTGCACTTAAAGTGCCAAAACTCTAAATTGAATGAACCAATAGCCCTTTGCCAAATCTATATGAGACCATTAATAATTGTTTGCAAACTTTATATGAGAACAATAATTCTTTGCCAATTCTATGTGATTGATACTATTTATGAGATCACACTTTCGTAGTTCACAGTTCACACTGTCACTCAAAAAAAAAAAAATACTGGACTTTTCGGCCAAAGGTCATTTTTTGGGGTTTTACATAGGAGAAATTCAATCTCCCTTTTCATCAATATATCAAATATAAATAAATAAAATATTAAACATGTGACTTTTTCTTATAAAATCATAAAGAACCATAAATGAATTTTTAGAAAGCAAAGTTACACTACTATGGTTTGAACCCTTGTTTAATGAAATTTATTTAACCAATACGCCACTTAAGTTGAGGATAAACATGTGTATTCTTAAGTTATTTATAATCTAATCATGTAAGAAATTGCAAACATCTACAATAATAATCAAGGTAATTATCTGCCGAACTCACTAAGAAAAATGTTAGTGGGGGTTGATGTTTTAAGATGATTTTGAGAAAGCATATGACAGCTTGGATTGAGGTTTTTTGGAATATGTTTTGAGTAAGATGGGATTTTGGGAAAAATGGCGAAGTTGGATTGTAGAGTGTGTATCTTCTGTTTCTTTGTCGATCTTGATGAATGGGTCTGCAACAGAAAGTTTCAATGTTAAGAGAGGTTTGAGATACCTTGTCTCCTATTTTGTTTAATCCTTTTGTGGAAAGTTTGTCAGTTATGTTAAATATAGCTTCTGAGGTGGAGGTTATTAAGGGATTCAGATTTGACAATTCTGATTGCATCTGATGTTAGGGGAAATTTTTCAACCAGTAACATAATGACGCGTGGCACCCTCCAAGGGTATAAAGATAATTTCATAAACATGAAAAAGTAACCAGTCAACTGGCCACCCGTAGCAAAGGGAAAAACAATAATCTCACACCAAAACCCTAATCTTACTAGGACACTTTAGCCAATGGAAACCCTAGTCTTATCAGAATACTCCAACCTCTAAGAATTATGATCCTATCATGATACTTAGTATCAATCAGCTCTTTCAAAGGGCTCAGTCGTGCCTTTGCTGCGCATTTTCTCAGTGGGAAAAAGTAGAGGAAGACATCAGAAGGCCTCTTCATCATTATCCAGCAAAGAGACGAAAAGCTTCATGAGTATATTTCCCGCTTCAATACAACTGCATGGGAAATCTTCAACCTCAACCTTAAGATCCAGACTATAGCATTAAAAAAGGGGCTCAAGTTAGGGACTTTCAACTCTAAGCTCACCAAGCGCCCAACCAGAGATATAAACGAAATCCTCGCTCGAGCTAAGGAGTACATACTTGCGGAGAAAGACCAAGCGTTACAAAGGGAACGAGAATAAGGTAGAGAGAAAAGGAACGGTGAACAATCTAATCCAAAGAATAACTCAAGAAAGAAACCATGCGAGGACGAGAGTAGAAAAACACCTCGGATATTCGACAGCTATACACCTCTCAATGCCTCTAGAGCCAACATCCTAACAAACATACAAGAACGAGACTTTATCTCTTGGCTTGGAAAGCCCATGAACGTTAGTGAAAATAAAAACAAGTCCCGATGGTGCCGCTTTCACAAAGACCATGGGCATGACACAGAAAGACTGCAAGGCCCTCAAGAACCAGATAGAGTCACTTATCAGCCAAGGATATTTGAAGGAATACACATGGGCTCCCACATACCGAAAGGATGAAAAGGAGTAGCCAGGACAAAGTCCCTACCATCTCCGTAAGAAAAGCCCAAAGCACATCCCCTAGAGAGGTCCTAGGCTAAGCTCTAGGCAAATTTTGAGAAGAGACGCGAAATATGACAGACACCGACAAGGTAACAAGGAAGATCAGACCACTTTAGCCGGCATCATCAAAACCATTTTTGAAGGCCTGACAGCTGGCAAAAATTTGTTGTAAGCATAAGCAAAAAAGACCTATGCTGGATCTCTCATCTCTGTTCGTGGGCCCAGTAAGAAGGTAAGAACCGGTTAAATGATCTCTTTCACTGATGATGACTTGAAAGAATTAAAAACACCATATGACAACGCTATGGTCGTCACCTTACTGATCAAAAACTACAGCATGGAAAGGATACTAGTCGGCAATGGGAGCCCGACCGACATCCTATACTACGAAGCTTTCCAAAAAATGAAGTTCAATGATGATCAGCTTAAGCCAATAGCATCTTCACTCTATGGATTTTCGGGAGAGTCAATACTCCTTAAAGGTAGCATAGTCCTACCTGTAACTGTAGACTCTGCCCCCTAAATAGACCCCTATCGTGACTACTTTTCTGGTCGTTAAGCACCCATTCTCCTACAATGCCATTCTCGAAAGACTGAGTTAGAACTCTATGAAGGAGGTTATCAACATACCACATAAAGATGAAATTCGCTACTGAAAATGTAATTGGAGAAGTTTGAAGGAATAAACTACATCCCGATCTTGCTACTCAACTCCATAAAGGGACACAAGAAAGTTGAGGCCTTTTCTTTTGATTGAAGACCTTAATAGAGCTCAAATACTCCGAAAATGGAATGCCGAGTACCTTTGCCAGTTCTATCAATAATATATTTTTCTCCAAATTATTTGCTTACTCTATAACTTTGCCATATTATATCAACAAAACAACTATTTTTGAATTTTCTATATATAAAAAAAAGTTGCCAGCTTGTGGCATAATAAAAAAGTCGTCAACCTATGGCATAATAAATAATCCGCAAACCTGTGTCGCAATAAAAAATTTGCCATCCCAAAGAGTAATAAAAAGCTATCAGCCTTTGACACACCAAAATCCTAGTTATATCTAGAAATAAGAAGAGCCAATCTTCTCATCAAAAGTCTGAGAGTAGGGCCCTGAATCCCTATGACCCTCAACCATTTTTCCCAACAAGTCCGAGAGTAGGGTCCCGAGTCCCTACCATCATTGGCCATTTTTTTTTCCAAAAAGTCCAAGGAAAGTGTCATAAGCACCTCTTATTCTCGGTCGTTTCTCATCCAAAGTTTGATGGAAACACCCAAAGTGTTCACCATCCTTGGTCATTTCTTGTCCAAAAGCCTGAACTACAAGAATACCAATTAGATACCCGTTTTCCACAAGTAGAAAGCTTATGCCCCACTCCGAGCAAGAAATCCTTATGGTATACCGAGGAAATATGTTGAGTACCTGATAACGTACTAAATTCAAAAGCCCAAGGATATTTCCCTAAGCAATTCTCACCCTCGACACCTTTTCATTCAAAAGCCCGAAGAGATTGGCTCGAGTAATTCACAAGCTCGGCACGTTTTCAGTCAAAAGGCCAAGGAGATTACCCCTGGCAATCTTTAGCCTCAACCATTTTTTAACTAAAACTCCGAGGAAGGAGCTACAAGTTATTCCTTTCCTTGGTACATTTTTCTTCAAAACACCAAGGCAAGAGCCCCAAACTCTCTTAGGCTTTGATACCTTTTTGCGAAAAACCTAAGCTCTACTAAGCCTTGGTACTCCTTTAACGCTCAATGGACTCCTACCACACCTAATGAACTTCTTTCATGCCTAGTTTGCATTTTTCATGCCAATTAGGCCTCCACACATAGTGGACTAGCTCATGGCCTCAAGGTATCCAGTACATCCACAAATGACCAGCCTATTGTCTAAAATGGCTCGACACTCTTATAGCTGGTTAGCTTATGACCAAGGGAATACATCACTCCAAAGAACTTCTCAATGAAACACCAAATAAAAATCTTCAACTGTTTCTCATGAAAAGTCCAAGGAAAATGCCCTGAGTGTTTACAACCCTCGACCATTTTTCAATCAAAATCTGATAAAAGAGTACCGAACTCTTCATCTCATCGGCCAGCTTTCAGCCAAAGTTTCAGGAAAACATCTCGAGTGTTTACCATTCTTGACCATTTTTTAGTCAAATTTTGAAAAGAGAGAGAATGTCAAACTCTTCATCTTCTCAGCCATTTTTCAGCCAAATTTTGAGGAAAACACCTCGAGTATTTACCATCTTCAGTCATTTTTCAGTCAAATTCCGATGAGAGAGTGCCAAATCTTTATCTCATTAACCATCTTTCAACCAAAGTTCAAGGAAACTCCCTGATTGCTTACTATCTTCAGCCATTTTTCAATCAAATTCCGAGAAGAGAGTGTCGAACTCTTCATTTTTTCGGTCATTTTCAACGAAAGTCCAAGAAAATCACCTTGAGTGTTTACCATCTTTGGCTAAGGCTAGATAATCCCTTTATTCTCTATATACCTGAAAAATTGTCATATTTTATCTCTTTCTTTTTTCCTCTGTCCAGTAAAAAGTGGAATTCACCTAGGTTTGCAAAACTATATTGCAAGTGCTTCAACCGAAGACTGAACAAGGGTTCTTTCGGCTGCTAAGGATCGTTTTATGCTCGACTCCACTCCGAAATCCCTAAGAATTCATGGGAAAGAGGATCAGATTAACCCCGAAAAAAGTGATCCAAAAATGGATTTTTTTAAATCAAACTCTAAAAAGAGAGTGTTAAACTCTTCATCTCCTTGCTCATCTTTTAGTCAAAGTCTGAGGAAAACACCTCGAGTGTTTACCATCCTCATCCATTTTTCAATAAAATTCCAATGAAAGAATGTCGATCTCATCTCCTTGACCAATTTTCAACCAAAGTACAAGGAAAGCCCCCGAGTTTTTACCATCATCGGCCATTTTCCAATCAAATTTCGAGAAGAGAAAGCCGAACTCTTCATTTCATCTGCCATTTTTCTGCCAAAGACCGAGGAAAACACCACGAGTGTTTACTGTTATCGGTCATTTTTCAAATAAAATGACATTTCTAATCAAGTCAGGCGTCTGAGGTAGTGTTAGGTGCCTAGGTAGGCGCCTAACCTAGTCTACTATCATTATAACTCAAGTAAACTTCAGTCTAAGTATAAATTCAACATATTTTGCAAGCATCAACCATTTTTGAAACAAATTTCGATGAGAGAATACCAAACTCTTTAGCTACTCGGCCATTTTCCAAGCAAACTCCGAGGAGAGAGCGCCGAGCTCTTCACCTCTTTGGTTATTTTTCAAGCAAAATCCAAGAAGATAGACACTTGGGAGCAAGTTAAACGTCTTACAAAATGGCTGAAAGATGCTAGGTGTCTAGCCAGGCACTTGAGAAAGTGCTAAGTCCCTAACTAGGCACTTAAGAAAGTGTTAGGTGGCTAACTTAGTTATTTGCCTTAAAATTTTGAAAAAACATCACTATACCTATAAATTAAGCACATTTGGAAAGTCTCAAACATTTTTCAAGAAGATTCCGAGAAGATAATGCCAAACTCATCATCTCCTCGTCCATTTTTCAAGAAGATTCCATGGAGAGAGTGTTAAACTCCCCTTCCATTTTCTAAGCAAAATCCGAGGAGAGAACACCAAACTCTTCTTTTCCTTGTCCATTTTTCTGGAAGATTCCAATGAGAGAAAGTTAAACTCTTCATCTCCTCAGCCCTTTTTCAGTCAAAGTTCAAGGAAAACACCACAAGTGTTTACTATCCTTGACCTTTTTTCAAATAAAATGACACTTGTAAGCAAGCCAAGCGCCTAAGGAGGTGTCAAGCACTTAAAGAGGTATCAGGTACCTGAGGTAGTGTTAGGTGCCTAGCCAGGCACCTAACCTAGTACACTATCCTTATAACTTAAATCAACTTCAGTCTAAGTATAAATTCAAAAAATTGGGCAAGCCTCGACCATTTTCCAAACAAAGTTCGATGAGAGAATGCCGAACTCTTTAGCTCTTCATCCATTTTCTAAGGAAACTCCAAGGAGAGAGCACTGAGCTCTTCACTTATTTGGCTATTGTTGTGAGTTTTAAATTACTCGCAAGCGCACGAGTCGTTTGCAATATAGTGTTGTGCAAGTGCGAGGTCGAATCCACAGAGAATTGCGTTGTGAAAATGTAATTTTATCTAAACTAAACTTATCTTAACCTAGTTCCGAGTTTTGATTTATATGTTTGCAAAACAAATAAAAACTAAACTAAATTGATTTAAAACTAATAATAAAGACACTAAGGTTTCTGAATTCACCCCACCAGAGTTAAGCATATATCTTCATGTTCTAAAAATAGCTTACCAAAACATTCCATGAATCCAACTTAAAAAAAAAAACAACAAATATCCCAATTAAACCAAAAGCATCCAATGTATCCGCTTTTAACAAATCACAAAGGAAATCTAATTTAATAAAAAACAATTTGATGTATCCATCATATGAAACACACAGAATATCCAACAGAACAATTTAAACGCAATCAATCATAAGAATTTACTCAAATAATTGACAGAACATTTATACTAAAAAAAAAATCAGAATTGTATAAACAAATCTAAAACTATTATGTCAAACAACGGCGAGGCTTCATCTTCAACCTTAGTTGAAGATTTTAGCCACTCATAATCATGAAACTAGAGTTCATAATAAAAGTGCTAAACATTAAACTAAAAAAAGTAGTAAATTAAAACTGACTATACATGGGAGAAATTCCACTCGCTGTTGGGCGGCGCTTCCCCTCATGGTAGTAAAGCCTTCGGGATCCACCAGCATGCTAGTAGACGTCCACCGGATTGCACCAAATGGCACCAGGAATTGCACACCAAATGATGAAGGGAGATGGAGCTTTTATAAGGGAATTCCCGGAGTACAATGTGTTTCAAATTCGATGTGGGATACTGCCCGAGTGCAATCGATCGCAGTCTGGTGTGCTCGAGCGCATACTGGAGCACTACAAAGAAATTTTAACTGATGTGGGATGTGTGAGTGCGCACTTGCGATCGATCACAAGTCTGGTGCGATCGAGGGCACTAGACATCTTCAGCTTGACCCTTGTCTACTAAAACTACCATAACTTTCTCTAGAAAAATCATTTTTACAAACCGTAAAATCCTTCAGAAAATAGACTTCTGGATCTTTCCAAGCATATATGGATCATCTCTTGGTTCTTCCTGAATCAATACAATAAAATCCACAAAAATGACTGATTTGTACTGATAATTCTGACAATTTTAGTGAAACTCCTTTCCCAGTGCTTGTAAACCTGAAAAACAACGAACACAACTCCAAGTAACAAATTCCTACGCTAACAAATGTAAATTAAGTGGCCAAAATATGCAATATTTTTCACTCATCAAATACCCCCAAACTTATATTTTGCTAGTCCCTTAGAAAAACAAAATAAAAGACTAAATGAAAAACAAAAAACATAAAGATAAGTTCATCACTTATGGTATCCAAAAATTTAAGGAGCACTCAAAACCATCTATTCATTCATGAGCAAGCTTAAAAAATATAACCCATCTTCGCAATGAACAAGAATTTAAAACCTAGTTACTTACACGAGGCAGGCTAAGACATCACAAGCTTGAATGAGTGTAAAGTGAATTAGCATATACAGATGAGGTTTCCAAATAATTTCAATGTACAATGTCTCCATGTCTCAAGATTCACAGAATTTCTCGTCAGAATGAACAACGATGGCATAGTTTTATTTATTTATTTTTATATATAAGGCTCTACTATGATTAGTTCCCTTAAGCTTTCTAATTGACCCACGTAGCGAGTGTTGAGTCAATGACTCCCAAACCATATGGTTTTAGGGCATTAGGTGTAAAGACACCTCTAATGACTTACTAACTCGAGTCAAAAAGGCTACAAAACTAAACTGGCCTTAATGCTACCAAGCAAAATTTCCACCTTTTAACGTGAACACTCACTGCTTACTGAGGCAAGAGGTCTAGTTACTCAGTGGAAAGTTTATTGATGATGATCATTATTTTTCTTTTTCTTTCTTTTTCTTTTTTTCATGCTTTTCTATGCCCAAGTGTTAATCCCACAAGTCATCCAGTTTCAGTTAAGTCAAGGAAACATACACATTGAAATCGCATGTCATACCTCACACAAATATGTGATAATGTGCTGGTGTTAGATTGGCTCAAACATGTGAATTCTCGAATGCCTAAAGTAAGTAACAAAGTTTTAAAACTCTATCATCAGATCATGTGTTCAAAATTTTAAGCTCACCAACGAAATCACATCACAATTTTTCAGATCAACCAAAAATTTCAGACGAACATAAACATGCATTTACATTTTTTTTAATTAAAGAAAAACAACAACAAATTAGGACAAAGTGTGTGTAATGTGTCTCCCATGCCCCCAAACTTAAATTACACATTGACCCCAATGTGTGAATAATATGGAAAGAGCTAACCTGGAAGATGAAGAACTAGCTGGACGGGTATGGCTCATAGCATACCCCCAAACTTGAACTGAAGTACGCGTTGTCCTTGAAAAATAACGACTGGAAAACAAACATTAATAATAAATAAACAGAAAGAATAAGTTGTGGGGTGCCTCCCATGAGAGCTAAGTTTAACGTCTTCAGCCAGACCCAACATTAGTAATCATTCCCAACTACGTACTCCACCATCTGATCAATAAATGGGAGTGGAAAATGATCCTTCCTTATGGCAGCATTCAACTTACGGTAGTATATACATATTTTCCATCCTGACTGAACACGAATTGGCACCAACTCATCGTCCTTATTCTTCATTATTGTCACTCCAGCCCGCTTGGGCACGACATGAATCGGGCTCACCCACTTGCTAACAGAGATTGGATAATTGATCACTGCATCAAACAGCTTTATCACTTCAATCCTCACAACCTCTTGCATAGCTGGGTTGAGCCTTCTTTATGGCTCCCTCGATGGCTTCACATTCTCTTCTAAACGTAATTTGGGCATCACCATCGAGGGGCTGATTCCTTTGACATCCTCAATAGTCCAGCCGATAGCTTCTTTATGCTCTTTTAAAATGTCCACTAATTTCTCTTTTTGAGCCTCAACCAAATCTGAAGCTATAATCACAGGCAAAAGAACTGCTGGACCTAGGAACTTATACTTAAGATTGTTCGGTAAAGGGTTAAGTTCCTTCTTGGGTGGTTCAAGTGCTGTGGTCTCCTCCGTCTCACTGTTCTTCTGAGGAGCAGACTCCAAAGTAGCATTTGCTTGCTCAAGCAACTTATCCAAATCCAAATCTTCTCCAAACTGAGCAAAGCATGCCTCCAGAGGGTTCTCAATGCCTGATTCATCCACAGTCTCCTCCGTCTTACTACTTTCCCGAGGAGCAAACTCCAAGATAGCATTTGCTTGCTCAAGTAGCTTATCCAAATCCAAATCTTCTCCAAACTGAGCAAAGCATGCCTCCACAATGTCCCTAGACTGCCCTCCTTTCTTGGGTGCTTATAGTCTCTCAGGGTAAGGCGTTTTAGGTACAAACGACTTAGGAGGGTCTTTAACAGTAGGTGTGGCTGTAGATGGCTCAGCATCTCTTTTCTCCTTGTTGCCACTTTCTTGCCCTTGTTGCATAGTAGGGTTCTCTTCCACTCGATTGTCCACTTGTCTCCCAGACCTTAATGTAACAATTGATTGCACTTGTTCCTCCCCGTGAGTAGGAGTTGATGAATTTTCAACCATAAATTGTCCCTTCGGGTTGGGCACGGGTTGACTGGGGAAATTTCCCTTCTTTCCTTCACCCACATGACTTGCGATTTGATCTATTTGACTCTCTTGCTTGGCAATCACTTGGGTGTTTACTATTTGCGCACTTCTTACTTCACTGATGGAGTGGCCGATCATCTTCCTGAAATCATTGAGGGCATCCTCCAATGACAGTGAAACCGACACTGGTGCTTTAGTGGGAGCTTGGTAAGCGGGTGATCTTGCTGGATGGGCTGAGCGACCATAACTTGGAACTGGTGGAGGAAATCCAGGAGGGTATTGATTGTGAGCATGATGAGGGGCTCCTCCCTGATTCATTAGTTGGTTCTGCTTCCATGAAAAATTAGGGTGGTTCTGCTACCCTGGATTGTACGTCTCGGAGTAAGATCCATTTGATTGCCACCAATAGTCATTGAAAGCATTCATTTGTTCCATGGGATACTCGGCAAAAGCCGACATAGATGGACAATTCTGTGCTAAATGCATAGGACAACACAGATGGAACAACTATCAAAATTGAATGATTTAGCTGTATTGATGGACTGGCCGGTCATTTTCATGAAATCCTTGAGGGCGTCCTCTAAAGACTGTGAAACTGGCACTAGATTCATCCATATTTTTTTAAAATTTTTAAAATTTTTATTATGGGCAACTGCCAATGGAAACAAATAAACTAAAATAAAATTGCAAAAGAAAAATAAAACAAAAATGCTAACTAAACTAGTAGAAAAATAAAATTAATTCAGACAAAATTTTCACAAACCAAACAGCTCCCCGGCAACGGCGCCAAAAACTTGTTGTGAGTTTTAAATTACTCGCAAGCGCACGAGTCGTTTGCAATATAGTGTTGTGCAAGTGCAAGGTTGAATCCACAGGGAATTGCGTTGTGAAAATGTAATTTTATCTAAACTAAACTTATCTTAACCTAGTTCCAAGTTTTAAATTATATATTTGCAAAACAAATAAAAACTAAACTAAATTGATTTAAAACTAATAATAAAGACACTAAGGTTTCTGAATTCACCCCACCAAAGTTAAGCATATATCTTCATGTTCTAAAAATAGCCTATCAAAACATTCCATGAATCCAACTTAAAACAAAAAAACAACAAATATCCCAATTAAACCAAAAGCATCCAATGTATCCGCTTTTAACAAATCACAAAGGAAATCCAATTTAATCAAAAACAATTTGATGTATCCATCAGACGAAACATACCGAATATCCAACAGAACAATTTAAACGCAATCAATCATAAAAATTTACTCAAATAATTGACAGAACATTTATACTAAAAAAAACATCATAATTGTATAAACAAATCTAAAACTATTATGCCAAACAACGGCGAGGTTTCATCTTCAACCTTAGTTGAAGATTTTAGCCACTCATAATCGTGAAACTAGAGTTCATAATAAAAGTGCTAAACATTAAACTAAAAAAAAGCAGTAAATTAAAACTAACTATACATCGGAGAAATTCCACTCGCTGTTGGGCGGCGCTTCCCTTCTTGGTAGCAAAGCCTTCGGGATCCACCAGCATGCTAGCAGACATCCACCGGATTGCACCAAATAGCACCAGGAATTGCACACCAAATAATGAAGGGAGATGGGGCTTTTATAGGGGAATTCCTAGAGTACAATGTGTCTCAAATTCAATGTGGGATACTGTCTAAGTGCGATTGATCGCAGTCTGGTGTGCTCAAGCATATACTGGCACACTACAAAGTAATTTTAACCGATGTGGGATGTACAAGTGCGCACTTGCGATCGATCACAAGTCTGGTGCGATCGAGCGCACTAGACATCTTCAGCTTGACCCTTGTCTACTAAAACTGCCATAACTTTCTCTAGAAAAATCATTTTTACAAGCCGTAAAATCCTTCAGAAAATAGACTTCTGGATCTTTTCAAGCGTATATGGCTCATCTCCTGGTTCTTCCTGAATCAATACAGTAAAATCCACAAAAATGGCTAATTTGTACAGGCAATTCTGGCAATTTTAGTGAAACTCCTTTGCCAGTGCTTGTAAACCTAAAAAACAACGAAAACGACTCCAAGTAACAAATTCTTATGCTAACAAATGGAAATTAAGTGGCCAAAATATGCAATATTTTTCACTCATCAGCTATTTTTCAAGAAAAATCCAAGAAGATAGGCACTTGGAAGCAAGCTAGATGTCTTACCAGACGGCTGAAAGATGTTAGGCGCCTAGCCAGGCACCTGAGGAAGTGCTAGGCGTCTGACTTAGTTATTTTCCTTAGAATTTGAAAAAAAAAATTCAGTCTACCTATAAATTAAGCAAATTTAGAAAGTCTCAACCAATTTTCAAGAAGATTCCGATGAGATAATGCCAAACTCTTCATCTCCCCTTCTATTTTCCAAGCAAAGTCTGAGGAGAGAATGCCAAACTCTTCATTTTCTCATCCATTTTTTAAGAAGATTTTGAGGAGAGAGTGCCAAACTTTTTACTTCATCAGCCACTTTCCAAGCAAAGTCCAAAGATGAAGTGTCGAACTCTTCACCTCTTTGGTCGTTTTTGAAGCAAACTCCGTGGAGAGACTGCCGAACTCTTCCCATCCTCAATCTGAGAAAGGAATGTTGAGCTCTTCATCTATTCATCCATTTTCCAAGCAAAGCCTAAGGATGGAGTGCTAAACTCTTCACTTTCTTAGTCATTTTTCCAGCAAAATCTAAGGAAAAAAACAACGAAGTAAGCTCGGTGCTAGCCTAGGCACCTAGTAATGTGCTAGGCGCTTGCTTAAGCGTCTGACACTACAATTATCCCTACAATCTTGTCAGCCCAGCCCTCCACTTCGTGAACCAAATCCCAATTTTTGTCCCTTCAAAATTGTTCCAAAATATTTCGAGACGGAGTTGGTCTTCTGGTCGAGCCGGAATGTAAAACATCTCAACAAATCTGAAAAGGCCTCAGTTTCTATATAAATTAAAGATGTTTAACCATCTCAAAAAGTCCGAAGAGAGGGCCCCGTGTCCTTAAGACCTTCGGCCATTTTTCCCAAAAAATCCGATGAGAAGGCCCCGACTCCCAACGACCCTCGATCATTTTTCCAAAAAATCCGAGGAGAGAGCCCTAAGTCTCTAAGACCTTCAACCACTTTTTCCAAGAGGTCCAAGCTGTAACGACCCATCCCGAGCGTGCCCCACCTAAGATGATACAATCATGTTTAAGTTCCAAGCACGACATATATATGCAACAACTATTACATCATCAACTAAAAAATATTTACAACAATTTCCTCAACTCTTTTTAGAGGAGTTACAATTTTCTTTCACTTACAATATTCATAAAATACACAAATATTTACAAATGCATGTACATGTACAACTATCTTTTCTCAATTCTTTTTTCTTTCTCTTTCTATATACATTCTGATGACCCCAACCACGAAGACTTACCTAAAACTTACTCTGAGTCTTAGGTTAGTAATCTACTGGTCCTATTCACAACCTAAAATCATTTAATATTGAGGAATAAACTTCATAAGCTCAATGAATTCAATTTACTAGAAGTACTCCATTTGTACTACTCATATTTTATATATCAAATCATATTCATAACTCATTACTTTCATCCATCATTCAATTCTTATATCATCATTCCTATCATCATATAGATATCAATTTTTTGTTTTCATCTCATATAATTGTTCAACTAATAATTATCATGTTAATATTATTTTCACCATATAAATACCTCATCATGAGGTTTATATCATACAATCATTCATTTTTTGTATATCATATTAAATCTCATGTTCATCATTTTTTCATCATAATTGTCTCATCATGACACTCATATTTCTATCATCATCTTATAATCAATTTGATACCTTAGCATCTCAATAATACATAAAAATAAATATGCATGCATCAACATCCTCATTTCATCATCATTTCATTTCATTTCTTTCTCATATCATCACATCATACCACAACTCCTCTATATTATCAACATATGGGTAGTTCATCCATTTTCGAGTATCCGTACCAGTCTCCGGTAAAGCTTTTGGGAACGTCTTCTCACATGTCGATATGTTTCATCCAGACCAGCCGTGGTTCTGGTCTTTCATCTATACATATGATCAATCACATATAAGAGGCATATCATAGCATCATACAATTCAGAATCATTTTCTTTCATAAATTCTTTTTTATCATATAAATCAAAATCATTTCATCATATATATATATATATATATATATATACCTGACTGATGAATCATGTAAGCGGAGGTGACCGTATCAGAGTACCACTGGGTGGAATTAGACTCACCAAGAGACATAGTAGGAAATGATTTAGACAAGTCATGAGAGACAACAACATGATTGAAACAATGTGGACAATTGAGGGCAAAGTGACCTATGGTATGACAAATCAAACACGATGTGGCGGAGGATCCAGGACGCGATCCTAATAAACCTTCACGACTGTAAGAGAAAGTACCAACAAAGCGATTAATATAGGAGAATAATTAGATGAGTGATTAGTATGTGAACCATGCTGAGTGTAGTCATCACGACCGGTATTGCATCCACTACCTTGGCCACTGCCCCGATAGCCTGACGACCTTTGCCACGACCACGAGAAGTGCCAGAAGTGGTGGTAGGGGCAAGGGCTGTAGAAGGGTTGGAAGACTAATAAGAGACCCGAAGATGTTTCAGTCGTTGTTCTTGCAAGAGCAGCTTGGTATGCAAACTAGCAAAAGGTAAAGTTAATGTTGTTGTTGGTGCTTGTGGTGATGAAGACCTCATACTATGAAGGAAGACCTACTAAGGCATAGTAGACGAGGTCTTTAGTGGAGAGTGGAGAGTTGATGGAAACAAGGGTATCAACGATGACTTGAGGTCGCGGAGGTGTTGCTCCATTGAGTTGCAATCCTTGTTATGTTTGTGAAGCTTCAAACGAAGGTCAAGTTCATTGGCATTGGACTGATCAAGGCATCATTGTTTGAGTGCAATCCAAACATCCCAAGAAGTATGTAGATCATGGACATCTTACAAAGTGTCAAAGGTGAGGGTAGAATTAATCCAGGCTCTCAAGCACTGGTCAGTCCTAACACATGTGGTTTAGGTAGGATTAAGAACAGTTTGACCATCACTGGTGAGGGCTAGGTGAGAGGGACATGAAAAAGAACCATCAACATAGCCTAGTAGGTCATAACTGATGAGGATCGGTAGAAATTAAGACCGCCAAAAGATGTAGTTGGTGTTGTCTAATTTTAGACTCACTGGGTGGGTTATACTAGAAGTAGAAATAGGGGTAGATTTGAAAAAGCAAGTGGAGGTGTGGTGGTGGAAAAAAGAGGCAGCATTGTAGCGGCGACGCTGTTCATCAGTTTTGTAGTAGTTGTACTATTCATCGATAGTACTGTTCATCGGCACCATAGCAACGGTATTGTTCACCAACACTGTAGCGAGGACACCATTCACCAGCACTATAGCGGCGACACTGTTCACCGATATATTTTTTGGGAGAGAAGAAGAAGAAAACATTAGATTGGTGTTTTCTATGAGTTTTAGGGTTTTTTTTTATAAAAAAAAAAGAGTAGTGTTTTAGGGTTTAAAATCTTTACTGCTCTGATACAATGAAGATACTAAAAGAGAAATTAAGGTTTGTATTTACTGACTACATAATGTTGTAGTGGTAGAAGTTCATATTTATAGGGTGTTAACACAAGAGTTTTCTATTTACACTATGATTAGGGTTTTCTATTTAAAATAGGATTATGATTTTTTAATATTATTTACATTAAGATTATATACATTTACAAAAATAAAGCTTATATATATATATATATATATATATAATATTCTTGTGCATGCATGACCCCAACGACATGATCATAACTAATTATATCCCTAGAAAAAAGAAAATCGAAATAAAGGAAAAGCACTGCATAAACCACAATTTGAAATTTGAAAACATTAGTAATTAATTTAAGCCCAGGAATTTATTGTCACTGAAAAAATTAGTATTTCTGTCGTACAATGAATGCGCGTTAGCGTATGTGATCTGCGCGTATCCACAACAAAAGAATTCTAATTATTTCTAAATATAGTTAATCCTGTCAATAACGAATAATGTTAACATTTTTCATATATATATATAAGTCGTGCTGATTGTGAGTGGTGACTGATATTTTAAGGGTTGTATTGTGTGGTACTGTGCGGTTATGGCTTTGCCAAATCTAATATCAATAAAAAAAATTCAAACCAATCAAATCTGAACCAGGTTTGAAAATGGTGACTGTTGGTAATCTAAGTTTCAAAGGGGGATATAATGGTAATTTACAACGCAAAACACACTATATGTCGGTGAAAATTTTATAAGTAACTCTCCCAGCCAGAAACACGGTTTATGTTTGAACTTATAGCTGTCTCGCAAACTGAAACAGCTTTAGATCGATGTCCAAATATAAGTTTGTTTTACGCGGTGAAATGATGTAGTAATTAATATCATATGATCGTGAGCTGCTTACCTGCCTCCAGCACTTGATCAGAAAGAAAAAGAAAAAAAATTCTCTCTATTCTATAATTTTAATTATTTTTTATTTTTATTTAAGTTTAATTTTAAATATTTTATATATATATATATATATATTTTTAAGAAATTTTTAAATTTTATTTATATATATATAAAAATTAAATTTATTTAGTGATTTAACAATAAAAAAATAATGTATATATTTAATTAATTAAATAATAAATATGATAAAAATTATGAAAAGAAAAAGAGTAATCAATATCCGAAAGATTTCAAATGTATTTAGAATAATCAGTATGCACCCAAAATGAGCTAAAAGAAACAATCTACTTTTTAAGGTAGAGTTGAAAAGGAGCACACTGTTCTATTGCAATCAAAGGAAAACGGATCAAGATATTCATATTATTTAACTTCCGTGGCATTTGGAGGCAAAATCATTTTCTCTAGAAAGGACCACATAAGTAGTTAATTTGATGTACAAATTGAAAAAAAAATTGGGTTGCAAGGCATACGGGTTTTAAGGCAAACTAATCCCTGCATACATGAAAACCATCACATCCATACATAAAATTTGGAATAAATCATGCATGCTTGGACCAAGAAAGTTATTTGCGCTTCATTAGTAGACAATCAAATCCAAGATCTACTTTAACATGATATTTAACCTGTTTTATCACTGAGCAAGCACCCTTTTAAATTAAGATCAAATTTGATAAGTTAACAACCTTATACTAAGATCAAATTCCTTTTCAAGTGGAGAGTGCAATTCCTCTAAGTAAAAACTACAATACATATAATTTTAATTATAAAAAGATTTCGTTAAATCTTAAAATTTAAATTTATGTCAAAAGCAATATATTGCATATTTTGCTTCACAAATTTTACGATAGATAAATTAGACTTCGAACGTAAAAGCTTGACGTTGTTACGGAATTCCTAAAAATCATTAATTATAAGAGCTAGCTAGATAAACCAGAAAAACATAGACAACTTAGTGACATCAATGCCAATTTGCCATTTTAGCTGATTCCCTAAGATCACAAATTATCCAAGAATAATTTCTTTGTAACTTAGGCATATAGTCTACTCCATCAAGATGGACTGCATTATTTATTATTGTAGCTATTTCTCTTCCATGCTTATTAATTAACAAATCTTTAGCCAATATATCAATAATTAATATCTCTTAGGCTGTATCTAAGACTTTTTACATATTCATCTAAAAAAAAGAAGACTATTAACATGTTCTAATTGTCGCTCTTATTAATTTCAAAATCACTGGCTACCTCCTTTCCCAGTTTAGTGTTTCCGTGGAATGAAATTCTACTAAACAGTATGGCCTCCTTATAGCAATCTTTCTCTAACACGCATTATTAATATCCATACTCGATCAGGGGTTTTACCTAATCGATCTCATCCCTATCACACACAACCCGCAAGTATCAACAATTGATAAATCATCGATAATTTTAGTTTCGACGAGATTTTTCTTCATATTATATCACTTATATATCTATGCAAAATAATTACCGATAAATTGTGAAATTAACCCATGAACAAGTTTTTGACATGAGTATACTGGTTGCATATATATATATATATATTGAGAAGTAATTAACTATTAAAATTTATAGTTGATTCACCGTTAACGCATAAAATGTAAAATTTAACGAGGGCGCAAAAATGTCCATGATATAATATTATTGACTTATATTGCAAGCTAATATACGCTGATAACCCTACCCTAAATTATCATTACTCTTAAGAACTTATGTGCACAATCAATATATATACCTAAGTGAAAATTGCAACACTTTCATGAATAAGTTTTGAGCCATTAGGAAGATAGACCAAATAACAAGAGTGATAGCTAGCCACAGTGAATTAATCTTTTTCTGTTCCATAGAATATTTTTACTTTCATAGGCATTATCTCAAACACTAGGCATGTGGTTTGTGGATTTTGTGCTATGTGGATTGAGTTTCCTTAATATGTATATGATCATGATATTACTATGTGCTTTTGATTTGGGTCTTTTCTCTCACAATGATAACAGAGAAACCTATCCCATGATTAAGTTCATAATTAAGAACAACAAAATATGAGAAAATGGAGGCATTTTCACTAGCAAAAAGAAAGCCCCAGTGGCCCAAAAACAAAGAGAGAGAGAGAGAGAATCCATAGAGCTAAAAAGAAACAGAAAGGAAAACATCTAACAAGATGGAAAGTTCTAGAACAAACCTCTCAAAAAAAAGTTCCCTTCTTCTTCTTCTTTCTCCAAAACAAGGAAAAGTAGTACAAAGAGAGCTAAGCTGAGCTACCTACATAGTAGCATTATCTTGTCTTCTAAGCTTGTATAGCAATGCAGTGATAAGAGCATCCCTTTTCTCAGCCCTAGCTTCCTCACTGATCCTCCTTTGCTCTTCTCTTTCTCTCCACCTCCGATCCATCATTATCCTCTCATTCTCCAATGCCTCCATTGTCTGCCTCCACTCCATTTCCTTCAACCTCCTTTCGTTCTCCCTCGCCTCGTACGCTTCCCTCCATTGCGTTTCCATTTGTATCTGTTGCTTCATGAAATCATCAAAAATCTCTCTCAATTTTTTGCTATTTCCACTACTCATTACGCTCGCGGTGACAGTAGTAGTAATACTGCTCTTCCCCTTTCTCTTCTTCCTACTACTGCTACCCGGCTTCTGATCTCCTTCGCTTCCTTCGTTATCATCCTCGTCTTCAGAAGATAACAGCTGCACCCCCGCGGCTTTTTTCTTTGACCCGCTCGCTCCTCCTTCTGCCTCTGCCCATAGCATTCTTTGCATCCTCGCTGCGAAAATCAGCTGTAGCTCATTATAGAATGGGAATTGTTGCCTCATAGCTGCAGGCTCCATTGTTTCACTTCCCTAAAATATATGATAAAAAGTAATTATCAAAATTTATAAATAGGGTTTTCAACGGAAAAATTCTGTTTAGTAGATTAAACCAGTCATGTATTGCAAACTCGAGTTTATTAAATAGTTGAGATCTCGAAATCAGTTTCGTACCTTATATCGAGTGACGAGATTCTTCCACTTGCACTTGCACTGCTCTGGGCTGCGATTATAACCTTTTTCCTTCATCTGGGTAGAAATAACTTCCCAAAGAAGCTTGTTCCTTTTGGTTTCCATGAAAGTTTGATCAAGATCTGCTCTGATCATCAAAAATTCTTTTGTCTCTTGAATACTCCATTGAGGAAACCTATCAGACGTCGTATCAACGTTAACAGTGATATGCTGCTGCTGCGGATGATGATGATGAGGATGGTGTCCTTCCATAACAATCAGACATAGGCACAAACAATCTAGAGAAAGATGGATCAAATCGGATGAAAGAGAGAGCAAAAAATAAAGATAGAAAAAGGTAAGTGAAGAAATGTAAAGTGATGTGAATTTTAAAAAATTAATTGTATATACAAGGAAAAGGAAGACTTTATTGATATTTTTATTTATTGCTTAGGTGCCAAAGCGAGCGTTTATATTACTCGTTTCAGATTTTATTTATCTCTTTTCTGATCTAAATTCTTTTCTTCTTCTGTACAGTCTCTTATTTCTTCTCTCTCAAGTTTCAAAGTCTCTATCTGTCTACGCGGAAACTCATTTTTATTTCTTTCTTTCCTTTTTATTTTAATGGTTGCATTCCCATTTGTCGTTCCCATTGCGTTTACGTGTCGTCACGCTTACAAGAAAAACTTGGTGGTGGAATTTTATAAAATTACGGATAAAAAATTGGATTTAGATTATTTTGAAATTTTACTGATTATTTTGAAAAATTTTATTAATAATATTAATATAAATATAAAAATTTAAAAAATAATATTATAAACACAAATTTTGAAATTATTAATAAAATTTTAAATCGATTTAAAATATTAATTTTAAATCTATTCTAATAAAAAAAAAATTCGTAAGCTTTATTCTCTGCCACCAGTTATATGAAACTTAGCTACAAGCTACTTTTTTTTTTTTTTTAAATATTTGTGTTAAATAAGTGGGAAAAAGGAATTGTCAACTTTCTAGTCTATTCTCCTTTGACCCCGTGTGGAGGTGGCAAGAAAGGCTTCGAGACTGTACGTGGAGGCTATAACGCGCGCTTTTGATAATTTTTGCATGGATTTTGATTAATATACTAACTAAGAAATGGTTAAAAAGTTTTAATCAGTAGTAATTCAGTATTATGTAATATCTGCATTTTTAAAAAACGGAGGTGTTGGACTGTTCGATTTGATTCAATAAGATTAAATTTAAATTTCAAAAGTGTTGAGGCGTAAACCTTTTGAAATTTTGAGATACTTCAAAATTTTAATAAAATTTTAATAAAATAATAATAAAAATTAATAATTTAAATTAATTAATTTTTAATAATTTTTAATGTTTTTATTAAATCTTTAATTATATAAATTATAATTATAATTTTATAAATATTTATATATATTATATATATAATTTTTTATTTTTATATTATTGTAACTTATAATTGATCGACTAAATAATTTGTAGTTATTATTAAATCAGATAACATGTAATAAATATTTATAAAGCTCAATAATATTACAACAATAACAACTAACTTAATAGTTAAGACTTGTATTCCTACTAATTTGAGTATGGATTTGAACCTTAGATTTTTATCTTTTTACTTTTTACATTTAATTTTAAAAAATTTAATGGGACATAAATTTTAATCACTGAGCATAAAAAGTCTTTGGAATAAAAGGTATACACTCAATAAAAATAAAAATAAAAACCTAAAATTTTAAGGTTGGAGATAGAGCATGTTTAGGTAACTTTTTTCTGTTTTCAATTTTCGAAAATGAAAACTGAAAACTGTTTTCTGATGTTTTCTTTAAAAAAAAAAAAAAGACATGTTGTAACTCGAAAATTGTTTCCAAAATAGAAAACAGTGAAATGTTGTTTAGATAATTTTATTTTGAAAATTGTTTTGATAAACATTGTAATTATTTTTAGTTTTAAGTTTAAATTTAAAATCTATTTATTTCTCATATTTACTAAATACTTAAAAATAATTAATATTATTTTATTTTTAATATTTTTATATTTTTATATACTATGGAGGAAAAATGAAACAGAAAAATGAACACTGATTTTACAACTATTTTTCAAAAATTATGTCAGAAAACACCAATTTAAAATTTTTCATAAAATAATTTTTAAAAAATTAATTTTTAAAAACTATTTTATAACATTACTTTTAAAAATTATTTATCAAACATAAAAAATTAATTTTAAAATTTAAAAACTGAAAATAATTTTTAAAAATTTCATCAAACATTCCCTTCATTTGCGTCTCGTTTTTTAAACGATACGGACGAACTCAGAAAACGGTTTTGAAAACCCTACGTAATATTTCGCTCTTTGATTGTGGGCCGTTGAATTTTA
The DNA here is from genome assembly GCA_023935145.1 of Bretschneidera sinensis. Lineage (NCBI taxonomy): Eukaryota > Viridiplantae > Streptophyta > Magnoliopsida > Brassicales > Akaniaceae > Bretschneidera > Bretschneidera sinensis. The sequence goes on along the minus strand of CM043700.1, from coordinate 70,708,132 downwards.
TTTTTATTTTTTTCCTTTTATTCTTTTTTAATGATCAGCTAAGCGGCATCCTGTCATGTCCCACGTGTGGACGCCTACTATCTTTATCCACGTGGTGGGCATGCAGGGATCATAAGACGGTCTGAATCTGAAAGTGGCAGACCCACTTGGCCTATAGTTCACACCTGTAAAGGCTATGACCTATTCTAGTCCTCGTCCAAATTTTTGACTCCACAAATGTGCTCCGTTGTAGTGTTATAATTACAACCCACAAATCTACCAATCTAAACTTGACACGTCATAAAACATCAGGTAGTGAAATTAATTGTTTAAATCAGACCTAAACATTTGGTGTTAGTTTTGTATTTCGAAACTTTATTGATAATTTTAAAAAAATTTATTAATAATATTAATATAATTATGAGATCCAAAATATAATGTTATCAATAAAATTTTCAAAATTATTAATAAAGTTTCGTGTTGATTTAAAACATTGATTTTAGATTCTGTCTAATAAAAAAATCCTCATGAATAGGAGTGTCATTTTTTTTAACATCTACGTGGCGGTAAACTATTAAAGGAAAAATAGTTGGTTATACCATGTCTAAACTATTAGTTTTAGATATGTATCAAAATTTATTATTAATTTTAAAAAACTTTATTGGTAATGGAATTACTAGTGTGATACAGCCAATAAATCATCCTCTAGTAACTTGATGACACGTGGACAATTCCCCTTCAATGACCGAACGACACATGGTCACACCAATAAATCAGCCTCTAGTACCCTGATGACACGTGGATAATTCCGATCCAATGATCGAACGACATGTGGGCGAGCAGTTGACACAACCGTCGTCACTCACGGACTCCCCCACGCAGAAGTGTAAGCATGATTGCAGGGATTGAACCACCCCTAAACACGCAACAAAACCCTTTGCCAGATGAACGAGACCTGAGGGATCGCACTATTCCGGGCACGTGGTCAATTGGCCTCTGAAACACTATAAAAAGCCCAATGTATGTGAATTCAATCTCATCTTCAATAGTAAGCTCATTACTGAAACACTGATATCACATCACTCTTCATTTTCTCAAAACTTTGTCCTAACAAAGATATTGGAGAGTCTTCGGAGGCACTACCTCCTTTTCCTTCGATCACTTTTTAGTTCACCCCTCGTTATTTGTGCAGGCCGTTGAATGTTGGACCTGTAGCTCAGTAGTAGATTTTTGGCATCAATAGATTAGCACCGTCTGTAGGAAATACCAATTTCTAGCTAACCAGTAGAAGCGAAGAAATCCAAAGAACTCATCTGTTGCCATGACGTCTAAAAACACCGAGAAGGGAGTCGCTGAAACCAGCACCGCGCCTACACAAAATAGTGCTCGCAGCAGACAGTCGGGCTTAAGATTGCCTGTCCGAGCATAAGACCTCTAGCTATAACCCCCGAACCTTTTCGAGAGCGTGTAGCCCTCTCCAAAAGGAGGTCGACCCACCCGAGAACCTTCGAGGAGCCACCACAGCACACCCCGCCATTCCAATAAGCTAAGTAAAATTCCTAGAGCTCTCCCGCTTGGTAACAGACCTGACTGCCAAGGTCCGGAGAGGGGGTCGACAGCTTTCACCCTCATCTCCTCACCACGCGCCCAGGCAAGCTAGCCTTCCTAGTAATGGGCTCCCAATCGAAAATTGCTCCAATACGAAATCCTCACCACCTCGCACCAGTAAGTCTAGAGGAGGCTCCTCCTTCATAAGCAACATTGGCCTAGACAGAAAAATCGAGGAGATGGAAGAAAAAATCAACGAGGCATTCAAATGTCAAAATCATAATGTCCTAAATGAACTCAACATCCAAGACCCACTGTTCACACAAAAAAGTCCTTGAGGCCTCGCTCCCACCAAATTTTCGGATGCCGTAAATTAAGCCCTATGACAGCTCGGTAAATCCCTTAAATCACCTTTAGCATTACAAAACTACCATAATGCTGCATCGACACTTCGATCTAGTCATATGTAGCATTTCCCCTAACGCTCTAAAAAGTAGCCAGCACGTGGTATTCCCGGTTGAAACTAGGAAGTATCACCACTTTCAAAGAGCTCAGTTACGCCTTTGCGTCCCACTTTCTCAGCAGTAAAGGACCTAAGAAGACCTCGGAGAACCTGTTCAACATCATTCAGCACCGAGCGGACAGGCTTTGGACCTACATATCAAGGTTCAATGCTGCCACTTGGGAGATCCCTGACCTCGATCCCAACGTTTAGATGCTGGCATTTAAAAATGGAGAGGTCCAAAATCTTCAACTCCAAGCTCACCAAACGGCCACCTAAAGACATAAATGAGGTCTTGGCCTGAGCCGAGAAATATAATCTAGCGGAAGACGACCAAGCCTTCCAAAGAGAAAGGGAAAGGGAGATGGATAAAATGAGAAAAGACACCATCGACCCTCACAATGGGGTGATTGAAAGACCCCACCATGACGGTAGGTATAAGGCCCATGCCTGCTTTGAGAGTTTCACTCCTCTTAACGTACTCAGGACAAATATATTGATGCAGCTCCATGACAGGACAATCCTTCAGTGGCCCCCGAGACCGCAACACCTCAACAAAGATCAGAGCAAGTAATGTCGGTTTCACAGAAACCACAGGCACGATACTGAGGAGTGCCATACCCTGAAACAACAGATTAAGGCCCTCATCGATCAAGGACACTTGAAGGAGTTTACCAGATCGCAACAATGAGGAATGCATGACCAACCCAGGAGAAGTTCCGAATGTCCCCCTAATCCAAATTGAGGACATCAAACTCCTCGAAAAAGTCCAAGGCCAAACCAAGGAGAGCCTAACCAGAGAGGCCAAGAAGCCGCAGCAACCAAGGTTATCAAGACAATTTGTGGAGGCCCCGCCACGGGAGGCAACTCTGGACAGAATGGCAAAGCATATGCCTGGACCATGGCTTTCATCAACGGGCCCCATAAATGAAGAAAGATGGATCAGACAATCTTCTTCACGGAAGACGATCTGGATGGAATACAGACCCCACACGATGACGTTAGGTGCATCTTGGTAGATAACGGGAGCTCAACAGACGTCTTGCTTTACGATGTTTTCCAGCAGATGTAGCTGAAAGATAGTCAGTTAGAACTGATCTTCACCTTGCTGTACGGCTTCTCTGGTGGCCCGATGTTCGCTGAGGGTAGCATAATCCTCTAGGTCACTACGGGAACGGCCCCACGAACCACTACTGTGCAAGCTACTTTCTTGGTAGTCAACCAACCATCGTCCGACAATGTGATCCTTGGCAGACCTACCCTCAACAAACTAAAGGCAGTTATCTCCACCTACCATTTGAAGATGAAGTTCCCCACTAACAATGGGGTAGGTGACGTCAAAGGAAACCAGTAAGTTTCCAGGTCTTGCTATCTGAATGCCGTGAGATGAGGGAAAAGGACAAAAGCCTTGCCTTTGAAAGTAGAAGACTTAAGGGATGAGGTAAAAACCTTAGAGGCTAACCCATGGAGGAGCTGACCTCTATCCCTTCTAGTGAAGACGTCTCTCGAACAGTCCAAATCAACTCCAGCCTCCCTAAGGACCTCAAAAAGACCCTCATCTCTTTCATTCGGAAGAACCAGGATTTGTTCACATGGTTAGCCTCAGACATGCTCGGGATCAGTCCCGAGGTCATCGTGCACCAGCTAAATGTAGACCCAAGCCACAAGCCGATCATTCAGAAGAAGAGGTAATTCGCCCCTGAACGGCAAGCCACCATCAAAATCGAAGTAAGCAAATTACTCGCGCCCAACTTTATCTGGGAGGCAGATTACCCCGATTGGGTATCCAATGTAATGATGGTTAAAAAGCGCAACAGCAAGTGGTGAATCTACATTGACTTCACGGACTTGAATAAAGCCTGCCCAAAAGATAGCTTTTATCTGCCACGGATTGATCAACTGGTCGACACTACCTCGGGGCACGAGCTTCTAACATTTATGGACGCTTATTCTAGCTACAACTAGATTTTCATGAACGAGCATGACCAGGAGAAAACGACCTTCCCCAGGAGCCAAGGGTTGTACTGTTACAAGGTCATACCATTTGGGCTTAAAAATGCCGAGACAACTTATGAAAGGTTGGTAAACAAGATCTTCTGCGGACAAATCGAAAAAAACATGAATGTCTATGTGGATGACATGTTGGTCAAGAGTGTCAAGGCCAAAGACCACGGCTCCGACCTAGAGGAGGCATTCGAGGTGCTTTGGCACCACCAGATGAAGCTAAACCTCGCGAAATGTGCTTTTGGAGTCACTGGGGGGAAGTTTCTCGGCTTTGTAGTAACCCAAAGAGGAATAGAAGTTAACCTAGAGAAGATTGAGGCTATCCTAGGTATGACACCTCATCGGAAGATAAAAGAAGTACAACAGTTGATAGGGCATGTAGCGACACTCAGTTGTTTCATGTCAAAATCCGTGAAGAAATGCTTTCCTTTCTTCAGAGCCATCAGGAAGACGAAAGACTTCACTTGGACCGAAAACTATCAAAGAGCCTTTGAGAAGCTGAAGAAATATCTGAGCTCGCTACCACTTCTGACCAAACCTGTCACTGGCGAGGAACTCTTCCTATACCTATCGGCTGGGTAAGAGGTAATAGCCTCTGTCCTAGTCCGAGAAAAAGTGAGGGGTCAAAAACCTATGTATTATGTCAACAAAATCCTCCATAATGCGAAAGCACGGTACCTCCTAATAGAAAAAATGGTGTATGTCCTTTTAATCATATCATGAAAACTCTGGCCGTAGTTCCAAGCATACATCATTGTCTTCTTAATAGACCAACCACTAAGACAAGTGCTGCACAAGCCGATGGCCTCCGGGAGAATGGTCAAGTGGTCCATAGAACTCGAAGATTTCGACATCCGGTACTATACCTAAAAGGCCATCAAAGCTCAGGCCCTCATAGACTTCATTGTGGAGACAAAACTACAGGGGAGTTAGGATCAAACCTTGGAACCAAAAGTGGCAGAGAAAATTCCGTAGTGGACCCTCCATGTTAATGGCACCTTCAACAATGCTAGAAGCGAGACTGGGCTCATCCTTTGCATTTCAGATGGATTTTCCATCGAGTACGCCCTTAGTTTCGGGTTTAGTGCCTCCAACAATAAAGCAGAGTATGAGGAGTTACTCGCCAGAATGAAGTTAGGAAGAGCAATGGTCGTCGGGGCCATAGATGCGTACAACGACTCACAGCTAGTGGTAAATCAAATGACTGGAAAGTTTAAAGCCCGAGGGGAGAAGATTGCTCACTACTTTGAAAAGGTTAAGGAACTTGCCATCGGATTCAGAATATTTCGGATAACCTAGGTTCCTCGAGCGGAGAACTCGAAGGCTGATGCTCTGGCTCGACTCGCCTCCTCTCGCTAGTCCTAACCAACTCAAGCTATGTACCTCAAGACTCTCACCGCCCCCAAAATTGATGAGATCCCCGTGCTGCCAGTAACCAAAGTAGAAACCTGGGTAGACCTGATCCTCCGGTATTTGTGTGATGGTCAGCTTCCCGAGTATAAAAACAAAGCTAGGAAGCTCATCTCCGACGCGTCCCGATACATGGTCATAGACGAACAGTTGTATAAGAAAGGCCTTACGACGCTTTATCTAAGGTGTCTCGGGCCCACCAAAGCCAATTAAGATCTTCGGGAGGTTCACGAAGGAGTATGCGAAAATCGCCTAGGAAGCTGGGCTTTAGCCTTCAAAATACTCCACCAAGAGTACTAGTGGCCCAAAATGTATAAAGGTGCCATAGAATTAGCCAAGAAATGCAGAAGCTGTCAGTAGTACTTCCCCATGCCCCACCGACCGGCAAATTCTCTTACCTTGATCACGAGTTAACTTCATTTCGCTATGTCGAAGATTGATTTCCTTGGTCTCTTCAGTGGGGTGCCTGGTTAGAGAAAACATCTAATTATAGAAATAGATTACTTCACTAAGTGGGTGGAGGTAGAGCCACTGCCAGCATAACGGATCACTAGGCTCGGAGTTTCATTTGGAAGTCCATAGTGTGTCGGTTCGATATACCCCGAATACTGGTCACTGATAATAACAAACTATTTGATAGCGCCCAATTCAAGGTATTTTATGAAGAGCTTCGCATCGAGCATCGATTCTCATCTGTTGGGTATCCATAGGCCAACGGACAAACCGAAGTGACCAATAGGACACTTCTACAAGGCATCAAGAGAAGACTGGAAGAAGCCGAAAAACAATATATCAACCATCTTCCGAATGTACTTTGGGCTTACCGAACCACTGCTCGAACTTCCACAAGGGAAACCCCTTTCTTCATGATGTATGACTCTAAAGTGGTCATCCCCTTAAAAGTCAGGGTACCCTCGTTACAAGTACAGAACTTCAAGCAACCTAACAAAGAAGAAGCACTACGGATGAACGCTAATCTTATCGACGAAGCTCGGGATAAGGCCCATATCTGATTAGCTGTCTACCAGCAGAGGGTGGCTAGGTACTACAAATCTTGGGTTTGAAGTAGAAGCTTCAAGTTACATGACCTCGTTCTATAAAAAAAATGAAGTATCTCGTTCTCGAGAGACGGGGAAGCTCGCCCCAAACTGGGAAGGCTTGTATCGCATCAAAAAAGTATACCGAGCTGGAAATTTTGAACTCGAGGAGTTGAACGGCAAACCTGTCCCCCGCATCTGGAACGTGGAGAACTTCCGTAAATTTCACCAATAGTGTGCACCTCCCAACTATAACTCATGGACACCTTGGTTGTTAATAAAAATTGAAGTGTTGAAGCCTTACAAAAGACAACAAGATGGAGAAAAAGGAAGCCAAAAATTGTATTAAAATATGTGATTACATAAAGAAAGAAAATTACAAAAAGAAAAACTAAAATCTTTAAGGGGCGGCCTCCTCTTCGGACACAGCCTTCGCCTCACCATCCAGCTGAGCCACCTTCTCCTCCTCATCGTCCCCACCAACCATGGCTCCCTCCTCATCCCTTAGGGTGCCTAGGTCGAGAGCCGAGAAGTCAGCCTGAGGATAGAGAGCCTCAGCCTTCTTCTTGGCCTTCGAGAACCTTTTAAAGAACTACTGGCCAGCCTCCTCCTCAAAGGCCTCTCGGCAGTAGGCCGAGTCTTTAAAGGCAACCAAGGCTTCCTCAATGGCTCTCTTAATGGTCTCCGCCGCCTCATCCCTCAACCACTGCTCCGAGGTCACTACGACATCCCTCACCTGGCACAGGGCATCCCTTTCTTGCATGGCCTCGATCTTGGCCCGTTTGGCCCCCTCCAAGGACCCCTAAAACTACTGAATGAGCTTGCAACTCTTATCCAGTTTTTGCTGGCACTGGCCCAGCTTCTCGGCCATGCCCAGGCATAGGTGCGACAACATTCCAAGTAACACGCCCGACTAGAACAAAACAAAAAATTATTAGCTATTAGGAAGCGGAAGAAACTCTAAAGGAAATAAAAAAAAAATGACAAATTTTGCCTGAGAGGTTAAGGTCTTAGCTCCCCAGGATGAGGTGCTCTCGAGTTACCTGATAGTGGGAAAAGACTGAGTCATCGATCTTTATGCCCCAGTTAGGTATAAAAACCTTGACCCTAAAAGGAGCCCCTCGAGATGAAAACGGAGCCTGCGTCAACTCAGGCTAGGGCTTGATAGAAATAACCCTCAGCTCACAAGAGAGCTCGGAAGGGCTCTCCACATAGATAGGGAAGTGAGAGGGGGCCCACAATCCTCGAACCTTGGGCTGGCACGGGCTACTTCCTCGCCTAGGCATCACTTTTCTTCTCTTAAGCTATCTTCTTAGCCCACTCCCTTGCTCTAGCTATAGCCTCTATCTCTAATCAAACAAAAAACACAAGTGTAAGTATTAAGTAAAACAAAAAGAAGCAAAGCAAAGCAAAGCGTAAAGGAAGGTAAAGCAAAAAAAAAAAAAAAAGCACAAACACTGAGATTACCACTCTCTATTGTTCTTTCTAGGTAGTGAGGGCAGAGGCCACACCTTGCCAACTCCTCGTTATCGTATAGGACGTCCATGTCCAGGGGCGCGACTACTATAGCTTTCAACGTCTCCTACTCGAGATACAAGAGGTGCGGTTTCTTGCACTTGCCTGCGCAGTCCAGGCTCCAAGAGATTGGAACCTCAAAGCTCTTTCACTCTGGACAAAGAAGAAAGACTTTTTCCACTTCTTGATCAAAGAAGACTTCTTCTTCAATAGCCCCCTCTTCGCTCTCGACCTGATCACAACCCACATATGCTAGTCATGCTTGCTTATCTGGAAGTGAGCCTTGAAGACATTGATATTCATCAGCCCCCTCACCTCCATGCAGACGCATATAAAGGCCATAATTAGGCGCACTGAGTTAGGTACCAACGGCACAGTGCTATGTCAAAAAACCTTAAAACTGTGCAGAAGAAGGGGTGGAAGGGAAACCTGAGCTCGACCGTCATGTGTTGCTAGTAAACACATATCTCAAAGGGCGCGCGGCTCAAAAAGATATCGCAGGCCCTTTCTCCAACCCCAGCTAGCCTGAAGGTGTACTCTTCGGGGATGCGGTACGCCCTCTAGATAACCTTGAGTTCCCCATCCTCCAGCTGGTTGGGTATAGAGTTCGCTGTGAACAACGACTAAACCCTCTCCTCCACCATCATATCTCCCCTCAGCTAGGCCAAGGCTCTATCTACCTCGTCCTCGCCCTCGAAAGAAGAATTCTCCTCCTCTTCTTTCTCTTCCCTAGGAATGTAGGGCACCATTGCTAATGGCCCAATACGACTGTTAACACCCTCCGAGGACTCACCCCCACTAAAGGACAGGTTCATGGCCTCCCGCAACTCCCTAGATAGGTCCCCACTATCTTCACTACTACTACTAGGCCTATCACGAAATCTATCTATCGAAGACATTGTAAAATGGGTAGAAAGACTCACTAAGACTTGATATCCGCAATAACTCCGAGCAGCAGTTCCTTCCTTAGCTCACGCCTTGATCTTCCCCAACAAAAGCACTCTCGAAATCTCCACCTGACTTCGAGCACCCTCAAATCTCCAAACAAACTCTGAGAACTCTCTAACTTATACTGACTCCAAGAACTCTCAATCTCTTGACCAACTCTGAGGGATCTCAATTTTTTCTTTGATTGCAAATGAAGTGTAGTGAAGAGAAATAAGAAGAAACTACTCTTATATAGGAGCACGGGCATGATAAACGAGGAGAATTAACTCCCCTATAGTTGTAAAGATGTGGCATTTGGTGTAACCAAGGTGCCGTTGCGTTCTTCAAGGCTCCCTCAATCGTGAAAAAAATGATGTTTAGCATAACCAAGGCATCGTTCTACTCCCCAAGGCTACAGAAGGCGAATGATCAATAATGCGCACCACCATTTCATTTAAAACGACTGCGCGCATTAAATAACCCAATACGTAATGTTCATAAGCGACATAATGCTCATGCGTTGAATGCCCCCCCAAAGGATTATGGAAACAACCTAAAGGTTTTTTTCATGGGCCCAAAGGCCAAAAAAATTGTCTAAAGGCCCAAAACGAAAGAAGAAGCCCAAAAGTCCACTAAAGTACTTGCAGACTGAGGTTTCAACCCAAAAGGGGAGGGTGAATTGGGTTTTTAAAACTTTTACTAATTAATCACAAGTTTATAAAAACAGATAAACCCATAAGCATGTAAACAAGTAATGTGTTGTAAACAAAAGAGTTTAAGGAATAGAAGATGCAAACTCAGTTTATAGTGGTTCGACAATATCGGATTCATTCCGACCCTACGTCAACTCTTTTCAAGGAACCTCCTTGAAGCAATCCACTAAAAACCTTTATTCGTGCAGCTTCATGAGTGTTGCACAAACCTTACAAACAATCCCTTCCACCTGGAAGCTTATCCCTTCCTCTCGAAAGCTAATCTCTTCCTTTCGAAAGTTAATCCCTTTACAATAAATGATGTAAAATAAATGGTAGAGAGATAGCAATGAAAGCTAATACAACTGAATAATATCTCTCTTTCAAGGTAAAGCTTGAAGAATGGCTCAACAATAAATATTTCAATGCTTTTGTGTATCAATGAGTAAAAAACTTGATTGAATGTGTAATCTCTCATGTTTAAATGCTCAATAGAGTGGGTTTGTATAGCCTTGAATTGATATGGCCATTTTGTACTGACTTAAAATGTTTTGGTGCATTTTGTACTGAATTCTCGAGTCTCAATGGTCATATTTTTTGAATTACCAGTCAACTGGATCTTAGTACCAATCAACTAGATCAGGTGAAAAGTCTCACCTTTAAGGCTATGACTGGTACCAATTGACTGGGTAGGACTTACCAGTCCACTAGGGACCTTCTGTCCAAAGTACCAGTCGACTGGGGACTGTATGTCCAAAAACCAGTCTTCTGGTGTAAGTACCCAATCGACTGGGTTGCCCTTCAACCCAGTTTTTCATTCTTTGAAATGCTTTTGACTTTTAAACGTTAGTTTTTAAAATACTTTTTTCAAAAGGAGCCATTGGGCAAGCTAGTTACCTGAATAAGTGAGATTTACAACTTGTTTCAATATCTTATACCTATACTAGATCTTCTGTCTTGGATTGGAGTTTGATTCAGGTTGAGTTCTTACACCTTGATTTCTGGCTGTATGCTTAATACACTTAGATAACACTGTTAGTACAATTAAAGTAGTGTTTTGTCATCATTAAAATTTAGGTGAGGGTCAAAAGTACTAAAAAATAATAAGTCCAAAAGTCCACTAAAGTGCTAAAAAAGAAGAAGCCCAAAAGTCCACTAAAAAACTGCAAAGAAGAAGCCTAAAAGTCCACTAAGGACTCCAAAAGCAGGCAACCCAGACCTATGAGAATCCTCTAAGGCCGAGCATATTGACTGCTACTCAAATGATCGGTCTAAGGTCTCCAAAGCGAAGCATATTGACTGCTATTCAAATGCTCGATCCAACGTCTCCAAGGCCGAGCATATTGACTGCTGCTCAAATGCTCGGTCCAACGTCTCCAAGGCTGAGCATATTGACTGCTGCTCAAATGCTCAATCCAGCATCTCCAAAGCCAAGCATATTAACTGCTGCTCAAATGCTTAGTCCAATGTCTCCAAGGCTGAGCATATTGATTGCTGCTCAAATGCTCGGTCCAACGTCTCTAAGGCCGAGCATATTGACTGCTGCTCAAATGCTTGGTCTAATATCTCCAAGGCCGAGCATATTGATTGCTGCTCAAATGCTCAGTCCAACATCTCCAAGGCCGAGCATATTGATTACTAGCTCAAATTCTCAATCCAACATCTCCAAGTCTCAAAGGCTGAGCATATTGACTGCTGCTGAAATGCTCACTCCAATCTCTCCAAGGCCGAGCATATTCACTGCTGCTCAAATGCCCGATCCAACGTCTCCAAAGCCGAGCATATTGACTGCTGCTCAAACACTCGGTCCAATGTCTCCAAGGCCGAGCATGTTGACTGCTTCTCAAATGCTCAACCCAATTTCTCCAAGGCTGAGCATATGGACTGCTTCTCAAATGCTCAGTCCAACTCCCACAAGACTGAGCACATGGACTGCATCTCATATGCTTGGTCCAACGCCTTCAAAGTAGAGCATATTGACTGCTGCTCAAATGCTCGGCCCAACGTTTGCAAGGCCGAGCATGTTCCCGAATGCTCGGTCCAATGTCTCCAAGGCCGAAGCTCTATTATACTTCCTCGAAGCACATAAATGCACTTAAGGAAGTGAAGGGCCTCTGATACAGCTAATAAATCACCCTCTAATAGCTTGATGATATATGAACAATTCCCCTCTAATGACCGAACAATACGTAACCACACCAATTAATCACCCTTTAGTAGCCTGATGACATGTGGACAATTCCTCTTCAATGACCGAACAACACGTGGGCGAGCAGTTGACACAACCATCGTCACTCATGGACTCCCCCACGTAGAAGTGTAAGCGTGATTGCAGGGATTGAGTCACCTCTGAACACGCGACAAGACCCTTCGCCGGATCGTGCTATCCCGGGCACATAGCCAACTTGCCTCTGAAACACTATAAAAAGCCCAAGGTATGTGAATTCGATCTCAAGTTCATTACTGGAACACTGATATCATATCGCTCCTCATTTTCTCAAAACCTTATCCTAACAAAGGCATTGGAGAGTATTTGGAGGCACCACCCCCTTTTCCTCTTGTGACTCTTTAGTTCACCCCTCGTTATTCGTGCATGCCGTCGAACGTTTGACCTCCAGCCCAACAGTAGATTTTCGGCATCAACTATGTGAAATTCTAAAAAATTATCAGTAAAATTTTGGATGGATCTAAAATATTAGCTTTAGACTTGATCTAACCAAGTATTCCTCCTACCGAAATGACTATTTTCATTTATTTCATCAAATATTTGTTTAAGTACAAATAATGAAGTGATGTTAAGATAAAAATTTAACGTGATTACGTTAACTGGTTTTATACCAAGTAACAAAGATAGCCTAAACACCTCTTACAACAACAAATTCAATTCGTAGAATAAATTTCCGTTTTATAGTTTCAATATCCTCAAAGAGATTTTGACTAACTTTTTGCAAATTCCAATTGGCTCGTAAAGTACTGGTAAAAGAATTGTTTCCATGACCGTCTAATGGAATTCTATGATGAGACCAGGGTGAATCCATGGCCATTACCCACCTGTTTTCATGGGTACGACTTTTTATCTTTTTTCTTGATGGGCATGGAAATTGGATGAGAGACAACGTGATTGACCTACTCTTCTAACCCACTGTCAAAGTTGGATCACCAACTCCATGATTCACGTTGGCTGTCTGGTTTAATTTGAATATTGGAATGTCAAACTAAGTGAAATGACATAGAGATTGTAAAATAACTAAGGATATTGGTATTAATTTTCATATTTACGATAGTCATATAAAGATTTTCTTCATGAGATTTTTAGAACGGACATGAATATAATATTTTTTACTAGTCCGAAGAAATGGATCAATACAATACATATAAATTGACATGTGATACAATTTTACCATTGAAAAAAAAATACATATATATTTCCATATTTTATTCTAGTAAGTAAATCTCTTAACACAAAAAAAAAAATAAAAAATAAAAAATAAAAATTGACTTAGATCTGGGTTTCAATTTATTTCTTAACGGGCTCACATAATAAAGGGGCAAACAGATGGGCTTCAAATTTTTTTTCATCTGCCTTTGCAATATCATGTAAGGGAACACATAAAGCGTTCTCTTTATTATGACGCATATTGTTTAGTTAATTGGTACAAATTATTTTTTGTTGCTCAAGATAATTAAATTCTATCTTCTTTTTAATATAAACGAGAATAACCGAAATATTACTGATTAATGATATGAGAGAAATGCAACCGTAAAACTAAACCTTTTTTTCGGATCAATTTTACTTCAAAATGACTAACCAATTTTAAAGCGCTTTGAGTATGTTTTATAAACTTATTGAGACTCACCTAGCCAACGTTCGAAAGTGAGATCATGGTACTTCTCTTATAGTAAATTTAATAAGTTTTATTAGTGTAAAAAATCTAGACTGGGTTGGACACCGATGGTCGACCCGACCCATCTGTTTAAGTATGAACCAAGAGACATGGATGAAACCATGTAACTCTTGGTTGAATCCATGCATCTATTGGTTATTTAACTGAAAATAACCAACCCTACTCTGCAGTATAAATATATGTAAATATAAGATAGAAAAAGCTGCTGAAAAAATGTATTTCTTAGAGAGAGAAAGAGACTTAAGAGAGAGAACTTACTTTAGGGAGACAAAAAGGTTCTTGGGTTGTGACAAGAACGTGATTTCCTTCATTGTGATTTCACATCCGACCTCCGGTGAGATTGAAGCATAAAGAACCGGAAATTAGTCCAAATACTAGAAGATTTCGGGTCGAATCGGTAAGTACCTGATATTCCACTGCGTAACTATTTTACATTGATATCAGAGCAAGTGTTTACGTTCTTTGGATGTATATAGTCTTTGTGAATATAAATGCATGTTTCAAATTGATAGAAAATGCATACAAATTCATAAAACCCAAAATAATAGAGTTTTAATTGTTGAAAATTGACAAATAGTTTATTTCTTTACTATACACCATAATTTTCTAGAATAATGTAGTCTATAGTATGTAGATGAAATTTGAAAAATCTTGTGGTCTAACTCTCATGGAGGAGAGAGAAAATTGCTCTAACCATAAGACCCGAAACTTTGAAAATTTGTCATAAATTGTGCGTTTAATTTCATGATACATGGTTTATATGGTTGGAAAGATTTTTTCATAAGCTTTCCAATAGTATATTACACGATATTTTTGGATATCTATAGAGAAAGATATAAAGCCTGAAATTTTTGGCCATTTTCAGCCAAATGCTCAAGTCTAGAGGTTGAAGACAACCTCCAAAACAGTAAGTGTCATGTGCCATGGGAGTGTGAACCCACTCTCTTGCTTTTTTGGTGACCGAAACCACAAACGGAGACCACCATCATAACCCTCACCACCAAAAGAAGAGTACACCGCCGGTCTAGCCATCATCAGATGCTGTTAAGGTGGCACACACGCGCCACTACTACGATTGGACTGGTTCTAGGCGAGTCTGAAATAGTAGCCACATTCTAAACCACTGCTGGCACGTGGCAGGGGCTGATATGGTGGCATGGAAAATTTCAGTTTTATTAGAATTTTGTTTTTTATTTTCTTATAATAATTTCATAAATTATTTGTTTTTGGATTATTTAATATTAATTTTTGAATAAAAATTAATTTAATATTTTATAAAAAAAATAAAAAAATTTCTAAAATTAAGATTGTGCATTATTTGAGTGAGAAAAACTTGTTTTTGAGTATAAAATTGTTTTTAATGGATCAATATCCAGTTGGAGCTCATGAAAGCTTCTGGATTTTTGTTTTTCTCTACAATTAAAATAGAATTCAATCCAAATTGTGTGCACATATATATGTTGTCATGTAAATGAATTTAATAATTGATTTGAGTATCAATTTTAACATACTTACAGATGTTAATTACTCTAGGATGTAGTGAGCGTGTCACTTATATTAGAGTTGTCTTAATTATAAAAAAAGATCTAGAACTTAAATGATGCACATAGATGTAGTGGCAAAGTAGTGAGATAAAGTTATAGTTGAATATCTCACTATTCTAAATGCCTTAAGGCTCGAGTCCTATGCAAGTCCTTTTGGATGGTGAACAGAAAACTGTGAAGACTACTCCGAGGCATGACCGAAGATTTATAAGGTCACCAGTGAGTTGGAATTGGCAAAAAAGCGTTTTCTATCAGGAATGCGACATACTGTTGTATTAGCACAATTATTCCAAATCTTTGTAGTGCCAAACATTTCAGTTTTTATTAGGATAGATGGATCCTTGGATGATTAAGATAGGAAAACGAGTAATAGATGAGAAAAGAATGTAGACAATGCTAGAAGCATGTGTTTTGTATGATTGAATCTAATTCAATGAAGTGGAAATTAGGTTGTTCTTTTGTACTTTTTTTTTATTTGCATGATGAATGAAATAAAGTGTTTTCATCAAGAATCTTTTATGATTTATTATGTTCATGATCATGCAATATGCATGCTATATAATGCATTTAATATACATGAACTGAGTGGGAGTTCTTGGTACAGTTGAGATGAATTCTAACTTAGGACTTAAATTTTGTGCTGATTGAACTAAATTTATAATGATTGAACTTTTGTACATGGGAGATGATTGGGAGCATAGCAAACTTTCGATTTTGTGTCTTAAGTAAAATTATTATTGAATTAATTTGAATTAACTGCAAAATAAATGTGTGTGAATTAAGTTATGAGTCTGCTAGTGTTTAATTAGTAATGTCTCCATGTAGTTATTTAGACCATGGTTTCAAATCCTAATATTGTAAAAGCTGAGCTAGATAAGGATGAAAAACTGAATGGTGAAAACTTTGAAGTTTGGCACCAAAAGGTTAAGTAATATGCAAGATGATCTCTCATATGAGCATGTGAAGTATGACACTGCTCGAGAAATCTTGGTTTCCTTGAAAAAGAAATACAGGAGTTTCTATGCTGAAATAAGGTGTCTCATTGAAAATTTTTGCACCTATGAGAAGTGTGTAGATCATTCAATGAGGATTACCTTATTGAGATGTCAAACATGATAAAGGCACTTAAAGCTGAAAGTTACCCCTTAACTGATGAACAAGAGGTTCATATAGTAATTCAATATTTTCCTAAGGAATGTGAGCACATGAAAGCTGAGATGATGCGTAATGAGAAACTTAAAAGTTTTGATGACATTGTGCATCACCTGAAACTTGAAGATGAGCGCTTTGAGGCTGCTAAATATTCAGGTCAAGCTTGTGTTGCTGAATTCAACTTGCATAAGGCTTTGGTCCTGAAGCATGAGAAAGGTAAAGAGAATGTTCTAGCACTCAAGAAGACTAAGAAGCGCAAGAGGGGTAAGCACGGTGGTAAAAAGGATAAGACCAAAATGAGTTGCTACAACTGTGGTGAGCTGGGTCACTTCGCTCGTGATTGCATTGAACCGAAGAAGTTATTACCTGACTTTATTTCTTTGGTTAATGCTTAAATTTCTAGCTATATGTTGCTTACTTAGTCTTATCCTTTATGGATTGTAGACTCAAGAGGGGCATGCTATGTATCTGGAGAACAAGGAGCATTATGGGGCATCGTCAAATTTGACAAAGTGCATGTTGGATTTATGTGAGGAGCTACTTAAGAGTTGAAGACAAGGTTTTTGACACCTATCAGCTAAGGTTTACTGGTGGTTAATTTGTTTAGTATTTCTAAGCCTAGTTTTAATGTTATTTACTTTGGTGTTGGGTTGATGTATTGTTGAAGCAAATTTCTTTGTTGGGTTGATGTATTAAATGATAAGTGCTTAAATAGTCATATTTAAGCCCCTTAATTTATGCTTGTTAGGCTCTTTACTTATCTATTTCAGTATATTCTACTTTATTTTCGTGTTTTATGTGTTTTTCACAGGACTTGAACAAAAAGATGATAATTTGGAGCTTTTAGGAGCAAAGGTCAAGTTCTGAGCGCACCTCCCTTATGATCGAGCGCACAAGCACACGAGCGCACAAGCACACACTTACGCTCGAGCGCATCCCGCATACGATCGAGCGCAATCACTGCAGAGGCAACATAACCAGATATGGAAAGAAGTCTCTGGATTCCAAATAGGAAATTAGGGTTTCGGGACACCAGGAGGACCCTATAAATAGCCCTATAAAACACATAAATCATACCTTTTGTTTTAGTTTCAAAGTAGCAAGCTTAAGAGAGGAATTGACGACTCATCTCCTGAGTCTTCTTTGGTTTTATTTTTCCATTTTATTTCATTATGTTTAGAATGTTTAGTTTAACTAGCATGTGTAACTAAACTCTTATAGGGCTCGATTGAAGCCCTAGTTATGCTTTTCCACATGTTAATTCATTGATTATCTTTGCTATTGCCTTGATAGAATGTTTAACTTGATTAATGACTGTTTGTATTTAAATTCCTCATATGTGTGTGTCTGATCAACGTATGCATATGGTATGGATAAGTTAGTCGAATAAATTTGGATGAACGAGTCATGGGTTCGATATTAGTAACAAGAGATATCCACACCGGATTCTCGGGTTAATCAACATGGGAAACCGGGAGCGGACCAAGCCCTAGGTCCCGTGTTGTTGCCGATCTCCACAGCCCTCATGCTCTCGTAAAGAACAACTCAGTATACACCCATGCTGAATTCCTTAAGAAAGAAAAGAGTTAGAGTATACATCATGTCTAACTCTTTGCATAGGGAGATCAATAGCCTAAGGTGTGGGCCAAGTCCTTAGGTTGGCAACCATTAAATATTCATGATAAGGCTAGAACATTGACACCTTACTTAGTGGGAAAGTATAATTAGTGGTGGATATCGTAGTCCTATGTTCGCATTATTATTATTCACTCACAATCAACAACTATTTCTCTTTTTACTTTGAAAAAATTAATTCTAAAACGAAATTCACCAATCTATGTGGAAATGATCTCGCACTTGCATACTATGCTACCATTGACCTTGTGCACTTGCAAGTAAAACCAGTACAGTTTTTTGCATATTTATTTAGGTAGATAATCGTCCACAACAAGTTTTTGGCGCCGTTGCCGGGGATTGCGCTATATTTCTTTTTAGAATTAATTTTTCATTTATTTTAATTACTGTTATTTCCTTTTTATTCTATTCCATTCTTAATTATTGTGTTTATCTTATTTTTAGTTCCATTAAAACCCTAATCAATTTCCTTTTTCTCTGTTTCAAGTACTCTAGGAGAGCTTTCTGTGCCACTTGCGATCGAGCGCAATTGAGGCAGAGAGTCATCCGAGCAGCAGTGTTTGACCGCTGCACTTACGTAACTGTCACCGATTCATGCACGGACGTCAATCAAAGCACCCAACATTCCTTCCCCTTGATACCAAGCTTGAGTGGATTATCAAACAAAGGCTTAGAGACAACTCAGAAGAGGTAGAAGAAGGAATTGAGGAGGAAATACCAATGGCAGAACAGATAGCCGAACAGCAACCACCTGAGTGGAGGCCAATGAAGCAATCCTTCATCCCATAGAACCTCGATCAACCTTCATGCATTGCGTATCAACCTGAGGCGAAAGGAAACTACTACATATCTCCGCAAATACTCAGTTCACTGACTCACTTTAGGGGTACACCTAGTGAGGATCCGCATTTGCACCTTCGAGAGTTTTTCGACCTCTGCAAATTCCAGCACATCTGAGGCTTAAACCAAGAAGGAATAAGGTTAATTCTTTTCCCTTTTTCCTTGAAAGATAATGCTAAATTATGGTATAATTCTTTACCTATAGTTTTCATCCACACTTGGGAGGAGTTGGCTAGCAAATTCCTAAGGAAGTTCTTCCCAGCCCAAAAGACGAGGCAAATGAGGAAGGGAATTCAATCCTTCCAACACAAAGATAGAGATCTATTCTTCGAGGCTTGAGGACACTTCACCGAGCTACTACTCAAATACCCCCACCACAACCTACCTCAAACGAACTGGTACAAGCTTTCTATGAAGGTTTGAGTGACTCTAACAAAAATATTGTGGACTCAGGTTGTGGAGGAGTACTGATGGAGAAGAGCACCGAAGAAGCGATGGAACTCTTCGAAACCCTAAGTGAACACACGCAGCAGTTCTCCTCTCGAGGTAGACATATAACCAAGAGTGAGGGTATGTATGAAGTAAGCCTGAATAGAGGATCATCTCCTCAAATAACTGCTGTGGAGAGAAAGCTAGACCTATTGGTTAAAGCCATGGCTGCTCAGAACACCTCAACTAACTCGTTAGCTACACCACTCCAAGTATGTGCCATTTGTTCACAATTTGATCATAATACTGATATGTGTCCCTTGTATTCATCTGCAGATCATGAGCAAGCAAATTTTGTGGGACCAAATAATTATCCACCAAAGAACAACCCTTATGCAAACACATACAACCCTGGATGGCGGAATCACCCAAATTTCTTGTGGAGCAACAATCAAAATAATCAAAGGCAGCAAAGAAACTTCCAACCAGTAGCCCAATCTGTTCTTGAACCAAAGAAGAATGACCTCGAAATTCTTGTGAGGCAACTAGTGTCTCAGCAGCAACAAATCCTAAATACACATGAACAATTCATGGAAGAGACAAGGCAATTTTGGACTGAAATGAGGCAAATCACCACAAAACATGATCAAGCCATCTAAGGACTAGAGGTACAAATGGGACAGTTGGCCAAGAAATTGAGTACCAGAAAGCAATGAGAGCTTCCAGCCCAGCCACTACCTAATCCAAAAAGACATCAGCAACTGAATGTTGTAACAACCTTAAGAAGTGGTAAGATCATCGGCACCAATGAGCCTACACGAGCATCTCCAGACCAAGCCTCCATATCTAAGGTAAGTGAGATGGAAAAGGTAAATACACCTTCATCCTTCCCTCAAAGGTTAGTAAAGTCTAAAAAGGAAACTAAAATGATTGAAATTTTCGAATCCTTGAAAAAAGTGGAAATAAATATTCCTTTATTAGATGCAATAAAAGAACTTCCTGTTTACGCTTTAAAAGGTTGCACTAACAAAAGGAAGTTTCAGAAGCATGAGACGGTAGCCTTGACCAAAGAGGTGAGTGTTGTGCTATTAAGAAAATTACCACTTAAACTAAAAGATCCGGGTAGTTTTACTATTCCTTGCAGCCTAGGTGACCAGCTTTTCGAGCATGCATTATTGGATCTAGGAGCGAGTGTCAACTTGTTACCATATAGTGTGTTCGAGACACTAGGTTTGGGGGAACTCCAACCAACCTCTATTATTTTGCAATTGGCTGACAGAAGCATCAAACGACTGAGAGGTATCCTCGAGGATGTTTTGGTAAGAGTAGGTAAATTTATTTTACTTGCTGATTTTATTGTGTTAGACATGGAGGAATGCCATATGCCTGTACCACTCCCTATCATCTTAGGGAGTCCATTTATGATCACTGCTGACATGAATATTAATGTAAAAAGGGGAATTGTCACTATGAGAGTAAATGATGAAGAAATGGTATTCAAAATATTTAATACACTAGAATCCATTAAAACTAATGAGGAATGTCATAATGTGAGTTTTATATAAGGTATTGGTGAGAAAATTTCTAAGGTCCATTACACTGTTCCATTGGAGACCATCCCCAACCATGCTGACATAAGATTGGATACTGGGCCAGAAGATAATGTGATTAAAGATATCAATGAAGCTGTGCACACCATCAAGAACACACCTAAGCCTTCAAGTAAGTATAATCCTAGAGTTAAAAATCTTGCACTTACTAATACTACTTTTCCTTATTTTATTGACCAGACACCAAAGTTTGAGACAAAGCAACTGTTGACAGTACTGGAACCACCTGATGGGGGCCCTAAGTGTCTCCTTCAAAGGACGTAGCCTTGAAGCTACCATAGAGAGTGCTTGAGCAATTCCACTTGTATAACATATAGCTCAAGTACCTCTATCGAGGTTAGTGGTACTGAGGTCACTACAAGTTGGTATGACTGTATCGTTCCTATTTTTACCTTTATTCATTTCTTTATTTAAATTCCTTTTACTCTTAACAAAACTCTATCGTGTGATCGAGCGCACACCACATTCGAGCGCACACCATATTCGAGCGCCCTCTTACCCTGCACACCAGTGCGCACAAGCACATCACATATGTGCTCGAGTGCACTCGGGGTAGAAAGGCCACGTAATGGTTTTTAAAACATTTCCCCCTCGATCTAACCCTTTACGCTCAATCGCACTATCTCGCTCCATCTCTCACACTCTCGTCTATAAAACTTCACAAGTCACTCTACACGCCCAAGCCTTCTCAACCTCTCATTCCATTTCTCTTTTCTGTTAAGCCATAACTCCCCATCCCATATTACATACAACCATCATCAGTTTACACCCATTACCACACACATTTTCTCCCCTGTAACCACAAGGTATGCCCATCCACATTTTTATGTTCTTTTCCACGTCATCACACACGGTTGAATTTGCACTATACTATTTACATATCTATACCATGTGTTGTGACTATCTATGACATTTGCAAGAGGTTGGGGTTGTCTTTGGGTACTGTGCACAAGCTTCGAATATTTGGCGCACAGCAACTGTTTGATAAATTACCTAAGCAAGAGCGCTCGAGCGTCTGACAATTGCGATCAAGCGCACTATCTCTCATGCGATCGAGTGTACATCATCTGTGATTAAGTGCATATTTTTATAGTGACAACAGTTTCAGATTTCAGAACATAGCTTCCACATCCCAAGCTTCCAGTAGTCGCCATCAAGCATCCCGACCCGGTTTCAAACAGCTTGAAATACTGTTCAAGACAACATTTAACGTGGAAGAAGACTTCAAGAGTTTGGATGCCACAAGATGGGCGGTCCAAGAGTTCAAAAACCGGGGTCTCAAGTGGCTATTCAAGCCGGTCTATTCGACGGCATATACTCGATTCATGGTTAGTTTCTACGAGAACCTGACCTACTACTGCACCAGGCCAGAGATCTTATCTTCCTCAGTCCAGGGCAGATCCGACTCTTTACACTGCTGTGATGAGTCACCACCGGAGGACAGCCACATAGAGGAGCAGCCTGACCCGTTCCCTTTACCACACATCATAGAGGATATGTGTATGGGCCAGTATGCAGACCGCCACAACAATGCGGAGAGCCGGTCAAGGTTGCCTCCCCGTTTATGGTTCGTTAACTCAGTCCTGCAGTGTAATGTGTGTCCTTTGGGGCACAAGACACAAATGCGGGATCAGTTTCTACAGACTCTCTACGTGTTTCACCGAGGTCATTGGTACTCCATCCCAGCGGTTATATGGAGTCAGATACATAAGTTCTGGGACGGGGTGCATAATCGGCAGACGACCACAGCTAATGCCTGGGGCCTTCCTTTCCCCTTCTTGCTCAGTCATATCTTCAAGAAGAAAGGGATTAGAGGCTTCTCTATAGACGGCTTGGTTAGTGACTATCCCTTCTTTGGGAGAGCCTAGTGGAGCCTCAACCAGTCTCACATGCCCCGAGGACCCCGGGCACAGATTCTAGCTGTAGAGCCTGTTGCAGATGATCCGATGGAGGCCGAGCATCCACCAGTGAGCTCTTTATGGGAGGAGGACCAGCTAGACATAGGATCTATAGAGTATCAGCATCTTCTAGATGAGCTGCCTTCCTTCCGCTGTGAGTTGTCCGACATCCGTCGGGAGAATTGTGAGGCAGCCCATTTGATCCATCAGTGGATTGATGGGTTAGAGGCACAGTTCACACGACAGGAGGCGATGCTACAGGCCATCCTAGACCGCCTACCTCCTGCATCCGGTACCTCTTTGACTGCACCTACTGATGATCAGCAATGAGAGGATACCCCGTCTGGCTGAAGACATAAAACTTAGCGCTCATGGGAGGCACCCCAGATATATTTCAGTACTTTTCTTTTGTTTATATTTACATATCTAGTATTTATATTTCTTGTTTTCCGGAACAACATTTATTTTTCTTTGTCAGGTACTTAGTGCGTGTATCCAGTTCAAGTTTGGGGGCGTGTTACAAGCAAAGCAAGCAATCTAGTTCTCCATCTCCCATGTCAGATCTTTTCATGCCACACACACATTGGGGACAATGTGTATTTTAAGTTTGAGGGTAGTGGAGATACTGTTACAAACACACTTGAAACACATGCACACACTAGGTCCCAGTTTTTTTTAGAAAAGATAAATGCATGTTCATTTGGTAACAAAAATTTTGGTTGATTTAAAAATTTGATAACACTTCATCAGTAAGCTTAAAATCTAGAACACATAGTCTTGTAATAGGAATTTTACAAAGTTAGTTACCTACCTTAAGTCACCTAAGAATTCACGAGTTTGATCCAAATTTGCACGAGCACATTTAACACGTATTTGTGTGGAGTATGACACATAATTCTTTTATATATGTTTCCATAACCTACTGTAATCGGATAACTTGTTAAAAAGAACACTTTGGCATAAGAAAAGTAAAGAAAAATGTTCATCATGTAAAAAGAAAATCGAAAGCTTCTAATGATCACTAAAAACTTTCCATTGAGTAATTGGGCCTCTTGCCTCAGTAAGCATTGAGTGTTCATGTCAAAAGGTGGGAAGTAAGCCTTTAATGATCATAATAAAATTTTTCACTGAGTAACTGGGCCTCTTGCCTCAGTAAGCATTGAGTGTTCACGTCAAAAGGTGAGAATTTCGTTTAGAAGCATTAAAACCTGTTAGTTCTGTAGCCTTTTTGACTCGAGTTAGTAAGTACTTAGGGGTGTCTTTACACCTAATGCCCTTAAACTATCTGGTTTGGGAGTCATTGGCCAAACACTCGATACAAAGGTCAATTAAAAAGCTCGATGGAACTCAACATGGCAAAGATCGCATGATAAAAGAAAAAGAAAAAGAAGCAAGCATTATGCCATTTTTGTTCTCTTTGATAAGGAATTCGATAAAGGTTTGGGCACCGAAATACTATACACTAAAATTATATAGAAGCCCCATCTTATATGTATTAATTCACCACACACAAATCAAACTTGCGATGCCTTAAGCCAGCCTTAGGTAAGTAACATGAGCTTTTGAAAATCCTTTTTCAATACAAAAATGTGTTTTTATTATAAGCTTACTCATGAACGGTTATCATAAGTTTTATGCACAACCCAAATCTTTGAGTATCATGGAAATGAATTTATCTTTAATTTTATTTTAACATAGTCTTTAGTTTTGTATTGCTAAGGGACTAGCAATATGTAAGTTTGGGGGTATGAAAAGTGCTTAAATAGTCATATTTAAGCCCCTTAATTTACGCTTGTTAGGCTCTTTACTTATCTATTTCAGTAGATTCTACTTTATTTTTGTGTTTTATGTGTTTTTCACAGGACTTGAACAAAAAGATGATAATTTGGAGCTTTTAGGAGTAAAAGTCAAGTTCTACCATCCAGCAAGGTGCGCTCGAGCGCACCTCCCTTGTGATTGAGCGCACAAGCACACGAGCGCACTTGAAGAAGGCTCGAGCGCACACTTGTGCTCGAGCGCATCCCGCATACGATCGAGTGCAATCATTGCAGAGGCGGCACAGCCAGATATGGAAAGAAGTCTCTGCATTCTAAATAGGAAATTAAGGTTTCAGGACACCAGGAGGACCCTATAAATAGCCCTGTAAAACACATAAATCATACCTTTTGTTTTAGTTTCAAAGTAGCAAGCTTAGGAGAGGAATTGACGACTCGTCTCCCGAGTCTTCTTTGGTTTTATTTTTCCATCTTATTTCATTGTGTTTAGAATGTTTAGTTTAACTATCATGTGTAACTAAACTCTTATAGGGCTCGATTGAAGCCTTAGTTATGCTTTTCCACATGTTTATTCATTGATTATCTTTGCTATTGCCTTGTTAGAATGTTTAACTTGATTAATTTCTGTTCGTATTTAAATTCTTCATATGTGTGTGTCTGATCAATGTATGCATATGGTATGGATAAGTTAGTCGAATCAATTTGGATGACCGAGTTCTGGGTTCGACATTAGTAACAAGAGATATCCACACCAGATTATCGGGTTAATCAACATGGGAAACCGAGAGCGGACCAAGCTCTAGGTCCCGTGTGGTTGCCGATCTCCACAGCCCTCATGCTCTCTTAAGGAACAACTCAATATACACCCATGCTGAATCCCTTAAGAGAGAAAAGAGTTAGAGTATACACCATGCCTAACTTGTTGCATAGGGAGATCAATAGCCTAAGGTGTGGGCCAAGTCCTTAGGTTGGCAACCATTAAATATTCATGATAAGGCTAGAGCATTGACACCTTACTTAGTGGGAAAGTATAATTAGTGATGGATATTGTAGTCCTATGTTCGGATTATTATTATTCACTCACAATCAACAGTTATTTCTCTTTTTACTTTGAAGAAACTAATTCTAAAACGAAATTCACCAATCCTTGTGGAAATGACTCGCACTTGCACACTATGCTACCATTGACCTTGTGCACTTGCAAGTAAAACTAGTATGGTTATTTGCATATTTATTTAGGTAGATAATCATCCACAACATTAAACGGTTCCAAAACACATTTATTTGGTTTATGTTTTATAATATAATCAGAATTGTGGTTGATATTTTTTATTTAATTGCATCTCTTTTCAGTGCAAATTATTGATGAGAAACTATTTGGTACGCCAGACTAGATCACACTTAGTTTGAAATATTTAAATGTTTTGACTAGTGACAACATGTTAGGCTCACTAACTAGTTTTATTATTTCCTACGTGTGAACTTTGTATAGCTAATAAAACAACTAAGAACCATTTGATACATAACTTAGAACTAAGATCTCATTATTAGTAATTCTTTTGGATTTTTGTGGTCTAGAAGAATTGATTTAGGACATTTTTGAAAGGGTTTTAGAATAGAGTTGTCTGTTCCTTTAAAAATTTTGCAACAAAACGTTGTTGTATAGATATAAGATAGGACACTGTTATAAATGGTTAAATTATTGGCACAATATATCTCTATTGAAATTCATCATTAATTGTTGCTTATATACTTAACCATGTACCTTTTCTATTAGTTACTTCTATTTAATTGACTATGAATAGGTCTGATACATGTTCTAAGTCAATTGATGACCTTGGGGGTCAATTGCTTATGTTCATGGCCATTCTCATAAGTTTGGGAAGTTGGGATAAAAAAAACATAAAGGGTGTATCTTTAGTACATACTGAGTACACTCCAAAAGGATGTGTTAATATAAATAAGCAACTGGAAGTTTGAGTGAAGTTGATAGAAGCAATGTCCTAAAATCGATTTTTCCTCAAATAGGGTTAGATCGATAAGTTTCTTTTCACTCTATGAGATGAAAGATCCTAATCATGTTGGCATATCCAACCAATAAGATGACATTAACAAAGGTTATTCCTAAACCTTATCAACCTAGTGGGAGAGATACATTGATTCATGATTCTATTTGAGGTTTGTTTGAGGCTTACCTCCAGAATCATAGTTGCGTGGTAGCAACTGAAAAAAAGGGTCATTTGTTTTATTTTTTATTTTTTATGTAAGCTTAAGAGATGTTAGATTAAGAGATAAGTTTTTGAGATTATCCCTAGAAAAGAAAATGGATTAAAAACAATAGATAAATTATTAGAGTTTAGAGAAAACTAACCATGCTTGGGACTTGGTCAAACTCTTAGCTATTACAGAGTAAATGAGAACAAGTGAGTTCTCAAGATCACCCGAAAGCGATTGTGACTTGGTCAAACTCTTAGCTATTACAGAGTAAATAAGAACAAGTGAGTTCTTAAGATCACCCAAAAAAAAGATAGGTGAATGAGTTTAGTGAGAGATAAAAGGCATGTTTAGTGGCGAAAGACTATATCCTACAAGAGGGTGTAGCTTGCGAGGTTTATTTCTATTGGCCTCATACTAGTTATCACCACAAGTATGAGCTTATGAAAGCACCGGATGGACTTCTGAGCTTATTAAAGCATCAGATGGACTTCTGAGCTTATGAAAGCACCAGATGGATTTCTGAGCTCATGAAAGAACTGGATGGATTTTTGAGCTCATGAAAGCACCGGATGGACTTCTGAGCTTGTAAAAGCATTGATAGACTTTTGAGCTTAAGCACTGGATGAACGTTAAGCTTACATTTCTCAATGGAGAATTGGATGACTAAATCTACATGAAACTACCCATAGTTTTTATGTTAGAAGGCCAAGAGTAAAGTATACTAGCTCCAATGTTTTCGCATATGGCCTGAAGTATTCATCCAAATGGTGGTATTTGAGATTTCATCAAAATATGAAAACTTATGAGTTTGCATGATCGATGAGAATCATTGTATGTATGTAATAGGTCCAAGGATAAATTTGGAAATTTATCATTCTATGTTGATGATTTATTGGCTAGAAAGAGAAGGAGGTTGTCACCATTTAAGAATGGTTGTACTTTCATTTTTAAAATGAAGGATTTGGGAGAAGTTAATTATGTATTTGGTTTGAAGATCTATAGAGATCATTCATGGAATCTCTTAGCTCTATCACAAGAGCCTTACACTAAGAAGATTCTTGAAAGGTTTAGTCTACATAATAGCAATCCCGTAGACACATTATATCTAAAGACAAAGACTTAAACCTTGAATTATGCATGAAACTCCATAAAATAAGAAATAAATTAGAAAAGCTTCCTACATCAGTACTAGTGAAACCCTATTGTATGCCAGAGGCACACTATGTCTGATATTTGCTAAGCCTTGGAGCTAATGATTAGTCGTAAATGGGAAGAAGCATTAGATAATGGTCAATATGGATTCATATATACCTACGAGCACTGCAAATGACCAGCCATGAAGGTTGAGAACATAGCTTGTTCTGCTACAGTGAAAAATGTAGTATAGCTTAAAAGGTTCTTTGAAAACCTAGGAGTTGTCACTAATGTCTTGGATTAGTGGCAGTCAACGTTGATAGTCAAGTTGATATTGCTTACATGTGGGATCCTTTATGTCTTTGTGGGACCAAATATATTAATTATAAGAATAACTTACATTGGAGACAGTGTAGATCAAAAGAAAGTGGTCCGATAGTATATATTTACGCATTAGATAACTGAGTTAAATTTATCCCTAGAGATATGTTTTTGCCTTACATTAAAAACTCTAGGTATGTGCATTGGTTAAATAAAAATCTATGTACTTGTATATTAATAAATTTAGTGTTCATTCCATGTATTTTAGATATGTTGGATGTCTTATACATGTTGACACTAGCACAAATACACACAAACATATGAAAGCATGTCACCAGGAAAAGGTAGGCTCTTTAACACAAGCGATCGACTCAGGTGCTGAGATGAGACTTGGTATACTATTTTGACGCTGATGAAAGCGAGATAAGTATATAATGAATGTAATGAATTCATAGACAGTCTGCCTTATTAAAAGTCACATTGACTAAAGTCAATATACGATCTTGAGGTAAAGCTTAAAAACTTAGACCAATCATGATCATCCCACGATCATAGAAGCCTAAATGAAAGCTGGATATGAGTACTTATTAAGGTTCTCAAAGGAATGAGCTAATAAAGAACTCGATCGAGGTGCATGAGAGTATAAAGATGTAGATTGCGACTAGACTAAGATTTGTATAGTGGTATACAATTTAAAAGGACATACGCTCTTATCAAGAAAGAGTAAACCACTATAGCATGTATTTCATACTACATGTGCTTAGTACGACCTTAAAGAGAAGTGAGTCAGTGAATCATTCCCCGTGTCCTCACTGTGTGAGACCCAAAGGCTTATGTAAATTAAAAGCCTCAACTAGTGCCCTATGTGACTTTTGACTATGATCTCAAAGGGACAAGCTGATGTTTGCTAGTTTAGTAGGTTTCCGACGACAATGAAATAATTAGCCTTATAGGGTATGTCTAGGATAACAGTTAGTCAAAAATAAAGAGACATGAGTGCGAAAGGAAGACTGTTTTGTTTACATCCACCACATGTATTCACAGGTCAACCAATTATGTCACTTTGTTGAAGTTTGGACATAATTGTGGATACATGGTGAGGAAAGTAAAGTCTAACATAGCCTTTTAGGGATTATATATGCTAAGATTGATGTAATAAAATAAGTCTGGGGCACAACAAGACATTTTTCAATTTAATTATTGTTGTTTATTTAGGCTTGAAGCCACTATGTATCCCTAATAGGTGCATAGTATTGAGCTCCCAAGTGCAGGTGTACTCGCAAGTTGCACGAAAATGTCAGAGACAAAAAGGTTATTGGGTTGTGACAAGAACATGATTTCCTTCATTGTGATTTCACGTCTGACCTCCGGTGAGATTGAAGCGTAAAGAACCAGAAATGAGTCTAAATACTAGAAGGTTTCGGATCGAATCGATAAGTACCCGATATTTTGCTACTGTTGGAATTCACCTTGACAAGATGCCCAGGTGGTGATCTTCCAAACACCCAAGTCTTGAATGACTTGTAGAAAGAATTTCAGCAATCGAACACAAGAACAGAAAATCAAAGAAAGAAAGAAGACAAGTAATTTGTTGTCGAGGTTCGGCAATGTGCCTACGTCCCCGTGAGTTCCTCCGAACTCTCTGCACTATCTCAATGGTTCTTACAAAGTTACAGCAATCCCCTTCAAGAATCCAAGTTCTTGAAGAACCAAGAAGAGAACGAGAAAGTGATAGACCTATTACAATGCTTTCTATCAATTCTCTACTAACCTCTCTTCTTTACAACCAGCCTCACTACAAGAGTCCCTCTTGTGTTTATGTCTCTCACACAATTCTCTCTTGTGTTTACAATGATCTCACAATGTCACAACCTGTGTGGTTCTCTCACACAACTTTTTCACCACTTGAAATGAGGCTAAGAAACCCTTTTTATAGCCTCTTAATTTTTGGACAATCTTGTGAATCATTCTTGACCCTTTGATCATGTTCTTCCTTTAATCTCAGCCCTTCATCACTCTCCAAGTGATGCTGTGCGTTTTGATGTGGTGCTGTGTGCTGCGGCGTGACCTGATGCTGTGCGCACACCTCCTGCCTGTGGGCAGAAACTTCCACAGCAGTGTGCCTGACCTTCCCATGCTCAAAATTGAAGCACACACATGTGTGCAACCTTATAACTTGCTGAACTTTGATATCCCACAATTGGTTTGGACATTAACCAACCTTTGGACCATGTTTGGACCTGTTCAAACCTTGACCATGTTTGAACCATGTTCAAACCTTAGACAAAAAACCAACAGCTATGTAACTATTTTACAATTAGTATGAATTTGTATTAACTGGTTCTGCAAGCAATTGCATCTCAAATAAGAATTTTGTTTTTATTTTTTATTTTTTATTACGTGTTCTAAACTAAACTTTTTTCTACCGAACATTGCTGTGGAAAAACACATTAAACCAAAATAAACAATACTTTATGGGAAAGCCATGTGAACTTTGATGTCAAAGATCATAAATAATGCAACTCCCACGTTATGATTGCTACAGAAGATAAATGTAAGGGAAGAAAAAAAGAAAGAAAAAATTGAAGAAAATAAAAAAAAAGATAAGTTTTTATATGTTTAATATAAATGATGAAAAAAAATAAAAGAAATCAACTTATATTATTTTTCACTTTTTAATCCTCTTAATTTGAAAGGATTGGAAACTAAGAACAATTCATATTTCTTTCTTACCAGGTTAAAAAAAAAATGATAAGTTTTTATATGTTTAATATAAATGATGAAACAAAATAAAAGAAATCAACTTATATTACTTTTTCACTTTTTAATCCTATTAATTTGAAAGGATTGAAAACTAAGAACAATTCATATTTCTTTCTTACCAGGTTAAGAAAAAAAATCTTTAATTTTTTTTTATTAACTTTTTTCTCTTTTATGTTTCCTCCATATCAATTATATCCTTCAATGGTACCAACATGTTTGGTATACTGGAGTTACCAGTTCCATTTAGTAGTTTTCAAATTTTATATTTGATTTGTTTTAAGGTTCACCATATTGTATAGCACGTACACCATCTTATTAAGTAGAAATACAAAGATTATTTAATTAGTTGACACACAATCTACTTTTATTTTAAGATTTAAACTATCCAACCAAACGTTAAAATTAAAAAAAAAAAACTTTTCCTATTGCACAAAACCAAATTAAAAATCAAAATTACCATTCAATTCTGAGCTAATTCTATTTCGGATCAATTTCAATTCTATTCCAATTTGACTCTCATAATTCTCATTCCTAGTATAAAATTATTACAGAGAAAAAAATTTGTCACATAAATGAAAGAAATTTCAATACCGCAGTAATAAAATTTGACAAGTTGAATATGTGGGCATGTCATGAATGCAACAGTTCTATATTAAAACGAAATTTTCTAAACAAATAAAATAGTCGATAGATCGACAAAAAATAAAATCAAGCAACCGTGAAAGATTGCAAAGATCTAAAAGTACATGAATGTTTACCGGAGTAATTGTTCCAACGAAGTACAAAACTAACGCAAACAAGAAATTTGACCAAATTTTAACTGGTATGATGTAGTAAATAATTCACTCTCCAGTAGCCTGGTGACACATGGATAACTCCCTCCCATGGCCAGATGACATGTGGCTGCGTCAATAACGGGCACGTAGCAGAGCAGATGATGAAACCGTAATCATTCATAGACTTCTCACACGAAAAAATAGAAGCAAAATTTCAGGGACTGCACTGTCCCTGAACACGTAACAAGACCTCTCGAAAAGAAAGCGGGATCACATGGATCACACAGTCCTGAGCACGTGATAAACTTGCCCCCTGAACCACTATAAAAAGTCTAAGGTATGCAAATCTCAACTCAGTTCAAATTCAGTACTAAAACATTATCGCCATCAACATTATAGTCCTCTTAGTTTTCTCAAAACCTTGCACTAACAAAGGCATCGGAGAGTCTTCGGAGGCATCACCCCCTTTTCCTCCGGTGACTCTTTAGTTCATCACTCTTACTTTGCGTAGGCCTAGGAATTCCAGACCCCAGCTCAACAGTAGGTTTTCGGCATCAACAAATTGGCATCGTCCGTGTAAAAAACCAATCTCTCGCTAACCAGTAGAAGCGAAGAAATCTAAAGAACTCATCTATTGCCATGCCGCCTAGAAACACCACCAAGAATACCGGCAAGGGAGTCATCGGAATCAGCACTGTACCCACACAAAACAATACTCACAACCAGCAGTCTAGCTCAAGGTTCCCTATTGTGTCTGAACATATGACCTCTGGTTGTGACCAGCAAACTCTCCCAGGAACACAACATCCTCGTCATACAGAGATGGATCCTCCTGAAAATATCATAGGAGCCACCTTGGTGCATCCCACTATTCCAATGATTAAAGCACAATCCCTAAAGCTATGTCCTTTGGCGACGAACTTGACTGCCGAAGTCCGGAGAAGAGGTTGACAGCCCTCATCCCCATCTTCTCACCGTGCTCCCAGGTGAACTAGCCCTCCTAATGATGGGCTCCCCATTAATAGTCGTTCCACTGCAGAATCTTCACCACTTCGTACCAATAGATCTATAGTAGGCTCTTCCTCCTGAAGCAACCTCGACCTGGATAAACGGATCAAGGAGATGGAAGAAAAAAATCAACGAGGCATTCAAAAGCTGGAATCATAACATCCTGGATGAACTCAGCATCCAGGACCCACCATTAACACAGGAAGTTCTCAAAGCTTCGGTCCCGCCAAATTTTCGAATGCCATAAATCAAGCCCTACGACGGCTCGACATATCCCTTGGACCACCTACAGCTTTACAAGAGCACCATGATGCTACATCGGCATTCCGATACTATCATGTATCGAGTGTTTCCCCCGACGCTTGAAAAAGTTACCGGCACATGGTATTCCTGACTAAAGCCAGGAAGCATTGACCCCTTCAAAGAGCTCAGTTATGCCTTTGCTTCCGACTTCCTCAGCAACAAGGGAAAGCTTATTCAACATCATTCAACATTGAGGGATTGAGATATGGAATCTTTAGCTCCAAGCTCATCAGGCGATCGCTTAAAGACATAAACGGGGTTTTGGCCTGAGCAGAGAAGTACATGCTGGCATAAGATAATCAAGCTTTCTGGAGAGAAAAGGAAAGGGAAACAGAGAAGAAGAGGAAAGACACCAGCGATCCTCACAGTGGGACGACCTAAAAACCCCACCACGATGGCAGATATAAGGCCACCACTCATTGTGAAAGTTTCACTCCTCTCAACGCATCCAAAACTAATGTTCTGATGCAGTTCCAAGACAGAGCAATCCTTCGATGGCCCCTGCAGCTGCAGCACTTCAACGGGATCAGAGCAAGTGGTGCCGATTCCATAGAAACCATGGCCACGATATTGAGGATTGCCACACTCTGAAGCAACAGATTAAGGCCCTTATCAACCAAGGGTACTTAAAGGATTTTACCAGATCACGACAAGGAGGAATGCTCGATCGATCCAGGAGGAGTCCTGGACGTCCCTCTAGTCAAAACCAAGAGCATCAAGCTTCCTGGAAGAATTCGAGGCCAAACCGAGGAGAACCTGACCAGGGAGGCCAAGAAGTCACAGTTACTAAAATTATTAAAACAATCTACGACAGACCAGCCGCCGAAGGCAACGACGTAAGACGCATCTTGGTGGACAATGGAAGTTCGACGGACATCTTATTCTATGATGTCTTTCAGAAGATGCGGTTAAAAGATAGTCAGTTAGAGCAGATCTTTACCCCGTTATATAGCTTCTCGCGGGCTTTGGTGTTCGCAGAAGGCAGTGTAGTTCTCCTAGTCATCGCGGGGATGACTCCACGGACTATTACTATACAAACTACTTTTCAGGAAATAAGTAATTCTCGGCAGACCCACTCTCAACAAACTAAAGGTAGTTGTTTCTACATACCATTTGAAAATAAAGTTCCCCATTGATGATGGAGTAAGTGAAGTCAAAGGGGACTAGCAGGTCTCTAGGTCCTCTTATCTGAACGCTGTAAGAGGAGGAAAAGGAACTGAGGCTTTTCCCCTCGAAGTGGAGGACTTTAGGGATGAGGTCAAACCCCATATGGACAACTTATGGAGGAGCTAACTGCTGCCCTACTTGGGGAAGACATCTCCAGAATAGTCCAAATTGGCTCTACTCTCCCCGAAAATCTCAAGGAATCATTATTTTCTCTTTTGCGTGGTCAGCCTCAGATATGCTTGGGATTAGCCCTGAAGTCATTGTGCACCGGCTAAACGTTGTCCCGAGCCACAACCCAGTCACTCAGAAGAAGATATCGTTTGCTCTTGAGTGGCTGGTAGCCATCAAGACCGAAGTTGATAAACTACTCGCAGCTGACTTTATTCGACGTGACATGAGCGTGAAAGGGGTTCAAGAATCAGTTTTCTTTTTATAAGGGCTAAAATCTTTTATTTTGGTTTTTAACCTCATATTGTAGGGTAGATCTCTGCGAGACGGACTATTCCGACTGGTCGTCCAATATGGTAATGGTTAGAAAACCCAACAAGTGATGAATCTGCACTGACTTCACAGAACTGAATAAGGCTTATCCAAAAGATAGTTTTCCCCTGCCATGGATTGATCAACTGGTTGACGCCACCTCCAGGCATGAACTTTTGACTTTCATTAACACCTATTCTGGCTACAATCAGATTCTTATGCATGAGCCTGAATAGGAGAAAAAGACCTTTGTCACTAACCAAGGGTTGTACTGTTACAAAGTCATGCCGTTCGGGCTAAAAAACGTTGGGGCAACCTATCAGAGGTTGGTGAACAAGATCTTTCATGAGCAGATCGAAAGAAATATGGAAGTTTATGTGGATGATATGTTGGTCAAGAGAGTCAAATCCAAAGACCATAACTCTGACCTAGAGGAGGCATTCGAGGTGCTTCGGCATCACCAGATGAAGTTGAACCCTACGAAGTGCGCATTCGGAGTACAGGAGAGAAGTTCCTCGGTTTTATAGTCACCCAAAGAAGAATAGAAGGTAACCCTGGGAAGATCAAGGCTATCTTCAATATGACCCCTTCTCGGAAGATAAAGAAAGTGCAAATGCTGACAGGACATATAACAGCACTCAGTCCTTTCATGTCGAAATCTGTAGAAAAGTGTCTTCCCTTCTTCAGAGCCATCGGGAAGGCAAAAGATTTAGTTTGGACTGAAAACTTTCAGAAAGCCTTTGAGTAGCTGAAAATATATCTGAGTTCTCCCCCACTTTTGACCAAACCTATTATAGGAGAGGAATGTTTCCTAAATTTATCGGCCAGGCAAGAAATAGTGGTCTCTGTTTTGATTCGGGGAGATATAGGTGTCCAGAAACCTGTGTACTATGTTAGCAAAGTTTTTCATGATGCAGAAATATTGTACCTCCCGATTGAAAAAATGGCATATGTTCTCCTAATTACAGCACAGAAGCATTGCCCATATTTCCAGGCAAAAACCATCGTCCTTCTAATTGATCAGCCGTTGAGACAAGTACTTCATAAGCCGGACATCTTGGGGAGGATAGTCAAGTGGTCCATAGAGCTTGGAGAGTTCAACATCCGGTACAACCCCCAAAAATCCATCAAGGCTTAGGCCCTCCTAGAATTCATTGTGGAGACAACGCTTTAAGAGGGTCCGAGTAAAACACCGAAACCATAGATAGTCGGGTAAATTTCGTAATGGACCCTTCATGTTGACGGCTCCTCGAACAGCACCGGAAGTGGGGCATCACTCATCTTGTGCAGTCCAGATGGATTCATAATTGAATATACTTTAAGATTTGGGATCAAAACTTCCAATAATGAAGCAGAGTATGAGGCATTACTCACCAGAATGAAGTTGGCAAAAGCGATGGTCAATGAAGCCCTGGAAATGTACAACCACTCACAACTAGTGGTAAATCAGATAAATAGTGAATTCAAAGCCCAAAGTGGGAAGATTACTTGATATCTTAAGATGACTAGAGAACTCGCCACTGCATTTAGAGTTTTACGGATAACTCAGGTTCCTTAGGCAAAGAATTCAAAAGATGACACTTTGGCCCGACTCACCTCCTATCGGCAGACCGAGCTAACCTAAGCTGTCTACTTTGAGACTCTCGCCACCTTGACCATTGACGAAGTACCTGTGCTGCCAGTGACTGAAGGAGAAACGTGGGTATACCTGATCCTTTAATATTTATATGATGGTCATCTTCCTAAGCAGAAGAGTGAAGCTAAAAAACTTATCTCTCGCACTTCCCGATACGCAGTCATAGATGAACAGTTATACAAAAAAGGTCTTACGATGCCTTATTTGAAGTGTCTTAGGCTTACGGAGGCAAATTATACTCTTCGAGAGGTTCACAAAGGGGTATGCGGGAATCACCTGGGTAACCAGGCATTAGCCTTCAAAATACTCTATCAAAGATACTACTGGCCCAAAATGTATAGAGATGCTGTAGAATTAGTCAAAAAATGAAGAAGCTATCAACAGTACTCCCCTATGCCCCATAGGTCGGCGAACACTCTTACATCGATCATGAGCCTATTTCCCTTTGCTATGTGGGGAATGGATCTCCTTGGTCCTTTCACTGGGGCGCCTGACTGGAGAAAATATATTTTCGTAGCAATAAATTACTTCACCAAGTGGGTGGAGGCAGAACCACTTGCCAACATAACGATTCATCAAGCTCGAGGTTTTGTCTGGAAGTCCATAGTGTGTTGGTTCGGCATACCCTGGATACTGGTCAATGATAATAACAAATAGTTTGACAGCACCTGATTCAAGGCATTCTATGAAGAGCTTCACACGGAGCATCGAGTTTCTTCTATAGGGTATCTACAGGCTAATGGGCAAGCTAAGGTGACCAACAAGACACTCATATAGGGCATCAGGAACAGACTAGACTAAGTTAATAAGCACTGGATCAATCATCTTCCAAACGTACTATGGGCTTATCGAACCACCGCTTGGACCCCCAAGAGAGAAACTCCTTTATTCATGGCATATGGCTTCGAAACAATCATCCCTTTAAAGATCGGGGTGTCCTCATTACGAGTACAGAACTTCGAATGAGCTAATAATGAAGAAGCCTTACGGATGAACACTAATCTTATCGATGAAGCTTAGGATAAAGCTTAGATTTGATTAGCTGCCTATCAGTAGAATGGCTAAGTACTACAACTCTCGAGTCCGAGAGAGAAGCTTTAAGCTACATGATCTCATTCTACGAAAAAATGAAGTGTCTCGTCCTTAAGAAACGGGGAAGCTCATCCCTAACTACGAAGGCCCATATTGCATCAAAAGAGTTTGTCGAAACGACATTTTCGAGCTCGAAGAATTGTGTGACAAGTCTATCCCTTGCACTTGGAACGTGAAGAACCTCTGCAAATTTTATCAATAGTGTAAGACCCTCGAGTTCCATTCTTCGCATCAGTCGACAATGTAACTTGTGGACGCCTCGGTTATCAATAAAAGAACCCTCATTTTCCAAGTTACCTCATCTCAGCCTCTCTCACCAATAACAATGAAAAAATAAAAGTTTACAAAGGGTGACAAGGTGAAAAAAAGGAAAAAATATAAGTTTTTATTAAGTAATTCATTAAGGGAGGCACTATCAGCCTTAAACTAGAAATAAGGAAAAACTATTACAAAGAAGATGAAAAAACTACAAGTCCTCAAGGGTCGATCTCCCCATCAGATACAGCCTCTACCGCGGAGCCACTAGGCTAGGCCT
Source organism: Bretschneidera sinensis (assembly GCA_023935145.1). Classification (NCBI taxonomy): domain Eukaryota; kingdom Viridiplantae; phylum Streptophyta; class Magnoliopsida; order Brassicales; family Akaniaceae; genus Bretschneidera; species Bretschneidera sinensis. The sequence goes on along the minus strand of CM043700.1, from coordinate 70,670,298 downwards.
GCACCTTCAGTTAGCCTTCTGATCCATCTGGCATGACCTCGTCTTCCTGCCCTGAGGCGGTAAGCTCAAGGGTCGAGAAGTCGACCTGAGGGTAAAGTGCATCGGCCTTCTTCCTAGCTTCCAGAAACCCCTTGAGATACTAGAGCCCGACCTCCTTGTACTGACCCATCTCGGGTTGCCCACCCCCGAGACGGTGTCATCACATTATTAGAATCCCAGCACGGCATATATATGCAACAAATACTAGCAGAAAATTTTTATTTTAATCCTCAACCCTCAACAGGGGAGATACGTAAATCTAATATTAATTTACACATAATATACAATGTAAGATGCATGAATATTTACAAATAAAATATTTATTTCATTTTCTCACTAGTCTGAGGATATTGACACGTACATAGCTTACAGAGAATGAATCCGTCTGACCCTTAGCCCACCAGATTACTTGTCCTGTCTGCTACCTGAAATCATTGTACAATGAGGGATGAGCTTCACAAGTTCAGTAAATTAAATTTACTAAAAGTATTTCAATTTCATAAATAGCCCTTTAATATTTAATCATTTATTTCTCCTATAACTGGATAATAACATCATGTCTAACATTTAAATAATCGCCATATTATCATATTTCTATGTCTTTTTCTCTTTTTCTCATTGTAATTGTCTCTCCCTGGGATACTCATCCATCTATAAATAAATTCACAATAATATACCACACATCAGCATTTTGATAATGCAAGCAATAATTAAAACAGATGCAATGCATGAATGCTTATGATGGAACGTTTTCCCACCTATCGACAGGTTGTTATTATCTTGGATCGGCCCCTTCATGGTTCTTTCGGTTATATTATTAAATGCATATGCACATGAACAATGATATGAAATATGCATATGAACAATAATATAAACACCACATGAATTCAAAATATTTACATTAACTATCCGGTCTTTCCTCAACTTTCTTCTTAATAAATTTCAAAAAAAATTTCTCCTCATATATCACATCAATTTATTCACCAACTAGTCAACATCTTTTTATTACCATCGTTATTAAAGCAACTCATTATTCTAAAAATATTTCTTTTCACATACTAATTTTTTATGTGTCCAATATTCATATCATACATATCAATTTAATTTTTTATCTACCACCAAGCATAAGCTAATAATTTATTTTAATATTATTACTAGATATTTGCTTTTTATTTAGATTACTTAAAGTAAATCCAACTCACCACGTAGCACTTAAAGCTACTCGTGGATCACTTCCTTGCCTTTCCCGTTCCTCTTGAGAATTTCCTCCGGTCGCTGTTCGTCAACACCTGACATAATATTAGTATTAAATTTCTAATTATTTCTTAAATTCTTCATAAACCACACCCTTTGAAAATTCCCACTTTGACTTTCAGGAAATTTCATAAATGCTAAAATTTCAAAAATAAATATTACGTTATTACCTTCTATTTTTCCAATAGCTTCTCATAAAAATTTCCACCGTAAAGCCCTTCAAAATTTTGCTATTTCAACCTTTCTTTCGGTCCCCAAGTGTTTAAAGAAAACGCGTAATGGAAGGAACTAAACGAGTTGGGTAAGTGTAACTTAATGTTTACATATAAGCGTAATATATATCGACGATTTGCTGCAACGGAAGCTCATAATTGCTTGCCAACTTCTAAAAACTCACCACATATATGCTTTGTTGTCACACAACCAAGGCTTGTAATAGCACTTGTCAAATTTCAAATCAAGTTGGCAGCATTTGGCTGCCACCTGCTGCCACGTTTTACTGTTCACATTTTTTTTTTTTTAACACTTGTCATCTTCAACTTTTGTCTTCTCTAAACTTTTTCAGTCTTCTGGGACATTCATGTCCCAAATTTTTTAAAAAATAAAAATTAATTTCTTTATTCGGATACTAATAAATCTTTCACATAAACTTTATTTTAAATTCCATGTCATATTTTTAAAATTATTTTTTTAACCTTATTTTACAAATACGAGTATTACAATTTTACCAACCTTACAAAAATTTCGTCCTCGAAATTTCCTTACCTAATATTAAGAAAAGAGTTGGGGGTAATCCTTTCTCATTATTGTTTCATGCTCCCACGTGACTTCTTCGACATCCTTATGATGGGTGCTTAAATATTCATATTTAAGCCCCTTAATTTACATTTGTTAAGTCCTAGTTTATGTTAATTTAGTCCATTTTACTTCATCTCTGTGTTTCACATGCTTTTGTAGGGTCTTGGAGAATAAAGAAGCATTTTTGGCACTTAAATGAAGAAATCTGAAAATCCTGGAGCAGTTGCTGGCTAAAATGTGATCGAGCGCAGGCCCCGGTACGATCGAGCACACCAGCGCTCGTGTGCACACAAAAAAGACTCGAGAGCAGCCTTGTGATCGAGCGCACATGTACGGCGTGAACAGTAAAACGGCAGAACCAGTTTTGGAAATAGAGGAGGTTTTGTGTTTTAGGAAGTTTAGGGCTTTCAGAGTCTTCTAGGGTTATTCAACCCCTATAAATACACTGGTAAAAACACAAAAAAAAAAAAAAAAATCCTTCTCTTTATCTTTTGCTTTGGCTGGAAGTTGTAAGCTTTGGAGAGGAATTGACGACTCATCTCCATAGTATTCTTCGGGTTTTATATTTTATGTTTAGTTTATGTTATGATGTTTATCATAGACAACATGTGTAACTAATTCTTTATAGGGCTCGATTGAAGCCCTAATTATGCTTTCCCATATATATATATATTGATTGCCTTTGCAAATAGCCTTGTCATGATGCTTTAATTGATTATATCTTTTTTTTTTATTGAATTCCTCATATGTGTGTGTCTGATCAAGGTATGCATGTGGTATGGACTTGTTAGTTAGATCAATTTGGATGACCGAGTCCTAGGTTTATGAACAAAAGAAATCCACGCCGGATTCTTGGGTTAATCAACATGGGAAACTGGGAGTAGATACCATACCCTAGGTCCTTTGTGGTTGTCGATTTCCATAGGTCCTATACTCTCTTAAGGAATAACTTAGTAGATACCATGCTGAATCCCTTAAGAAAGAAAAAAGTTAGAGTAGATAACATGCCTAACTCGTTGCTTAGGGAAATCAATAGCTTAAGGAGTAGATACCATGCCCTTAGGTTGACAACCATTAGGTATTCATAGTAGGGCTAGAGCATTGGCATATTACTTATTGGGAAAGTATGATTAGTGGTGGATATCAAAGCCCTATATTCTCATTATTATTAATTCACATTCAATAGTTATTTTTATCTTCTTTTGTTAAGAAACTGATTCTAAAACGAAATTCACCAATCCCTGTGGAAATGATCTCGCACTTGCACACTATGCTACCATTGACCTTGTGCACTTGCAAGTAAAATAAGTACGATTATTTACTTATTTATTTAGGTAGATAAACGCACAACAAGTTTTTAGCGCCGTTGCCGGGGATTGCACTAAATTTCTTTTTAGAATTATTTTCGTTATTTTTATTTTATTTTGTTTTATTTTTATCAAAAATCTAAAAAAAATTCTAAGTTTCTTTTTTTCGTTTAGTTTTATTTTATTTCATCAAAACCTTAATTTATTTCTTCTTTTCTGTTTTGTTTTATTTCAGGTATAGCAGCAGAGTGATCTGTGCACTGTGATCGAGCGCCCTCCTCAAGTACGATCGAGCGCATTGCCGCAATTGAGCGCACTCCTTTGTGTGATCGAGTGCATTTGAGGCAGAAGTTACCCGAGCAGCAGTGCTGAACTGCTGCACTGAAGCTGTTTTTACTAATTCATGCAAGGGCTTCATTCCAGGCATCCAACTTTCTTTCCCCTCGATACAGAACTTGAGCGGACCATTCGACAAAGGCTTAGAGACAACTCTAAAGAGGTAGAAGAAGGATTTAAAGAAGAAATAGCAATGGCAGATCAGTTAGAAAACCAGCAACCACCTGAGCGAAGACTAATGAAGCAATCCTTCATCCCAAGGAACATCGACCAACCATCGTGTATTGCATATCAACCTGAGGTAGAAGGAAATTATTACATATCTCCGTAGATACTCAGTGCACTTACTCACTTTAGGGGTACACCTAATGAGGATCCACATTTGCACCTTCGAGAGTTCTTTGATCTTTGCAAATTCCAGTATATCCAGGGTCTAGACCAAGAAGGAATCAGGTTTATTCTTTTACCTTTTTCCTTAAAAGATAATGCTAAACTGTGGTATAATTCATTGCCTGCAGTTTCGATCCACACTTGGGAAAATTTGGCCAGCAAGTTCCAAAGAAAGTTCTTCCTAGCTCAAAAGACGAGATAAATGAGGAAAGAGATTCAATCTTTCCAACAGAGGGATGAAGACCTTTTCTTTGAGGCATGAGGACACTTTAATGAGCTGTTTCACAAATGTCCACATCACAACCTACCTTAAGATGAGCTGGTACTAGCCTTTTACGAAGGTCTAAATGATATGAATAAAGGTATTGCTGATTCAGGTTGTGGAGGTGTGCTGATGGAGAAAAGCATTGAAGAAGCCATGGAGTTGTTTGAGGCATTGAGTGAGCACACCCAACAATTCTCATCCAGAGGGAGACAAGGAGTAAAGAGCAAGGGCATGTATGAAGTTAACTTAATTGGTGGAATTCCAACTCAGATAGCTATTATGGAGAGGAAGCTAGATATGCTTGTAAAAGCCATGACTGCTCAGAATGCCTCACCGAGTCCACAAGCCACATAACGCCAGGTATGTGCTTTATGTTCTCAATTTGATCACACTACTGAGACTTGCCATTTATATTCATCTACAGATCCCGAGCAAGTGAACTATGGGGGACCAAACAGTGCATATGCAAATACCTACAATCCTGGATGGCGAAACCACCCCAACCTCTCATGGAGCAATAATCAAAATGCCCTGAACCTTCAAGGGCAACAAAGGAACTTCCACCAAGCAGCCCAACCAGTTCAAGAGTCAAAGATAAGTGACCTAGAGAGTATGGTAAGGCAACTAATAACGTCACAAGAACAATTTATGGTAGATGGAAGGCAAATTCAAACTGAGCAAAGATAAACAATTGCAAAGCACGAGCAAACAATCCAAAGACTAGAAGTTCAAATGGGGCAAATGGCTAAAGAGTTAAGTGCAAGAAAGCAAGGTGAGCTTCCCACGCAACCAATACCTAATCCGAGAGGACATCAGCAACTAAATGCCGTGATAACTCTCAGAAATGGTAAGGTCATAGGAGTTAATGAGCCAGCACAAGCATCTCCTGCTAAACCATCCACATCCAAGGTAAGTGAAATGGAGAAGTGGAATGCACCACCCTTCCCTCAAAGGTTAGTAAAGCTAAAGAAAGATAAACTGTTTGATATTTTTGAAACTTTGAGAAAAGTAAAACTTAACATTCCCTTGTTAGATGTAATTAAACAAATTCTTGCTTATGCTAAATTTTTAAAAGATTGTTGCACTAATAAAAGAAAGTTTCAAGAGCACGAAACAGTGGCTCTAACTGAAGAGGTAAGTGCGGTATTATTAAGAAAACTACCACCAAAGCTACAAGATTCGGGTAGTTTTACCATTCCCTGTAGGATAGGTGACCAGTTTTTTGAGCGTGCACTATTGGATTTAGGAGCAAGTGTCAATTTGCTACCATACATAGTAGTTGAAAAGCTAGGTTTGGGGGGGCTTCAACCAACCTCCATCACTTTGAAATTGGCAGATAGAAGCATCAAAAGACCTAGAGGTATACTTGAGGATGTCTTGGTAAAGGTAGGTGAGTTTATTTTGCCTGCTAACTTCATTGTGTTAGATATGGAAGAATGCCCTATGCAATTACCTCTGCCCGTCATCTTAGGAAGACCCTTTATGGGAACTACTGGTACAATAATTAATGTGAAAAATGATATTGTAAGTATGATGGTAAATGGTGAGACAATAGAATTTAAGATATTTGATGCGTTGAAATTACCCCAAGATGATAATGATGATGAATATTTTAATGAATTTATGATGCAAAGTGTTGTCGAGCAAGTTTTTCAAGTCCATCATACTGATCCATTGGAGGCCACCCTTACGCACAGCTTCACAAGTTCGGATGTGGTTCCTAAGCTAAAATCTGAAGATATTACAGATGACATCATTGAAGCTGTGCACCTCCTTGAAGCCTCTCCAAAGCATCCAAGTAAGTTCACTCCTCCGTTTGAAACTTTTGAGCATACTAATACTACTTTTCTCTCATCTATTGTCCAGGCACCAAACTTGGAATTGCTGCAGTTGCCTGTAAGAAATCAAACATTCACGGTACATGGAAACAAAGTCACACCACACTCAAAAATTACAGTACAACCAAGAGATAAAGATTTAGCGCCCCAAACTGTCCAGTATGCAGCAGTAACAAGAGCACCTGAGCCACATGCAGTGGACTTAAAGTACTCCCTGCCAAAAGACTAAACGTTGAAGCCGCTATAGAGAGCGCTTGAGCCATTCAGACTTTGATAAACGTGTAACTCAAGTGCCTCTATTGAGGTCAGTGAAATTGAGGCCCCTAAGTACGCATTCTCTGCCACAAGTGCGATCGAGCGCACTTCACAGTGCGATCGAGCGCACATTGGACAGCAACTTGCCATGATGCCTAAACTGTCAACCTCCACCTCTCGCACCCGATACCTCATCGACTGCACCACCTAGAGACTAGCAGTGAGAGGGTATCCCGTCTGGCTGAAGATGTAAAACTTAGCGCTCATGGGAGGCACCCCATAGCTTATCCTTTTATTTTTATTGTCTTTCATATTTACTGTTATTTATTTACTTTTAGTACTTTTTGTTTTCCCGCATTACGTTAGTTTTTCTTTTTTTAGGGACAATGTGTGTATCTGTTCAAGTTTGGGGGTGTGCTATGAGCCATGCCAGCCCAACTAGTTTTCCATCTCCCAAGTCAGATCTTTCCATGTTATTTACACATTGGGGACAATGTGTAATTTAAGTTTGGGGGTATGGGAGACACATTCACACACTTTGTCCCAGTTTTTTTAGTATTCTTGAAAAGATAAATACATGTTCATACTGTTCTAAAATGTTTGGGTGATCTAAATAAAACAATATGATTTGACTTCGTAAGTGAGCTTAAAACCTTGAACATATGGGCTAATAATTAAGTTTTAAACCTTAATCACTTACTTTTAGGCATTTAAGGATTCACAAGTTTGACCTAAACTAACACGAGCATATTAGCACATAATTGTGTGGGGCATGACATGTAATTGTAATATGTATGTTTCTTCGGCTTGACTGTGAACCAGATGACTTGTTAGATTCACACTTTGGCATAGGAAAATAGAAAAAAAAATTGTTATTACTAAAAAAGAAAAGTGCTCCTAATGATCAGTAAACAAACTTTCCACTGAGTAACTGGCCCTATTGCCTCAGCAAGCAGTGAGTGTCATGTCAAAAGGTGGGAATTTTGCTCACAATGATCATTAAAACGAACTTTCCACCGAGTAACTGGCCATCTTGCCTTAGTAAGCAGTGAGTGTCATGTCAAAAGGTGGGAATTTTGATTGGTAGCATTAAGACCAGTTAGTTTCGTAGCCTTTTTGACTCGAGTTAGTAAGTCCTTAGGGGTGTCTTTACACCTAATGCCCTAAAACCATCTGGTTTGGGAGTCATTGGCTAAACACTCACTACATGAGTCAAATAAAAAGCTTAGGGGAACTAAACTTGGCAAAAATCTTACAATAAAAGAAAATAAGAAAAACTATGCCATTTTTGTTGGTTCTAATAAGAAATTTGGTGAATCTTGAGACATCGAAACACTATACATTAGAATTATTTGGAAACCTAATCTTTTATATGCTAGTTCACCACACACTAAAGTCAAACTTGCGAAGGAGCAGCTGCTGGCTAGAGTGCAATCAAGTGCAGCCCTGTTACGATCGAGCGCACCAGCGCTCGTGCGCACATAAAGAAAGCTCGAGCGTAGCCTTGCAATCGAGCGCACAACGAATGCAATCGAGCGCACATGTACTGGCGTGAACAGTAAAATGACAAAACCGGTTTTAGAAATAGAGGAGGTTTTGTGTTTTAGGAAGTTTAGGGTTTTCAGAGTCTTCTAGGGTTATTCAACCCCTATAAATACACTGGTAAAAACACACAAAAAAATATCCTTCTTTTTATCTTTTGCTTTGGCTTGAAGTTGTAAGCTTTGGAGTGGAATTAACGACTCATCTCCATATCTTCGGGTTTTATATTTTATGTTTAGTTTATGTTATGATGTTTATCACAGATAGCATATGTAACTAACTCATTATAGGGCATTGAAGCCCTAATTATGTTTTCCCATATATATATATATATATATATATATATATATATATATATATATATATTTTTGATTGCTTTTGCAAATAGCCTTGTCATGATGCTTTAATTAATTAATACATGTTTTATTAAATTCCTCATATGTGTGTGTCTGATCAACGTATGCATGTGGTATTGACTTGTTAGTTAGATCAATTTGGATGATCGAGTCCTGGGTCTGACATTAGTAACAAAAGAAATCCATGTCGGATTCTTAGGTTAATCAACATAGGATACCGGGAGTAGATACCATACCCTAGGTCCTGCATGGTTGTCGATTTCCATAGTTTCTATGCTATCTTAAGGAACAACTCAGTAAATACCATGCTGAATCCCTTAAGAAAGAAAAGAGTTAAAGTATATACCATGCCTAACTCGTTGCTTAGGGAAATCAATAGCTTAAGGAGTAGATACCATGCCCTTAGGTTGACAACCATTAGGTATTCATAGTAGGGCTAGAGCATTGGCATATTACTTATTGGGAAAGTATGATTAGTGGTGGATATCAAAGCCCTATATTCTCATTATTATTAATTCACATTCAATAGTTAGTTTTATCTTCTTTTGTTAAGAAACTGATTATAAAACGAAATTCACCAATCCATATGGAAATGATCTTGCACTTGCACACTATGCTACCATTGACCTTGTGCATTTGCAAGTAAAACAAGTACGATTATTTACTTATTTATTTAGGTAGATAAACGCACAACACTTTATTTCGCCATAATATTTGAATCAAAGAAATGACTTTATTGCATAAGACATGTTCCTTTCTATTTAGGATTCTGACTGGTACTAGCGTAAAAGTCAAATATTCCTGAATTTCTATTGCCTGATTAAAAAACACTATGGGATTCATCGTGTATGCACTTTCTAAGCAATGACACATGAAACACATTATGTAATTTCTTTAATTCTGGAGGCAAATTCAAACGATATGCCACTGGTCCAATTTTTTTGATCACCTCATACGGCCTCATAAATCTCGGGCTCAGCTTTCCCTTCTTCTTAAATCTCAACACTCCCTTCCACGGAGATATCTTCAAAAATACCCAATCACCAACTTGAAACTCGAGAGGTCATCTTCTTTTATCAACATATCCTTTATGTCTGTTCTGAGCTGCTCTGAGGTTCTCCTTAACCAGTTTGATCCTCTCAGTAGTCAAGTCTATCATTTCTGAGCCGTATATCTTTCTCTCTCCAACTTCTTCCAAGCATACTGGAGTTCTACAGCTTCTACCATACAAAGCCTCGAAATGTGCCATCTCAATACTAGTTTGATACTGATTATAGTATAAAAACTTGATCAAAGGCAAATAAGCATCCCAACTCACTAAGAAGCTCAATACACATGCCCTCAGCATATTTTCTAGTATTCTGATGATTCTCTCCGTCTACCCATCAGTTTGTGGATGAAAAGCTGTACTAAACTGTAATTGCGTACCCATAGCTTCTTGGAAACCCCTCCAAAATCTAGAGGTAAATCTAAAATCTCTATCTGATACGATACTTAAGGGTACTCCATGTAATTTTACTATTTCAGCCACATACAACTCAGCCAACTTCTTTGGACTCAAAGTAGTTTTGATAGGAAGAAAATGTGAAAACTTAGAAAGTCTATCCACTATAACCCATACAGTGTCATGTCCCCTCTGGGTGCGGGAAAAACCAGAGACAAAATCCATACTCAAATTTTCCCATGGCCACTCAGGTAGTGGAAGAGGTTGTAATAATCCTACTGGATGTCTATTATTAGATTTTACCTATTGACAAGTCAAACATCTAGCAATGTATTTTGCTACATCATTCTTTATTCCTGACCACTAATAATTCTGTTTCAACCCCTTATACATCTTATTATTACCTGGGTGCATAGAATATACATAATCATGAGCTTCCCTTAGTATCTCCTTTCTCATCTCCACATCATTGGGAACACAAACTCTATGCCCCAATACTACCATACCATCTTCTCTAATTCTAAACTCGGTCGGCTTCCCACTCAACACTTCCCACCTGATTTTCTCCATCCCTTCATCCTTATCCTGCAGCTGTAATAAATGATCAATAATAGGAGATTGTATCAGTATATTTGCCATTAATACTCCTCTATCATTGACACTCAATTGCATTCTCATTCTTCTTAATTCTATCATCAGTCTAGTATTATGACTCCCAATAACAGCTAATCTCCCGGTAGCCTTTCTACTCAATGCGTCAGGTATTACATTAGCCTTTCCTGGATGATAATGAATTGTATAGTCATAATCACAAATTAATTCAATCCACCTCCTCTGCCTTAAATTCAACTCCTTATGGGTTGGTAAATGCATCAAGCTTTTATGATCCGTAAAAATTTCACACTTGGCTCCATATAGATGATGTCTCCAAATCTTCAAAGCAAAAAACTATGACAGCCAATTCCAAATCATGGGTCGGGTAATTCCTCTCATGGTTCTTCAGTTGCCTAGATGCATAAGCTATAACTCTCTCATGTTGCATCAACACACATCCCAACCCCTGATGTGGCGCATCATTATAAACCACAAATCCTTCATCACCAGAAGGAAGCACTAATACCGGGGCAGTAGTCAGTTTTTCTTTCAACAGCTGGAAATTCCTCTCACATTCCTCAGACCACCTAAACTTCACAACCTTCATGGTCAACCTAGTCAAAGGTCCAGCAATGATAGAAATTTTTTTGATAAATCTCCTATAATAACTAGCCAACCTAAAAAAGCTTCAAATTTCAGTTTTACTTGTGGGTCTTTCCCAATTCAACACTGTTTCTACTTTCTGTGGGTCAACTGCTATCCCTTCTCCTAACACAACATGCCCCAAGAAAGATATTTCACTCAACCAAAACTCACACTTCGAGAACTTCACATACAATTTCTCTCCCCTCAACATCTCCAATACTATCGTCAAATGTTGCATATGCTCCTCTTCATTCCTAGAATATATCAAAATATCATCAATAAATACAATCACAAATCTATCCAGGAATGATTTAAACACCTGATTCATAAGGTCTATAAATGTCGTAGGGGCATTGTTCAACCCAAAAGGCATAATTAAGAACTCATGATGGCCATAATGTGTCCTAAAAGCAGTTTTAGGAATGTCCCCCCTCCTTTATCTTCGATTGATGATAACCCGACCTCAGGTCTATCTTAGAGAACACTCTAGCTCCATGTAACTGCTCGAATAAGTCATATATTCTGGGCAAAGGATATATATTCTTGATGGTGATCTTATTCAACTGTTTATAATCAATATACAACTTCAATGTCCCATCCCTCTTCTTGACAAATAACACAGGGGCTCCCCAAGGTGACGTACTAGATCAGATAAACTGTTTATCTAGCAACTTTTGAATCTGTTCTATCAATTCAGCTGGTGCCATCCTATAGGGTGCTATGGATATGGGTACTAATCCTGGCATCACCTCAATAGAAAACTCAATCTCCCTATTAGGAGGCAACCCAGTCAACTCTTCAGGGAAAACATCAGAAGAATCTTTTACTACCAAGATATCTTCTAACTTCCTACTCTCCTTGCTAGAATCCACTACATGTGCCAAACACCCTTCACAACCCTTCCTCAACAATTTACTAGCAGTTAAGGCAGAAATAAGACAATTAGCAAGTATTTTACGTTCTCCCTGAAAATTAAACTCCTACTGTTCGGGTATCTTGAAACCACATTTTTCTTAAAACAATCTACCCAAGCATGATATGCAGGTAACCAATTCATTCCCAGAATTAAATCAAAATCTGTCATATCTAAAGGTAATAAATCAACTTCAAATTCTCTACCAATAATATTAATCACACAACCTCGATAGATTATCTTGATAATAACCCTATCTCCAGTAGGAATCTCCACGATAATTGCATGCATCAAAGGACTAACACTAGCACCAATAGATTTCATATAACTACTAGATGTAAAAGAATGGGTTGTACAAAGATCAATCAATAATCCAGCAGGCCTACCAAGGATAGAGATCATACCCATAACAACATCAGGAGTGGCTTGTGCATCCTGTTGAGTCAATGTATAGACTCTACCATCTCTGGACTGCATCTAACTACCACGTCCTCGCTCTGCTACTGATCCTTGACCTCTGCCCCACACACCCCCTGATCCACCACCTCTCTCCATCGATCTCCTCCCAACACTCTCCACACCTACGTTAGTAGATTTTCCCGCTGGACAATCTGCAGCCACACGTCCTCCCTCATCACATGCAAAATATATCTGCATAGGGCAATTCCGAGCCAGATGCCCCGTCTGATTACATTTAAAGGATACCCTTGCTTCTCGATCATACATCATGTTACCACTTCCCCCTGGTGGCATACTTATTCCTCTACTATAACTCCCACTTCCCACAGCTTACCCCCCAAATTTAGGGGTCCCTCCAGTATTACTCTGAGCTACAGAAGCAACAGATTCTGCCTGCCTCTGACTCTACACTACAGTTCCTTGTGACAAGGAACGCCCTCTCTGGGGTGGTCTCTCACCCTGTACACCCATACTGCTACCTCCTTTAGGTCTCTCAAATATAGACATCTTCAGTCAATGCCTCCTACTTCTTAACTCCATTAGATCCTTCTCAATCTACAATGCTTTATCCACCAGTACAACATAATTCCCTATGCCCATATAAGAGAGTTTAGTCCGAATATCATAGTGTAATCCATATAAAAATCTCTTACATTTTTTCTCCTCCGTATTCACTAACTCAGATAAAAACCTTGACAGGTTTATGAATTTACTATCATATTCAACTACCAAAAAATTTCCCAGCCTTAGATGAATAAAATCCCTTTCTTGTTGTGCCCGAAAGGTATCTAGGAAATACTTTGTAAAGAACTCATCCTTAAACTTACTCCAAGTTAAGGTTTGATTTACCCGTGTGCTTACCCTGGGCAAAATATCCTCCCACCATTGAGAAGCCTCACCCTCTAGCATAAATGAAGCAAAAGCCACCTTCTGTCTATCTGACACTGGTAAGACCTCAAAATATTTCTCCACATGTCTAATCCACTGCTTAGCTTCCACCAAATTTACAGATCCTCTAAAAAACTGAGGTTTAAACTTAAGAAACCTTACAAAACAATCACCCTGCATCTCCTGTGCAAACACATCTCCCTCATGAATCTCTTGCCTCACCACCTCAGGTTCTCTTCTGCCTCTTTCCTCTAACCTTCTCTATAAATTATTAGCCCTTTCTTCAGCTGCATTCATCCTCTCTATAGCACGACTAAGGGCTTCTCTCAATTAATCATTCCTGCCCTCAGATACTTTCCCAGCTCTACTAGTACCAGTTGCACTATAAACATGTTCCCTTGCGGGAATCACAGACTCAACTTCCTCCCCTGCTTCAGTTCTCCTAAAAATTGGGGGTCTACAATGTCCCCTCTGATTTAGAACTCTACCTCTAGCTCTAGCACGACCACGTGTCATCCTCAGACTCTGCATTTAAAAAACATAATTATTTAGATCTTCCACTTTTTAAGTTCCTATGCAGTCTACAGAATCTTAAAACCTAATGCTTTGATACTAAAATTGTAACGACCCATCCCGGGTTGGCCACTCCCGAGACAGTGTCATCACATTTTGAGAATCCTAGCATGACACATATATGCAACAAATACTAACATAAAATTTTTATTTTAATCCTCAACCCTCAACAGGGGAGATACGTAAATCTGATATTAATTTACACATAATATACAACGTAAGATGCATGAATATTTATAAATAAAATATTTATTTCATTTTTTCACTAGTCTGAGAATATTGACACGTACGTGGCTTACAGAAAATGAATCCGTCTGACCCTTACCCCACCAGACTACTTGTCCTGTCTGCAACCTAAAATCATTGTACAATGAGGGATGAGCTTCATAAGCTCAGTGAATTAAATTTACTAAAAGTATTCCAATTTTATAAATAGTATTTTAATATTTAATCATTTATTTCTCCTATAACTGGATAATAGTATAATGTCTAACATTTAAATAATCACCATATTATCATATTTCTATGTCTTTTTCTCTTTTTCTCATTGTAACTGTCTCTCCTTGGGATACTCATCCATCTATAAATAAATTCACAATAATATACCACACATCAACATTTTAATAATGCAAGCAATAATTAAAATAGATTCAATGCATGAATGCTTATGATGGGAACGTCTTCCCAGCCGTCGACAAGCTGTTATTATCTTAGACCGACCCCTTCTTGGTTCTTTACAGCTTATCCCGGCTGTCACGAAATTTATTTCTAGCATCTACCGGTTGTCATGATGTCCCTTTTATTTCCAGTATATACTGGCTGTCACGGTTGTTCCATTAGACCAGCCCCTTCCCAGTTCTTTCGATTATATTAATAAATGCATATACACGTGAACAATGATATGAAATATGCATATGAACAGTAATATAAACACCACATGAATTTAAAATATTTACATTAACAATCCGGTCTTTCCTCAACTTTCTGCTTAATAAATTTCAAAATTTTCTTCTTCCTATATATCACATCAATTTATTCACCAACTAGTCAACATCTCTTTATCACCATCATTATTAAATCAACTCATTATTCTAAAAATATTTCTTTTCACATACTAATTTTCTATGTGTCCAATATTCATATCATACATATCAATTTAATTTTTTATCTACCACCAACCATAAACTAATAATTTATTTTAATATTATTACTAGATATTTGCTTTTTATTTAGATTACTTAAAGTAAATCCAACTCACCATGTAACGCTTAAAGCTAGTCGTGGATCACTTAATTGCCTTTCCCGTTCCTCTCAAGAATTTCCTCTGGTCGTTGTTCGTCAAAACCTGACATAATATTAGTATTAAATTTCTAATTATTTCTTAAATTCTTCATAAACCACACCCTTTGAAAATTCTCACTTTAACTTTCGAGAAATTTTATAAATGTTAAAATTTCAAAAATAAATATTACGTTATTACCTTATATTTTTTCGATAGCTTCTCGTAAAAATTTTCACCGTAAACCCCTTCAAAATTTTGTTATTTCAACATTTCTTTCGGTCCCCAAGTGTTTAAAGAAGACACATAATGGAAGGAACTAAACGAGTTGGGTAAGTGTAACTTAACGTTTACATATAAACATAATATATATCGACGATTTGCGGCAACGACAACTCACGATTGCTTGCCAAAATGCATTTGGCAACTTCTAAAAACTCACCATATATATGCCTTGTTGTCACACAACCAAGGCTTGTAATAGAACTTGTCAATTTCAAATCAAGTTGGCGGTAGGTGGCTGCCACGTTTTACTGTTCATTTTTTATTTTTTTATTTTTTTTTACTCTTGTCTTCTTCAACTTTTGTCTTCTGGGATATTCACATCCTAGATGTTTTTTTTTTAAATTGCTTTATTCAAATACTAATAAACCTTTCACATAGACTTTATTTAAATTCCATGTCATATTTATCAAATTACTTCTTTACCCTTATTTTACAAATACAGGTATTACACTCCTCCTCCACAGTCTCTTGGAAAGAAGATGAGTTATTGAAGCCAGCTATGGCCTCCTGCATCTCCCCCCTCAGCCTCTGCTCGGAGGCTTTGGCAGCATCCCCCTTCTTGCGCATGGCCTCCTTCTTTTCCACGGCTTCATCCCTAGCCCGGTTGTCTCCCTCCTTGCTCAGACGAGCTATTTCTAAGGAGCACTTTAGCTGTTGGATATGCCCACAGCTGTCATCCATCTTTCACTGGCACTGGGTCAGCCTGTCGCTCATATCTAAGTAACGACGCAACAACATCCCATTCACCACACTCGACTGAAATAGAGCAGAAGACTAAGTAAAGTTACCATGAAGCATAAAAAGTTCAAAGAAAAATTCAAAGAGTAAGGTGGCAACACTCACTTGGGAGGCCAAGATCTCGGCCACAGAGCAGAGGCTCTCAATGGGCTTCCTCATGAGCTCCAACATGTCACGCGGAGGGATGCCCAAGATGAGGTGCTCTTGAGGGACCCTGGCATAAGCAAAAACAGAGTCATCCATTTTTATGCCGCAGTTGGGCATAAAGACCCTAACCTTTGAAGAGGCCCCTTGGGATGAAGACGAGGGCCACGTCTGCTTAGGCAGAGGTGTAGGATAAATATCTCTCGGCTCAGAAAAGGGCTCGGAGGGGCTCGAGAACTCCATATCAATAGGGATGGGAGAAGGAGCCCGTGGCTGCTTCCTCGACCCTTGGGCCTATACAGGCTCCTTCCCAACTTGAGTAGCCCCTTTCCTCTCCAATGCCATCTTTTTTGCCTTTTCTCTAGCTTTGATTGTAGCTTCCATCTCTGCTAAAAAAAAAAAACACAAGTGTAAGTAACAAAAAACAAAAAAAAAAAATTATGAAAGAGTTTTCAACTTATATACGACTCTTTAAAGTCCCTTAAGGACGGTGAAGGCAGAGGTAGTGCTTTGCTAGCTCCTCGTTGTCATACAGGACGCTAACGTTAATAGGCGTGGCAACCATGGCTTTTAGTGTTTCTTGCTCGCGGTACAGAAGGTGTGGTTTTTTAAACTTCTCTAAATAGTCTAGACTCCAAGTTAGTGGAACCCCAAAACTCTTCTCGCTCTGGACATAGAACAAGGTTTTCTTCCACTACTTGATAGATGTAGGCTTCTTCTTCAACAACCCCTTCTTAGTGCTAGAGCTTCACGACCTACCCGTGCTTGCTAATCTAGAAGTGGGCTTTAAAAACATTTATGTTCATTAGCCCCTTCATGTCTGAGCAAACATACATAAATGTCATGATTAGATGCACAGAATTGGGCACCAGCTGGCACAGTGCTATATTGAAGAACCTCAGCACTGAGCAAAGAAAATGATAGAGTGGGAATCTGAGCCCAACTCTCATGAGCTGTTCATAAACACATATCTTGAAGGGCACTTGGCTCAAGAGGATATAATAGGCCCTCTCCCTTACATTAGTGTTCTTCAGGGTGTACTCTTTTAGAATCTGGTACACATGCCTGATAACTTCGAGCTCCCCTACCTCCAACTTATTTGGTAAAAAGTTTGACACAAATGACCATTACACCCCCTCTTCTACCCTCATATCCCCCCTAAGCTCAGCTAAAATGTTATCCTCCTCATCCTCGAAAGAAGAATCCTCCTCCTCTTCCTCTTCATCTTTCCTAGCCCCATAGGGAACCATTGCCAATGGTCCCTCCCTAGTGTCATCACTCCCTAAGGTTTCACCCTTACTAGAGGCTTGGTCTAGACCCATAGCCTCATTCAAATCCCTAGACAGTGCCTACTTATCCTTACTACCACTACCATTACCACTACCACTACCACTAGGCTTATCACGATAATTACATGCTTAAAACATTATAAGAATGGGAAATGGAAAACTCACCAAAGGTAAATCCCCATGGTAACTCCAAACAGTTCAAACCCAACTACGAATGAGCTCTACACCTCGATCTTCCTCATGCAAAGAGCTTTCAAACTCTAGTAGACTCTGAGGGCTTTTAAACTCTGGCTGACTCTGAAAGCTCTCAAAATTTCTCTCTCAGTGCAATGAAGTGAAGTGAAGAAATGAGAGGAAACTTCTCTCTTATATAGAAGCTTGGGCATGATTAACGATGGAAATTAACTCACACCCCAGTTGTAAAGACACGACATTTGGCATAACAAAAGTTTCATTACACTCCCTAAGGTTGCAGAAGGCGTACCATCAAGGGCATGCACCGTCTTTACACTCTACAAGGCTGTAGAAGGCGTACCATCAAGCGTATGCACCGCCTTTACACTCCACAAAAATGACAGGACACCCTCCAACATTTAATGCCTCCATAGAATATTCTAGAAATGACCCAACATTTAATATTCTAGAACGGCCCAATGCTTTAGCATTGAATGTATCCACAAAGAATTCTGGAATAGTCCAAAGGCTTTTTTATGAGCCTGAAATCCTTTTTATGGGCCCAAAGACTATAGAAATTATCCAAAGGCCCCTAATGGGCCAAAAATAAAAAAGTCTTCTATGAGCCTAAAAGGTCTTCTGTGCGCCTAAGATACTACGCAGGCCCACTCATCTTCGAAGATTTCCAAGGCCAAGCATTTTAACTGAGGCTCATATGCTTGATCCCACGTCTCTAATGCCGAACATTTTGATCGAGACTCTTATGCTTGGTTCTACGTCTCCAAGGCTTAGCATTTCGATTGAGGCTCATATGCTTGGTCCCACGTCTCTAAGGCCGAGCATTTTGACTAAGGCTCAAATACTCGATCCTACATCTCCAAGGTCAAGCATTTTGACTGCTGCTTAAATGCTCAATCACATATCTCCAAGGCCGAGCATTTTGACTACTGCTCATATGCTCAACCCCACGTCTCTAAGGTCGAGCATTTTAAATGCTGCTAATATGCTCGGCCCCACATCTCAAAAGCCGAATATTTTGACTGCTGCTCTTATGCTCGGCCCCATGTCTCTAAGGCCAAGCATTTTGATTGTTGCTCATATACTTGGCCCCACGTCTCCATAGCCAAGAATTTTGACTACTGCTCATATGCTCGGCCCTAGGCTTCACAAGCCGAAGCACGTAACCAACGGCTTAAAGCTCCATTATACTTCTTTAAACACATAAATATACTTAAGGAAGTGGGGGGGGGGGGCTTTGATGTAGTAAATAATTCATTCTCTACTAGCCTGGTGACACGTGGATAGCCCCCCTCTAATGATCGGATGACACGTGGCTACACCAATAATAGGCACGTAGTAGAGCAGATGATGAAGCTGGAATCATTCACAGATTTCTCACACACAAAAATAAAATCAAGATTTTAGGGACTGTGTCATCCCTGAATAACCAACAAGAACCCTTGAAAGAAAAACGGGATCTTAGGGATTCTGCTGTCCTAAGCATGTGATAAACTTGCCCCCTTAACCACTATAAAAAGTTTAAGGTATGTAGATCTCAACTCAGTTCAAATTCATTACTAAAACACTATCGCCATCAACACTATAGTCCTCTCAGTTTTCTCAAAACCTTGAACTAACAAAGGCATCGGAGAGTCCTCGGAGGCACCACCCTCTTTTTCCTCCGGTGACTCTTTAGTTCATCATTCTTACTCCGTGTAGGCCTAGGAATTCTAGACCCCCAACTCAGTAGCAGGTTTTTGACATCAACCTGGTCTAAAAAAATAAATAGAAATTATAACAATTGCAAAGCAACGAACTACGTAAACAGAACTTAGAGAAAATAACTTTAAAAAGACAATAGTATTAGACACTGGTTTTGAGTAGGAGCGTGTAAGGAGGCTGAAATCTGCTTCAATTTTGCGTTTTGTACCAAATTGGAGACAGTTTTCTCCGTAATTACTAGCCATAAACTGTATTTCTCTTTACAACACTTCTCCTCCCAAGACAAAAAACTTTTTTTAGGCTAGGCTTACATTTACTACAAATAAATGGGTCCATACATGCAAAAAAAAAAAAAAAAATCAACTAATTACTAAATCAAAAAGATCCGACCTGAACATTTACTTGGCCTACATCCTTTTGGCCCACATACCAAAAACCCAAATCAATTTAATCATGGGCCATTAAGCATATTGTTAATTTGTGACTTTAATTTATTTGGAGTAGTGAGACCCATTCTCTTTTAATTGCCATTTCAGCATGTAAGAGTACAAATTGCAATAGGATAAGCAATAATTAAAAAAATGTGGTTGTTTTGGTTCTAATAGGACAAGAAATATAAAATTAAATAGAAGAAGGATTCTCCTTGACCTTGCCTATATATCTGTGTCTATTTCTCTTCTTTCAACATTAGAGACAACAGAGAGAAAGCTACAGTAGACATATATGTATAAGAAATAGATCCTTGTAGCAGGTTAATACTTCTTTTCTTCCGTATAAGCTATTATATTTTATCAATTAAATTTATGGTAGCCTAGATTTGGGTGTATTGAGGATTTGGGCTTAAGGAGTTTTATCTCTCTTTTGATTTGGGTTTAGGAAGTTTTATCTCTCTTGATTTGTACTCTAATTTTGATTATAGTGGAATCTCTCACCATCGCCCATGGATGTAGGAGTTTTAGCTCTGAACCACATAAATTTTTTGTAATTGTTTATTTTGTTGCTATTTTATTCCTAACAAATTGGTATCAGAGCTATTATTAAAATCGATATGGGCACAATGTCTTCTACCACTTCATATGAGATGCATAAGTGTGATAAAACCAGTAGTTTCAATCTTTGTTAAGTAAAAATGCAAGCCATATTAACCCAAAAGGGTTTGAAAAAGGCGCTGCTGGGGAAGGAGAAGATGCCTAGTACAATGATAGATGAACATAAACTAGAGATTGATGAGAAAGCCCTGACTGCAATTCAGTTGTATTTTTCAGATAGAGTTTTGCATAAAGCCCGAGAAAACCGCTGCTGGCTTATGCAATAAATTAGAATCTTTGTACATGACAAAATCCCTCACCAATAAATTGTTCTTGAAATAACAATTATATTTGTTACATATGGTAGAAGGTACATTAATGAAATCCTATGTTGATGAATTTAATTCTATGATTACTAATTTGAATTCAATATAAGCTAAATTAGATAATGATGATCAAGCTCTGCTAGTGTTGTGTTCCCTACCACCATCGTTTTCACACTTTAAGGAAACTTTTCTGTTTGGTAGAGAAACAATTTCTTTAGAAGATGTTAAAACTTTTCTATTTTTTAAATAATTTCTTTAGTGACATATGTCTAGGAATAATTACGAAAAATAGAGTCAAGGTGATGTCCTAGTCATTAGAGGTTCTAGAAGTAGATCTAAAGAAAAAGGTTCAGGTAACAGTAGCCAAAAATTTCGATCTAAGTCCAGAAATAAGAATGTGACCTATCATTACTGTAAGAAAAAAAAAAGACATTACACATCTAAGTGTTGGAATTTGAAAAAAAAAATTCAAGAATAAAACAATCAAAATCAAGGTCAAAATCAAGGTCAGAATCAGAATTAGGATAAGGATCGGAAAGAGAAATAACATGAAGCTTATGTTATTTAAGAAGACTATGATGACTGTGATCGTGTCCTTGGTACTAGTGGTAATGGGTTCTTTAGGTCTGATTGGATTATGGATTCAACATGTTCCTATCATATTTACCAAAATAAGGATTGGTTTTTAGAATATGAGCCTTATGACGGAGTTGTATTACTAGGTGATGATGCAACTCAAAAAATTACTAGTATAGAAACTATTCAAATCAAAATGCACAACTAATAAGAACTTTGACAAAAGTTAGACATATTCATGCTTTCAAAAGGAATTTGATTTCTCTGAGTACTCTTGAGGTCAAAGGGTACAAGTATTCTTCTGAAGATGAAGTTATGAAAGTTAATAGAGGTGTTCTGATTGTCACGAAAGCAAATATTACTTCGCCAAATTTGTATGTTCTGTAGGGTTCCATCGTTACTAGTTCAACGACTATTTCTACTATGTCAGATTCTGAGGTTACAAAATTGTGACATATGAGATTGGATCATATGAGTGAAAATGGACTAACTTTTTTGAGCAAAATAGGTTTGCTATATAGAAAAACTACATGTAAAATGGAATTATGTGAACATTGTGTCTTTGTCAAACAGAAAAGAGTTAGCTTCAGTATAACAATTAACATAACCAAGCAAACTGTGGATTATGTTCACTCTAATCTTTGGGGACCCTCACATGTTCCATCTAAGAGTGGTTCTAGGTATATGCTTACACTCATTGATGATTACTCAACAAAAACTAGGGTGTATATGTTGAAGACAAAATATAAGGCATTCAAGCATTTTAAATAGTGGAGAATAATGATTGAGAAACAAACAGGGAAGCAGATTAAAAGGCTGAGGACAGATAATGGTTTGAAATTTTGTTTAAATGAGTTTGATGACTACTGCAGAGATGATGTTATTTTTAGAAACAAAAAAGTTATAGGTACACCACAATAGAATGGGGTTTCTGAGCGAATGAACTTAACTCTTTTGGAGAGAGCTCCTAAATGCTGGTTTGACTAAGGAGTTTTTGGTAGAGGCAGCTTTTACTGCTTGTTATTTGGTGAATCGATCTCCCACTATAGCTATAGAGTGTAAACCCCACATGAGATATGGTTTGGTAACCCTCTAGATTATTCTATGGTAAAAATATTTGGATGTTCTGCATATGCACATGTTAATGATGAAAAATTAGAGCCTAGAGCTAAACAAAAAATGCATTTTTCTTGGTTATGTTGATAGTGTGAAAGGATATAGATTATGGTGTCTTGATCATCATTCACCTAAATTTCTCATTAGTCATGATGTTACTTTTAATGAATCTACTATGCTTAACCCAAAGAAAGAGGGTTTATTGCTAGTGATTTTGAACAGTGTAAGAGTAACACACAACATATGGAGCTAGGATGTTTTGATTCAGATCCTATGCAGAACATTTCCACATAGCTTGTTTTTGAACATGGTGAGAATTTAAGTGAAGAAAATACTCAACAGATTTAGGATGAATCTTACAGCATTGCAAAACATTGATCGAGAAGAGAGACTAAACTACCATTAAGTTATAATAATATTGTTTTGTCTAGTAATACTGATGCTATTGCCTATGCTTTGTTAGTTGCACAAGAAACCAATGATGTAGGTCAAACTTTTACATAAACAAAAGTCATTGCTTGTGCAGATTCTTCAAAGTGGCTAGTATCCATGCATGAAGAGATGAAGTCTATTAAGAAGAATCAGACTTAGAAGTTGGTGAAACCACCAACGGGTAAAAGGATACTTAGTTGCAACTGGATATTCAAGAAGAAGAAAGGCATCCCAAATTTTTTTTAATAGAAAGATGGTTGTGAAAAAGATTAGGACAATATATAATCCGTCAGATATGTTGATTAAACCACTTCCAGTGTCTAAGTCCGAGCATTGCTTGGACTTGATTGGTGTTAGTTACAATATTTGAATTATGCCCGGTTTGGGCATTTGTGGAGATGGTGAAGAGTATTTACTATTTGAGAAAATTCAAGCCAAGGTGGAGATTTTTAAATTTGTGGCTTTAATTTATTTGGAGTAAAAGTAGGGTCATTCTCTTTTAATTGCCATGTCATCATGTAAGAGTACAAATTGCTATAGGATAAGTAATAATTAATAAAAGGTGGTTGTTTTGGTTCTAATTAAACAAGGAATAATATATATATATATATATATATATATATATATGTATGTATGTGTATATATATGTATGTATGTGTATATATATGTATATATGTATGTATTAGAACGCTATAGTAGAGTAACAGAGAGAAAGCTACAGCAGGCAGATCTGTACAGCAAACAGATCTTTGTAGAAGGTTAATACTTATTTTCTTCCTTCCAGGCTATTGTATTTTTCCAATTAAATTTGTGGTAGCCTAAATTTGGGTGTATTGGGGATTTGGACTTAGGGTAATAATTAATAAAATGTGGTTCTTTTGGTTTTAATAAAACAAGGAATAAAAAATTAAATAGAAGAAGGATTCTCCTTGACCTTGCCTATATATATACATATATATATATGTATATATGTGTATATATATGTGTATGTATGTGTATATATATGTATGTATATATATATATATGTATGTATGTATGTATGTATGTATTAGAAAGCTATAGTAGAGTAACAGAGAGAAAGCTACAGTAGACAGATCTGTACAACAAACAGATCTTTGTAGAAGGTTAATACTTCTTTTCTTCCTTCTAGGTTATTGTATTTTCCCAATTAAATTTGTGGTAGCCTAAATTTAGGTGTATTGGGGATTTGGGCTTTGGAAGTTTATCTCTCTTCTGATTTGGGCTTAGGGAGTTTTATCTCTCATGATTTGTACTCCAATTTTGATTATAGTGGAATCTTTCACCATCCCCAGTTGATGTAGGAGTTTTAGCTCCAAACCACGTAAATTTTCTGTGTCTATTTATTTTCGTTACTTTATTCCTAACACATATAAAGTTGTAAACACATAGAAAATTATACATACTATCATCTCAACATAGGCGTTAGTGCTTGTAGATTTGCTCTTCTATCAGATTAAAGAACCTACCATCTTAACACGCACTATACACGCGTTGATCTGCTCTTCAATTAGATGAAACAAAATAATAACATACTTTTAATCTTTTAAGCATATGTGTGGGCTTGCTAAATTGCATTGCTAGCATCTTCCTCTGCCATTTCAGGACATCATATTTGGATTCATAAACCATAGAGGAAGATGCTAGCAATACAATTTAACAAGTGCACACATATGCTTATAAGATTAACAGTATTATTATTATTTTTTTATTATGTTAATCTCATTATTTCGTTTCATCCAATTAAAGAGCAAATCAACATGTGCAAAGCGCGTGTTGAGATGGTAGGTTCTTTAATATGATAGGAAAGCAGATCAATACGTGCGTTAGCATGTTAAGATGCTAGTAATTATTAATCAATAATACATAAGTTAATTAATTATATATATATATATATATATATTCTATAGTTTTGAAAAAAAAAATGATATATTAGTTTAATTTTTTTGAACTTCTCTTGGGCAGGCTGAGCATTTGATAATTTGACCCTCTTATTACTGTTGATATTGTTTTCTTCTATTTTAAGCATTTATATTTTTAATGGAATGATTATTTCAATTCCACTCACATAATTTTATAGTAAGAAAATGAACATGAATAACATTACAGGATGATTAACTCATTTCCCATGTTTAGAGAACTCCCAAAAAATTGGAAAGCGAATATACTTAACAATTATCTAAAACCCATAGCAATTAATACTTGCGAGCCAGCAACTCAACCAATTAAATGAAGATCTTTCATAAATGCAGATGAACATAATGTGTTTAGAATGCAAAAACAAAAATTTTAAAAAGAATTATCGCAATTGTTGTATATATTGTTGTTGTTATCGTCTCTCAACCATACATGTAGTTTTGATTCTTCCACTTTCTCCCATCAATGTCTAAGAAATAAATTTTAGTATTATTTAAGCAGTCAACCAAAAATATCTTTCTATCATCTATCAAGTAAAGCAAAATTTTGAAGTTTCATTACATTCTTATTCCTATTTAAGATCTTTTCTTCCATACGATCAGAGCTAAAACCAATACATCTACCAAAAACCAACAAACAAATTTTTGTACAAAATTACTACCTATCTATGCAAGAAGTTATAACAGAGGCAAAATTTGAAATAAGTAATTTTGAACTTTTAAAAGTGCAACAACGATCTACTTAGAAACTTTTTTCCAACAACGTTCACATTTTTCGGATTATTCTATAACCCATTTTCTAACATCTTCTCAGAGTCCCATCCTTTTACATTGAATATCACTTTTTTATATACTTTTTTCTTTGTTGATCTAGCCATTCTGAATACATGTGAGACCTCATTACAACAACTATACATATAGAGGCAAAGGGTGTGGGTTGAAGCCGAAATATAGGATAAATGTTTTCCTCATGAGCTTTTAGCATTAAGTTCAACTTGCTCATGAGGTTTCAAAACCTCTAAAGTGCAATTGTCTAAAGCCTTGGAGATTGGGATCAAACCTGCTTGTACACAACAAAGTCTAATACATGTTATACAACCATGATTATTACCTTTCAAAAGTGTGTGGGTGTAGAATCCAAAGACTTTGGACGCATGTGGTCGCTCTATTCAAAACATTGTTCCTTTTTCATTTTTCTTTGTTCCAAAACCTTAAAAAAAAGAAAAGAAAAAAGAAGCTAAGATTAAAACAAATATAATCCAGGAAAACTTTCTGTATTGGAAACATGGAAAACTCAAAGGCCATGTTGCAAAAAGAAAATACAAAGGTAGTTTTGTATTACACCTATTGCTACCATGTATGCAAACAATACCTGAAGCACAACTTCAGAACCCGCAACTCTTCCCTAGTCAACAATAATGTCAGCCTTAATTAACAAAAAAATATCAAAAAGCCTTCCTACCTAAGTTCCTTTGTCAGATAATAGTTTCTCAATTTAGTGTTCTTGAGGCTTAACTATTGTTTACTGTGCCTTAAAAGTTTCTCAATTTACTCTTCTTAACCTTCGAAGAGCACTTGAAATCGGAAAAAAAAAATTTGACAAATTTAAATAAGTAAATGGATTTAAGCATATTATTATAGAAATTGAAGATTAATTCAGAAGTGAAAGGACAATTAATGTTTGATTATTGTCTAAGAGTTGACTACACGAAATGAAAATAGTTCCCTAACTAAACATGAGAAATTATACTTCAAGATGGATATTTGTGGAAAAAAAATTAAAATTAAGGAGAAAAATAATTTAATTCAAGATTAAAAATGAGCACTCAAACTTTAAGACCAAGAGCAGTTGACAGGAATTGTAGGTAGCCGCCAAACTTAAGTAACAAAAGATATGAAAATCCAGTAAAAAGAAAAAGCAAAATTTGTTTGATGCATTGCAAATCAACATTTGCAATGCCAAGTCCATGAAATTTAACTCACACAAAGTTCTCAAAGGATTATCTAGTTGGTTAGCAAGAAAAATAAGCCTAAATCATTGCGTGGCAATTAAAAGGATTTACTAAATCATGAACCTAGAAAAGGATACAAAAACAGGAAAAATAAACATGATAGGTGAAAAGGAAAAAGTGACAATATACATAATTTGCTAATACGCTTTAAGGAGAACAAATAACATTATAGATGAGAAGCAGTAAAAACAAAATGTTGACAATGTGATGAAATATAAGCTATGTTATGCGACAACAAAAACGTTAAATTTAGACCTTAAGCATTATTCCTCTACATAGCTTCTAACATCTAAAAAAGCAAATTAAAATTGTTAACAGAAGCTGAAAAATCAAAAGGAAACGGTAAATCAATTAACTACAATGATTATCTAAAACCAATAAAAAGGGAGGAAGAGGGGGAGGGGGGAGGAAAGATAAAAAGTGACATACAAACTTGAACATCTTGAATAGGTATGTTCAAGGCATGGATTATTGTAGTAGAAAAGCAGCAACTGCTCTATATGTTTTTGTTTGTGGAAAGCCATATGCTACACATTGACAACAAATATTGTATCATATACAATTATAAAGCCATAAACATGATCATTATCTGTGACTTTAAAATTTGCAGAAGATACCAAATCAGCCTTACAACCATAGAATCCATGCCTACCTTGGCAACATTAGTAGTGTTATCTACTGCTTCTCTGACCAATCCAAAACTTTCACTCATTCTTACTATTATATCAAACAATCTAACATTTTGCAAGATTAATTACTTGACACTCTATAGGGCACTATGTAACAGGCCACCGTCAAGAGGTAACTTCATATTAGTACAAAAAATAAAATTTACGTAACAGTCTCAAACATTTTTCAGAGCATACTTATCATTTTCCTTGCAAATCAAACTATGTGTTAAGATTTTCTAAAACAAAATAGACATTTTGTTCCTTGATGTTGAGAATTTCAGAAACTGAACTACATAACGACACATTAATTTCAGAACAATAAAAAACATTTTTTTTTCCAAATTTTCTTCATACACTGTCATGGTATGAATACAAGGCAAATGTATCTAAATATTTGCACTGCTTATCCTCTTGAGCTATAATATTTTGGAGAAATAATCCATCATTTTAGTTATTTCTCAAATCAAATAACTAATTCCTAAAGAATATATACTAATTTCTTAGAACTTATTGCACAATTAAAAAGAAAAGGTCAAATTTAGGTTATGCAGTAGTTTACTTGATTGCCTGAACCATAGTACAACTAAGACCAACTACACAATACAATGTTCTTATTATTAACCTTATTTAATGGTAAAGTTATGAGAAATTATAAGTAGATAGGGGCATGTTTGGTTAGATTTTTCAAAGCTGAAAACATTTTTCAAAATCATTTAACATATTTCGGTATTAGTTTTCAAACATAGTTTTTGAAAAATATTTCATAATAATTCTTTTTGAAATATAATTTTAGAAAACTCCTTTTAGGTGTTTGCATAATAGTTTTCTAAAAGACAATGGAAAACTGTTTTCTTAGCTCTCTCTCGTGACTTCTTCTTCTCCTTTCTTTCATCTTCTTTCTTCTCTCTATAATCTCTTTTCTTTTTTTGCAACCTCTCTCTTTCTTTCCTTCTTTCTTTCAACCGTGTGCTATCTTTTTGATGTATTCCTCAAAATCTATAGATTGACAAAAGATCTAAAAGTATGTGGGTATCTTCATCTTTCTTCGAATCATTATGTGGGTATCATCCTCTCTTTGATTCCTTTTATCAATACTTAGAGAGATTCTCTTAATTTTGCAGGCTTCAACTCAAAGGGTTTGAGAGAATTGAGAAGCTCCATGTTTGTCGATGGTTTCTCTATGAGTTAGAGATTTTTCGGTCTAGGTTAGCCATTTAAAATTTTCTTAGTGACCATTTCAAGATTGCAAGCATCTAAGGAATTCTCTGAGTTGAATTATTAGATCTTCAAAGTTTAATTAATAGTTTGTATATAAATTTTTATGGTCGTCTATGAGATTTAAAAATTAGGTATTATTACCTCAAATGCTAGTGTTCTTGTCAATTCTATAAATTAAATATGATATTTGTAGCAAAGAAGTTGATTTGAATAAATTAAATATGTTCTTGACTGACTTGGTATTAAGATAGCATCTCCTTATGCTTAATGAGTTCTGTCGTTTTGGTTGATTAAGGACACCATTGACAAAAACTCATGTGATTTTTTTTTCTAAATCATGTTATGTAGGTTTGCTACACGTTTTGTGATTAAAACATTGTGCTATGTACCACTTTACCATGCTTTGTTATGTATATAGGACTGTTTTTCAGATTTTGATTTGTTAGAAATTGGCCTCTCTAATGTGTTATAATGTTTTCAAGTTGACTATATTGAGTTCATAAAATTGGTCTAGACTTATTAACAGTCAGTGCTATGGTAAAAATTCTTCATGTTATGTTATTTTCCAGTATGTTTATCCCATGCAGTATAAGTATCTTATCATCTGTTAGCAACAGTTTAGGCTCATAATTAAGAGCTTTGCTAGTTTGAGCTTATGTTTAAAGGAACTATATTGATTATTGATTAGGATCCTCTAGAACACCTATTACTTAACAATCCCATTTTATAGCAATATTATAGAAGGGAAAGTTGCCTTAATTATTGTGAACATTATTAGTATCAATCAAATCTTCTGCCAAAGGGGATAAGGAAATGAAAGTTGTACCAATATCTATCTGTGAGAATAAACGTTGATGTCAAATTTTAATAAAGAATGTTGAATTGATGCAAATCCTTGTGCACATGTCAATGCTTTGATGTTAGAAAAGTAGCTTACATATTGGATGAGATATGAAATGTCTTAAGCAAATCTTCCTACATTATAATTTACATTGCTACTAAGATACTTTGTTGGCAAATCATATAATACCTGCATTTTGAATGATAGAAGAGAGTTAAGTTGGATGCATGATATGAACTATGTGTAGGTATTTAAATTTCTATGAACTAGTCTATAACATGCATGCTTAGGACATGATAAAACAATGCAAAGGCACCAAGGTATTATCATAATTATTTAAGAAAATGCTAGACAAATAAGAATATTAAACCAGAAAAAGGAAAATTGTGTATAGTATGTAACTTGAATAGGAATTAGTGATCATCGAATGAGTGAACAATACTGATTTGCATTGTTTCAACTATTAGCATATGCAAACATGCTACTTTTTTTTTTTAGATTAGTATATTTCCTTTGACTTTACTCGGTTCCTAAGGGCATGTTTGGATTTTATTATTTTTTCCCTTCTTTTTCATTGTTACAGAAAGTGATTTAACGAAGAAAACGATGACTTTGGAGATGGAAAGCTACTGTATGTGCAGTTGTGGTCGTCATGCAAAGGTGGTCACTTCATGGACGAGTTTGAACCCTACCCACGATTTTATGCATGTCATGATCATGGTCTCCCTAGTTCTTGTTAGTACTTCTCTTGGATCGATCCATCCTTGTGCCAAAGATCGAAAAATGTTATTCATAGTTTGTTAAGAAAAATTACAACTTTAGAGAAGAAGTAAGCATCTTCAATGGAAGGGTCTTCAAGTTGTAAACAGTTTATTCAACTACATGAGACCTGTGAAGAAAAAGTTGGATCAATTAAATATGATGATGATGATATTAGCTCTAAAAGAACATAGGGATCAGAATGTTTTAATTTGTTGTTACTATATTTAGGTATGGGTCTTGATTATGATTTTACTTGTAAAATTTTTAATTTTGTTTTTGATTGTGTTAAGCGAGCCTTATGGAATGAAACATTGCTTATTGTAGTTGCAATTGGTGTTTTTGAGCAGGATTTTGTGAGTTTTATAGTGTCTTCTATTGCAAACCCTTCTTGTTAGTCAAGGTTGAGATTTTGTAAATGTAGTTTGAACCTTGATTTCAATGGAATGAATGATCTTTATTCTGACATAATCACTTACATTTTGGTGTGTACTAGAGAAATATATTTAGTAAAATTGAGCAATGAGATTAATATAGATTTCAAAATTAAAGTAAAAACTCAAAACAGTTACCAAAAGTTGTATCCAAACAGTTTCTTATTTTCAAAATAAATTTTTCAAACAAATTTTCACTGTTTTCTATTTTTGAAAACTGTTTTCGAGTTACAGTTACCCAAACATGTTTTCTTAAGATAACATCAAAAAAATATTTTCTATTTTCCTTTTCGAAAACAGTTGAAAACTGAAAAATGTATCCAAACATGCCCTAGGATTCTTGTTCTACAATAATCTTCCATTAAAAAAAAATAGGTAATCAAATCATTCATTCAACTAATTTTTAGTTGAAAGATGAAGACAAAGTCAAAGTTCTGAAGGAGAACTTGAACCTAGGTCAACATATAAACCCAACAAGAAACCTTATCAAGCAGCTGACAAAGCAAGCTTGAAAAGCCAGCTTAATAAAAAAAGAATATAAAAAATCAAGAGAATAAACTTAACTTGTCTGAATGATTTGATAGTGCTTTCAGAAGAGTGTCAAATGTGAAAACATAACACATGTTTTGGCCAGAAAACCATATTAAACTTAAGAATATCTTTCATATAAAGAGAAGGCCAACAGTCAAAACTACAAATAAAAATTGACAGGAAAGAAAAGAAGGCAAGAAAAATGGCATAGTTTTCCTTCCCATCATATATAGTGCATACTTTAGCTGTTATTGTTTGCAACCAAACAGAATAAAAATTCAAACATCTTTCTTTGGGCATGTTTGGATAGGGTTTTCGAAAATTGAAAACAGTTTTGAAAAACTCTTCTATGTTTGGCAAACAATTTTCAAAAGTAATTTTCTAAAGCAGTTTTTAAAAAACCAGTTTTCAAAACCAGTTTTTTGAAAACACCAAATTGGTGTTTTCTGACATAATTTTCAAAAAATAGTCCTAAAATCAGTGTTTACTTCTCCGTTTCATTATTCCTCCATGGTATATAAAAAATATTAAAATTTTGAAAATAAAATAATATTAATTATTTTTTAAGTATTTAGTAAATATAAGAAATAAATTTAATATAGATTTTAAATTTAAACTCAAAATTAAAAATAATTACAAGGTGTATCAAAACAGTTTTCAAAATAAGATTATCCAAACAACATTTCACTGTTTTCTGTTTTAGAAACAGTTTTCGAGTTACAATTATCCAAACATATTTTCTTCAGAAAACATCAGAAAACTGTTTTTAGTTTTCGTTTTCGAAAACTGAAAACAGAAAACTGTTACCCAAACATGTCTCTTTTTCTTTTTCCAAAACTTTAAACTCAAGTGTGTCACCTTTGGTTCTCCTTAAATACAAATCAAAATTGAAAGCATATGTTGATATAAGACAAAATGAGTAGGTGGACTACTGGACAGTTTAACTAAGATATGCTCCATTGTTCTCCCTTGGATTACATAGTCCTGCAATCAAAATAGGAATAGAGCGGAAAAATATAGGATTAGCAATCATCAGAGACCATAAAATGATAATAACTGAAATAGCATGATTAATTTGCACTTTTTATTTTTTTTATTTTTCTGATAAGTAAAAATTTGCACCCATTTCTTTTAAAGATAAACTGAGACATTAGATATTGAGCCTAATTGTAAATTTGTTGTGCCAAATTTCTCAATTGACACAAAGGCAAAATAAATACAGTACAAAACATACCAAAAAGCATCTACTTAATAATCATATGAACATAATTTTTTTCTTTTCTTTTGTTTGGTAACATAAAAAATTAATATGAAGGTCTAATTTACTAATTATATATATATATATATATATATATATATATATATATATACTGAAAAATGTAAAGTGAAAAAAAAAAAGATAAACAGAGAAATTGAAATATGATTATGGTGGCTTCTTTCTCTTTCCTTATGAAAGGAAATGAACCAACGACAAAAATCAGAAATAAAGAAACAAAATGCCAAAACTTGACGACAGGTGTCTAAGAGCTCTAGAGAGAGAAGCTCCTCATTTTCTTTAGAAAATTCTGGTCGCCTCTAGTCTTCTCCTCCAGCAGCCGCCCTTGAGGGTGGCTGTTAGGCCATCCATGGCTGAGCCACTTGGCAAACAGTGAGCACCTGATCCTCCTCCACCTCTGCTTATGGCCTCCCATCTCGCCTTATCCACCTATTTTCTACCTCTGGCCGTAAATCACCAAAACACTTCCAGCACAACAGTGCTGCAACCTGATCCCCATAACCTCTTCCAAACCGCAACCACCCCCCTCGATGTTATTCATTTTATCATACCTTCAATCCCTAATATAGCCTCGAAATCCTTTGCAAATGTTGTAATAGGTTTATCTGTTGGAAATGAAACACTCACACAAACAACTTTTAATAAAACTCAAAGAAATATTACAAGAGCACTCTCACTCAAAAAACAAGATACTAGAACTCACTCTTACAAGACTTTGCTTCTTCACTCACTTAGAAGCTCTTACTTCTTCTTGATGCTTAAACCAAAATGGGTAGGGGTATTTATACTACTTAAGAAAAATCCTACACCACACAAATAAACTAATCCAAAATTACAATAACCATACACCTCATTTTTCTTGGTGGTTCTAACAATATTTTAAGTTACTAAATGATTCACATGCACAATTACCACACCTATAAAATTCTAGGTAGAAGGCTTGTAGTTTTGGATATTGATTATGAACTTGGACTCCAATTTGATTGGGTTTGGGTTTGGGCTCCCATAATGGATCAAGTTTATGATCCAACACCCCCCCTTAAACTTGATCTTGTGACCCCTAGTAAGTTCCTTAATCTTATGAAGTCTTCGCTTGTCAGTGGCTTAGTAAAAATATCAGCAACTTGATCTTGTGACCTCACATATTCAACTTGCACATCATTTCTTGCAACACACTCCCTTATATAGTGGTAGCGAATATCGATGTGCTTGCTTTGATCATGGAATACTGGATTCTTTGCTAGGGCAATGGCTGACTTGTTGTCGATATAAACCTTGGTCGGCTCTTCTTGTATCAAGCATATCTCCTTCAATAGATTTCTAAGCCAAATTGCATGACAAACACATGAGGTAGCAGCAACATATTCTGCTTCACAAGTGGACAATGTGATAATCGGTTGTTTCTTTGACATCCATGTGAAAGCAGTATCTCCCATGAAAAATACGAATCCAGTAGTGCTCATTCGATTGTCTATGTCTCCACCCCAATCACTATCGCTATATCCAACAAGCTTGTAATCATTAGAAACTGAATAGAACAAGCCAAAGTCAATTGTACATTTTAAATAGCGAAGAATTCTCTTTGCGGCTTTAAAATGAGTGGTTGTTGGAGATTCCATGTAGAGACTAACCAATCCAACTGCGTGAAGAATATCGGGCCTCGTGCAAGTTAGGTAGCGTAGACTTCCCACCAAACTTTTGAAAAATGTTGGATCTATACTTTCGCCTTCTTTATATTTGGACATCTTGACTCCGTATTCCATCAGTGTGCTTATCGGCTTACAGTTCTCCATCTTGAACTTCTTCAGGATCTCCCTTGCATAGCTTTCTTGTGAAATGAAAATTCCATCCTTTTATTGCTTAACTTCAATGCCAAGGTAGTACGCCATGAACCCCATGTCTGTCATCTCGAATTCCTTCGTCATCACTTCCTTGAATTCATTGAACATGCTTGGGTTGTTTTCGGTGAAGATCAAATCGTCCACATAGAGGCACATGATTAAAATATCTCAATCTTTGATCTTGATATATAGAGTGTGCTCGTAGGGACATTTGTTGAAGCCATTCTCTTGGAAGTACTTGTTGATTCGGCTATTCCATGCCCTTGGTGCTTGTTTTAACCTGTAAAGAGCCTTGTTTAACTTCAACACCTTGTCTTCGTGGCCTTTGACTTCGTAGCCTGATGGTTGCTGAATATAGACTTCCTCTTCAAGAACTCCATTTAGAAAGGCAGACTTTACATCCATTTATTGTATCTTCCACTTGTTTTGAGCTGCCAAGGAAATAATTAGTCTAACAGTCTCCAACCGAGCAACGGGGGCGAATACCTCATCGTAGTCAATTCCAGCTTTTTGACTGTAGTCTTTTGCAACAAGCCTCGCCTTGTGTCTTTCAATCTCTCTCTTAGCATTTTGCTTTGTTTGGTAGACCCATTTGACACCTATCGCCTTGTGCCCTTTGGGAAGTGAAATGAGTTTCCATGTGTCGTTCTTCTCGATAGCCTTGATTTCTTCATTCATCACGTCTCTCCACTTCCTCTCTTTTGCAGCTTCTTGATAGCTCATTGGTTCATAATCAGCAAATAGACAAAATAATGTAAGATTATCTTGTCGTTCAGTCACTTCATAGAGATCTCAAAGGCTTCTTGTTCGTTGCACATCTCTTTCACTATGACTCCCACTTGAAGATGATAAAGGTGTCTCATCTCCATGGGTAGTTGATGTTGGTGAATTAGGTGGAGTTGTTGGCTTTTGTTGGGATTCTCCAGGCTGTTCTATTGGTGTCAGCTCATCTTCAAACAGAGGAGAGAAATTGAAGTCATCTATATGAGATCCAAAATCCCATAGTCTTTCTTCGTCAAACACCACATCTCGGCTGATCACAACCTTCTTATTGTTCTGATTATACAGCTTGTAGCCTTTTGAATTTGCATAATAGCCGATGAAGATGAAACTCTTGCTTTAATCATCAAGTTTTATTCTTTTCTCATCTGGAACATGAACATGGGCTATGCTTCCAAAAACTCTTAGGTGGGAGATGTCGGGCTTTCTTCCACTCCATGCTTCTTGCGGTGTCTTTCCCAAAGCACTTCTTGTTGGAGATCTGTTGGATAAGTAGACTGCACACGCCACTACTTCGACCCAAAACTCCTTGGATAGTTTCTTGCTTTTGAGCATACTCCGAGCTATGTTGAGGATAGTTCGGTTCTTTCTTTCCGCTACGCCGTTATGTTGAGGGGATCTAGGAACTGTCATTGGTCGAAGAATTCCATTTGCTTCGCAGAACTCTTGAAACTCCCTAGAAGTAAATTCTCCTCCTCGGTGGATCTTATAGCTTTGATCTTTCTACCGCTTTCTCTCTCGTGAAGACTTCGAAAACTTCTGACTTCAGTTTCAAGAAATATACCCACATTTTTCTTGAAAAATCATCAATGAAGAGAAGAAAATAGTTATTGTTACCGAGAGAGCTTGGTTTGATCAGACCGCACACATCGGTATGGATAAGCTCGAGTGGCTTCTTGGCTCTTGAGTCTGAATCATTTGGAAAACTTTTTCTGAATTGCTTCCCGACTAGACACCCTTCACAAAGCTGGTCAAGATGGTTGATGCAAGGTAGTCCCTTCACCATCTCTTTCTTGGATAGTAGCTCTAGACCTCAAAAATTGAGATGCCCAAAACGAAGATGCCATAGCCATGATGCATCTATGTAGCAAGCTTTCAGGCACTTTGCAACATCATTTTTGTATGTTTATCAGGAACATTCTATTCTTTGACATCAGTACTTTAGCAATGAAGTTATTCTTATCATCTTTTATAGAAAGATTATAATCCTTCATATGAATATCCTAACCTTTCTCTAACAGTTGTCTTAAACTCGAGATGTTACTTTTCATATTGGGCACATAGTAGAGATTGGAAATAAACTGATGTCTCCCGTCTTTCAAACAGATAAGAATGTTACCTCTCCCTTTTACTGCTATTGTGGAATCATCGCCAAATGAGACATTTCCACTTACTGACTCGTCCAGCTCCACAAACATGTCTTTCTTTCCACACATGTGATTGCTTGCACCACTATCAAGATACCAGGATTTTGCTTGGACACCATCAGTCTCTTTTCATGCTAGAAGAAGAGTTTCTTTATCATCGGTCTTCTCCTCCACGTAGTTGGTCTTCTCCTCAATTCTGTTGTTAGGAGCTCTACATTCTGAAGCATAATGCCCAAACTTCTGACAATTATAGCATCGAACTTGAAATTTGTCATTCCTCGAGTTTGGATTGGTTCTTCCACGGCTTCGTGTTGAGCTTTCTCCTTTCTCGTAGTTATTGTTGGAATTGTTGTTGTTGTAATTCAAACCTCGTCCACGACTGTGACTTCCACCTCGTCCACGGCCTCTACCTCTACCTCGGCCACGTTGGTTTCTATCATTGCCTTGGCTTTCATGCATATCCTTGAGTTGCAGCTTGAGGAGTTGCTCAGTAAACCATTGCTTCTTCTTATACTTCTCTTCGTATGCTTGTAATGATCCTTAGAGTTGCTCGATCGTCATTTCTTCCAAGTTTTTAGTTTCTTCAATCATCACGAGGATGTGCTCAAATTTGGAATCCAACGAACGGAGTATCTTCTCTATTATCCTCACATTTTCCAACTTTTCACCATTTCTTTTTAATTGATTAGAAACGGCTGCTACTCTTGAGAAATAAAATGAAATAGACTCAGATAATTTCATGTGTAAGGATTCCAATTCACCTCTTAATGTTTGGAGACGGACCTTCTTCACTTGTTCAGATCCTTTATAAGAGGTTTGCAACTTTTTCCACGCTTCTTTAGCAGATTTTGCACTCGAAATCTTCTCAAAACCATCATCATCTAATGCTTGATAGATGAGGTAGAGAGCTTTCTTGTCTCTCTTTCTTGCATCTTTCAAACTATCCTTTTGAGTTGTGGTCAGTGCAGCTTCGTTATCTGGCTCACTAAAATCTTTTTCTACGATATCCCAAACATCATGCGCGCCAAGAAGAGCCTTCATCTTGATACTCCAGTTATCGTAATTGTTGTTGATGAGCGTCGGGACTTGGAAGGATGCCACACCATTTGCCATATTGCTCAATATGTTGAGAATTTTGAAATTCTGATTGCGCGGATAGATCCGGAACGTCGAAAAACTTTGGGAGGGACCTGGTCAAAATTTTCAACTTTCGATCAACAGTCAAAGTCAACTCTAACCTGGTCAACTGTTAACGACTTTGACGGCTCAGTCAACTCGGCTTGGATGGCTCGGTCAAGCGGCTTGGTCAACAGGCTTACGGCTCGGTCAACTTGGCTGACTCAGCTCAACTTAGTGAGTCAACTCGGTTTTCTGGCAGCAATCTTCTGGCGGTGCGTCTAAACTCCGATCTGGGAGATTCTGGCGGCGTCGGATACCTCTCGTCAAGACCATTGATTTGATATGCAATAGTGTATACTTTCCAACTTTGCTCTGATGCCACTTTGTTGGAAATGAAACACTCACATAAACAACTTTTATTCAAACTCCAAGAAATATTACAAGAGCACTGTCACTCAAAAAACAAGATACTAGAACTCACTCTTATAAAACTTTGCTTCTTCACTCATTTAGAAGCTCTTACTTCTTATTGATGCTTAAACCAAAATGGGGAGGGGTATTTATACCACTTAAGAACAATCCTACACCACACAAATAAACTAATCCAAAATTACAATAACCATACACCTCATTTTTCTTAGTGGTTCTAACAATATTTTAAGTTACCAAATGATTCACATGCACAATTACCACACCTATAAAATTCTAAGTAGAAGGCTTGTAGTTTTGGATCTTGATTATGGACTTGGACTCTAATTTGATTGGGTTTGGGTTTGGGCTCCCATAATGGATAAAGTTTATGATCCAACATTATCTTCTTTCTATAGTAATCAACCTGTTTGTCAGATTGCCTCTCAAAAGCCCCTTCCCGAATTGAGCTTGTCCTTAAAACCTTTTAAACTTAATGGTGAACCTGCGTTTACTATCTCCCTAATGGAATTTAAGAAAGCCACAACACCTTTTGCATACTCGGTTGTGATGAAATTCTATTTGAAGAATGGATAAGAATAGAATCAAGAAGAAAGGTAATAGAATAATTAAAATGTTTTGTAAGTTGACTAACAAATATCAAATTATACTGAGAAAAAAGAGCATAAAGGACAGATGATAAAGACATAAAAGAACTAAGGGTGCACAGTGCCAATACCACTAGTAGTGGGTTTAGATCCATATGCAAGAGTAATATTAGGTAAAGAAAAAGAGCGATAAAAACTAGAGAAAACATTAGTGATACCTAACAAATGATTAGTAGCTGTAGAGTTAAGGACCTAAGGTCTAGATGAAAGACAAGCTTTTGGTGTACCTTTCTGGATAGAAAAGGTAGTCGAGGAAGATGTTTGGCTGACCTTCTTATACTGTAAGAGTTTATCATACTCATATTTGAAAATCATCATAGAAGTTGAGGTCACGAAATTTGAGGTAGATCTGTACTCAACAGAACCAAAAGTTATAACATTAGCAACAATGGGACGATCAACTAATTTCCAACACATGTCTCAAGTATGCCCAGATGATGACAGTATGTATATTAATGAAGTGAACCTTGAGCACTACCACAACCAACAGAGTTACTACCATGACTAAATGAACCATGACCTCTACTAGTATTAGTACCATCCGCTCGGTCACCATGCCAAGCTTGAGAAACCAAGGCAGATTTATCAACCAAAAATCAATTGTTACTAGTTTAAGAAATTGCACGTAGCACACGAGCATAAGTCTCATACCATTTATGAAGTTCTGCCTCTCCTAGTATTTGGGATTGAACCGGTTTATACTCAGGTTTGAAGCCAGCTAGGAATGTGAGTACCTAGACTTTCTCTTGGCCTTTTTGCATGGCCTTTACATCAGCTGAAATAGGCATCAAAGTACGCAATTTTAAAGACATTATCTTCATATCAATAAAATATTCAGTAACATCTTGATCACCTTGTTAGCCATGAAAGAACTTGGCATTCACATCATACATCCGATTAAGATTTCTAGAATATAACAGACGAATATATTCCCAAACTTCCTAATAAATTTCTAGATGTGAATATAAGTCAACAATTTGGGATTCCATGGAATTCCATAATAAAGTGATGAGTAAGGAATCCTCTTGTTCTTATGTATCAAACAATTTCGGATCAATGGGAGAATCATCAGTAAGAAATTTTTGCTTGCCCTGACCAGTGATATACTTATATACTGCCTTGGACCACTAAACATAATTACTACTATTCAACTTTCGAGTAGTAATAATATGAGGGTTTGGATGAGGAAGCACACCGTAGATAGTCTTGGATTTCATAGCAAATTCCTAAAAAAAAGGTTAACCAAAAAATCTTCCACACACAGAAGATAAATTAAGAGGAAAGAGACATGAACATGTCTTTTTATTTTACGAATCTAACAAACTTTTGCTGCTACCTATGAACAATACCTGAAAATAGTACTGATGAACAGTGTTGGATGAATAGTATCAATTTTTTTTTTAGGAAATAAGAAAAATTTATTCAGGATCCCAAGAGAGATCTTGCTATGATGTCATTTTGAAATAAAGAAAAGATTAGAGAAAAAATTCTTGTATATTGATTGAATGAAAACAATACAACTGGCCTAATATATAGATTTATGAATACTAAGTCTAACAGAAATAGGTCACAACAATTAGATAAAATAAATATGATCTAAGTCTACTAAGGCACTCATTAAGAATCCTATTAGGACTCTCAACACAAACATTTCAAAAACTTCAAGTTTGATTGATGAGAACAATTTTTTCAATTCAGCCTTCATTAAAAACTTCACCTTTGTGGCTTTCTTCTTTGTACATTATCATTTTGGTCATTTGTCCTTAGAGAAACTAAAAAAGTTAGTTCATACTTTGAGTAAGGTTTCGTCTTTAGAATGTGAGTCGTGTCAGTTAGGGTAAGTATCATCGTGTGTTGTTTCCTTCCCGAATTAATAATCGTGTGTCTAGTCCTTTTATATTAGTACTTTATGATATTTGGGGTCCAGGTTGTGTGACTTTTAAACTTGGATTTTGGTATTTCGTTACCTTTATGGATGATTATTCCAGGTTTACTTGGCTTTATTTAATGAAAGACCGTTCTGAGTTGTTTTCTATTTTTTGTAACATTTGTGTTGAGATAAAAACCTAATTTGACATATTCGTTAAGATTCTCTGTAGTGACAATGCTCGTGATTATTTTTCTAAGCCTTTTACAACATTTATGACTAAGTTTGGCATTATTCATCAATTCTTTTTCTCTCATACATCCTAACAAAATGGGGTTGTGGAGCAAAAAAATCGTCATTTTATGGATACTGCTTGTACTCTTTTATTTCATATACATGTCTCAAAATTGTTTTGGAGTGAGGCTGTTATGATTGTATGTTACTTAATTAACTGCATGCATCATCTATCCTTGATGGTCAATCCTCCCACTCCGTTCTCTTTCTTAGAAATGTTACCTTCCACTTACCTCATCGTATTTTTGTATCCGTTTGTTTTGTTCATCAGCTCTGTCCAGGAGTTGAAAAACTTGACCAACGCTTTATCAAATGTATTTTCTTAGGATATTCTCATACACAGAAAAGTTATCGGTGTTATAGTCCATCATTGTAAAAGCACTTTGTTTGTGTTGATGTTACATTCGTTGAGTCTACCCTATATTACTCCGAGTCTTATTCTATCTCAGATCTGGCTAATTCATTTCCTTGTTCATTACATGTTCCTATACCCTTTACATAGTCAAATCCTCTCCCGTTAGTCTCGTCGTCTACAACCTTCTGCTTCTGCTGCTCCACCAATTGCTCCCTTTTTGACGAATCTCGATCCTCCTTCATCATCTAAGGATGATCGTCCTATTGCTCTTTGTAAAGGTAAACGTTTATGTACTACTCATCCGATTGCTAATTTTGTGTTTTATGATTATTTATCTCCTTCATATGCTTCGTTTGTTGCTTCTATCTCTTCTGTCTCTATTCCTAAGTCTATTACATAAGTTTTGTCTCATTTTGGGTGGAAAACAGCTATGGATAAAGAGATATATGCCTTAACTACTAATGATACATGGGACTTGGTTCATCTTCTATCTAGGAAATCTATTGTTGGTTGTAACTGGGTTTATACTGTAAAGTTTCATCCTGATGGTACTATTGACAGGTTAAAAGCTCTCCTAGTAGCAAAAAGGTATACACAGGTCTATGGTATTGACTATGCTGAAACATTCTCTTTGGTGGTGAAGATTACATCTGTTCGTGCATTTTTCTCTTTACCAGTTACTTTTGATTGGTCTCTACATCAATTGGATGTGAAAATGCATTTCTAAATGGTGATTTGCAAGAAGAAAGTAATTACTTTTGATTGGCCTCTACATCAATTTGATGTGAAAATGCGTTTCTAAATGGTGATTTGCAAGAAGAATTATACATAGAGCAACCACCAGGATTTGTTGCTCAGAGGGAGTCTGGGTTAGTATATCGATTAAATAAATCTCTATATGGCTTGAAACAATCTCTTCGAGTGTGGTTTGGTCAGTTCAGTGAAGTAGTAATTAATGTTGGCCTTAGTAGATGTGGTGCAGATCATTCTGTATTTTATAAGCATAGTGAAGCAAGTAGATTATTGTTAATTGTATATGTGGATGATATTGTGATCACATGAGATGAAAAAGAAGGAATTCTAGCACTGAAACAATTCTTGAGTACTAAATTTCAGACAAAGGAATTAGAGCAATTGAGATACTTCTTGGGTATCGAGATTGCTAGATCTTATCATGTTGTTTCTCTATCTCAGCGCAAATATGTTCTTGATTTGTTGAATGATACTAGAACGTTACGGTGTAAGCCTATAGATAGTCCTATGGATCCTAATACAAAACTTGCAGTTGATCAAGGTGACTTATTATCTGATATAAGGCAACATAGGCATTTGGTTGGAAAATTGAATTATTTGACTGTTACCAAACTTTTTGCAACCAATGTGGTTAGTCAATTTCTTGATGCTCTACGAACTAATCATTGGGATGTTGTTATTTGAATTTTAAGATATCTTAAGAGTGCTCCTGGTCATGGTTTACTTTATCAAAATCATGGTCATACTCAAATTGAAGGTTATATTGATGGAGATTAGGTTGGCTCTCCAACTAAAAGAAGGTCCACTATTGAATATTGTGTATTTGTTGGAGGTAATTTAGTATCATGGAAAAGTAAGAAGCAAACTATGGTTGCTAGGTCGAGTGTTGAATTCGATTATAGAGCAATAACACATACTACCTATGAGATGGTTTGGTTAAAACAGTTGTTAGCAGAACTTGGGGTTAACCAGTCAAGTCCTATGAGCTTGGTGTGTGAAAATCAAGCAGCTATTCGTATTGCAAATAGTCCAGTGTTTCATGAAGGAACTAAACATAATGAAGTTGACTGTCATATTGTTCGAGAAAAGCTTCTACAAAATTTGATTAGCACCAGACATGTGAAGTCAATAGATCAGCTAGTAGATTTATTCACTAAACCATTGGATGGTCCTCAAGTTCAATTTATATGTAACAATTTGGGTGCATATGATTGTAAGTACTCTTTTTTACCTGAGAGCCATGCATCCGGCTCATTACCTAAGGCCACTCCCCTTAAAGAAGGTAGATATGGCGAGGGTGCGAATTATAATGAGTACGCATATAGAAATGGGTGAAACCTACCAAGTCTAATACAAACCCTTTATAAGTAGTAAGAAGGTTCCCATGATGGGTGCGCTTTTAATGTATTAGACGAGGGGCTGTTTGTCATCCAAAGGAGCTGGCATTCGACCTTGAAGGGGGTCAAATCCCTTGTCATTGGTCTACGTGAGAAATTCCAAAGCTCGGGAGATTTTGGTGCAAAATGGTGAGGATTTACAGCTCACTCTCTTTCCTAGACCGAAGTCTAGCCCCTTATGTTTCAAGGAAATTAATTAAAATTTTGATTCAAGTATTATTATCATATACTATTAATAAAACCAAGCACACGTTTTATAATTTTTATTCAAACAAAACAACACCAAATATTAACTTTAAAGTAATGCGGTAAAAGTAAGTATATAAAGGAAATAAATTGCTTTGACTATGAAGAAAGAAAAAATATTAAAACTACTTGCAAAGTATGGATGAGAAGTAAACTAAAGTGTATGCATTTAAACTAGTTGGATTAATTATGTAAGTTAAACTAAATGGATTGAGACTAAATTATTTTAAACTAGATGAATTGAAATTGAAGACTAAATTGAATGAATTAAAGTAAACTACTTTAAACTAGATAAGTTAAAAAAAAAAGAAGGAATTAAGCTAGATAAATTTAAATTAAACTACTTTAAAGATGGGATTCAAAATAACTAGTGAGTAGTAACTTTTTTAATGGGCCAAAGGGGGCCCAATATTAACAAGGACCAAAGGGGCCCAAAATTCTTCTTAAAGAATTAAAGTTCACATGTAATTAATGACAACTTAAAATAAAACATCTAACTTAGAGAACATAAAAATTCTTAAGATACTAAACTAAACATTGCATTTAACGAAGAGACTATATATGACTAGTAGCTAACTAAAGAAAGACATATAACTAGTGAAAAATAAAATGCTAA
The DNA here is from genome assembly GCA_023935145.1 of Bretschneidera sinensis. Taxonomy (NCBI): domain Eukaryota; kingdom Viridiplantae; phylum Streptophyta; class Magnoliopsida; order Brassicales; family Akaniaceae; genus Bretschneidera; species Bretschneidera sinensis. The sequence goes on along the minus strand of CM043700.1, from coordinate 70,625,906 downwards.
GAAACTAGTAAGTATCTTAAGATGAAACTTTTTAAGTGAGCCAAATTAATCTAGTCTATTTTCAAGGTGGTTTAAACACATGAATCATGCTAACAATTTATTTTCCAAAAAAAGTATAAGCTTAGCCAACCTCTTTGGCTAAGGAAAATTTTCACGTGCGGGGATTATCCTCGGAGATCCTTGTGCTCTTGTGGACTTAGTGAAGTTGAAAGAATGATTTGAATGAATATTAGAAGACAAAAAAAAAAAAAAAAACAAAAGAGCGACCGAAAATGATGAAGAACTCTCACTAGTTCTTTTTTTGTGTTTCACTCTTTGCTCTTTTCTCATCTTCCTTGAACACTATTCTTTTTCTTATTTATATTTCTCTCTTTGATCTTCCTATTCTTCTCTATTTTCCTCTATTTTCTCACTTCTTTCTTTCTCTCTAAACTTTCTCTCTTTTCTCTCTTTTTTGCATTACTTTGCCTTAGTGTTGTGTTGTTTTCTTTGTGTTAGCAAAGAAGGGTATTTATAGGAGGAGTAAGCACTGGCCAAGAGATTAAAAAAAGCAAAATAATGGGTGAAAAGAATGTGCATGGTGGGTCATATATGGAAGGGGAAAAGTAGTTTCAACTTTTGAGATGAAAAATGTGTTTCACTTTTGGGGTGTAAAGGTGAGGCTAGAGAAGTGAGGTGTGGTAAACCAAGTTAAAAGGACATGGGGAAGAAGGAGAGATTTCTTGTAGGTGAAAAAAAGTGAAGAAGAAGGTTTGCAAAAAGGTGAACAAGAAATGACATTTTGGAGTGTTTTCAATAAAGCAAAAACAAAAGCAAAATAAGGTGAGGAGAAAATCTCCTTGCTTTGGATAACCAAAAGGGGTGAAAAAACATAATTTTCTTTGTTTTTTATCTATAATATAGTGGAAAAGATTAGGAAAAAAAGAGTGCAATTACAAAGCAAAAGAAAGGAGAAAAAATGCTTCACATTCTAAAACAAAAACTATTGTTTTTAGGTACTGTTTTTGGGGTATAAAATGTGATTTTTTTTTGTAGAAAAATGTATTATTTAACATTTAGGAAATGGTGAAAGATTAATAATGTAATTTTCAATTAATTAAGCAAAAGGAGAAGAAGCGAAACTCATTCTCTTTGGTACATATAGCTGTCCAAATATGGAGAAAAATCAACTACTTTATAAGTGCATTGTTGTTGCTTTTTAGGTGAAAAAAGCATTATTTTGTGTAAAACAAAATGTTGCATTTGATAAAAAAGAAGATGAGGGAATCTAGGAGGGAGATATGAGTTCAAAAAGTAAAAAGAAAGAGTGAAAAATCCTCATTATGGCCAGCCACATAAGGAGAGGAGAGAAACATCTTTTTTGTTATAAAAAAGTAACTTTTACTTTGAGAATAGTGAACCAATCAAGGATTGCCAAGTGGAGGGTAAAATTTTAAGTTTACTTTTAAAAATTAGAAGTCTTCTTGGGTTGAAATTTGGGACAAAAGTGTTTGGTCTTAGGAAAGATCAAAGGGCTTTAGTGGGTTTTGAATTAGTTCAAAATTTAAATGAATGCTTTGGTATTGGATTAGTTGAATCAAATAAAGTCCAATTGATTTAAACCCAAAGTTAAATAAACGGATTGAACAAAATGGTCTTGCAATTGCTCCTACTCCCCAATTAAATCCATATTTCCTCACTTACCAAGTCCGAGCACACTAGGATCAAAGATTCGTCATAGGAACTCGTGCGTGGTTCGTTCAAAAATTTTGGAACGAAATTGGGTGTCTACAATGATATCTATGCTCCAACTTGAGCGGGAGTGTTGAGAGTCCTAATAGGATTCTTAATGAGTGTCTTAGTAGGCTTAGATCATATTTATCTTATTTAATTGTTGTGTCGTATTCCTATTAGATTTAGTATTCATAAATCTATCTATTGGGTCAATTGTATTGTTTTCGTTCAATCAATATACAAGAATTTCTTCTCTAATCTTTTCTTTATTTCAACAGCTTGGATGGTGTTTCCTATCCCCTTCACCTTCATCATTCGGGTTTATATAGATCTTCTTTGTCCAACACTTTGATGGATGTAGAATTTCAAAAGAAATATAAAGGGGATAAATTCTTGGAACTCGTTGATTTCATTAAAAAATTAAAGCCCAAAAAAGGGCTACTAAAGGTAGAAAAAAAAACATTGAGTATAGTTTGTTTTCCTCTCTTGGCTTAGTTTTGTCATTGTAGTGCTTCTTGTTTAGTGTGCTTGTTCTAGGTTGGGTTAGGCTTGGGTTTTCCTATTGTCCCCGCAATTCTTTATTTTCTAATTAATGCATTTCCTTTTTTGTTGAAAAAAAAACAAAATGCCACCATTTACAGTTAATTACTGAGCATTAGAAAGCTCCATATGGAAAATAATGCTACATTTTCTTTGCTTTTTTCGATTAAATGGTTGTATATGAAGTACTAAGTTGGCCTGGACATATCATACATGGAAGTGTCCATTTTTTTTGGTAGCATTAAAGTTAAATCAACACCAAAGATTTACATGTTAGCGCTTTCTAATGATCCTTGATATATTGTAAGTTCTCTTGATTAGCTGTTCAAATTTCAATAAGTTTTGCCCCACAAAGAGGGTAAGTTGAGCTCAAAGTAGATAAAAGATGAAAATTTCCTTATGGTATGAATCAACCAAAGAGCATTCTACAATTGGCAAGTTAATATCCTATGCAACATTGAATACCTAAAATGAAAAATTACACAGCCAAAAATTTGGCAATGATAATTCAAGTTTCCTAAATGTACAATCAAACAAAATTTACTTTCCCAATCGAATGGAAACATGTATCAAGGAGATAATGAAATCAATAAGATAGTTTCACACAGTAAATTCTTACCATGCCAGGCTAATTCCTCAAGATCTGCTACTACCTTTGGGAAGTCTTCAAGCTAGTTAACATGTAAAATTATGCACATGGGAAGTTCAAATCAAGTACGTGTTTCTTCAGCATTGCTGCCGTTGCAGAAAGGCCGCCATGATTGCCTAGGCTATAGAACCAAGCATAACATTCAGTAATATGAGTTCCTTTCATATTCCACCAATCAATACCTAATAGCTACTTAGCAAATAAAATCTAGCAAACAGATTGTATTAAGCCATAAAAAGTAAAATAACTTTCAAAATTGTAATTGTAAAATTTATCTAAATAAGTACTAAAGCACAACAATTGACATTTGTTAATCATTAATTCAGTTTAATTATTAACCCAGGGTTGAGTATTAATCTCTTAGCTTTTACCTTGAAGATATGCATACATATACTGATATAATTGTGGGAAGTACGATATGCAAACACATGGAAAATGATTTTATTATCTCATTGTTATTTTAAATAATTTAATCTGCATATTAGCAAAGAAATTAATGAAATCAGTGAAGAAAGCACCATTACAATCCATAATGAGAAACAATAGTTTAAAAAAGATAAACAGCGAATATAAAACTAAAAGTTTCACTACCATTTCCATATGCACTGCATTTTTTATCTCTTTTGAAATCAATGAAAACACATAAATTTTTTGAACAATTCTAGAACACTATCAGTTAATCCAATGAAATACAAATAGAAAAAGCTAAACAAAAATATTAAACTAAAACTTTTTCTGCCATTATCATATGGTGCACCTTTGTCAAACAATTTCATTCAGAGACTTAATATGATGGGATAAATTTATTCGCAACAGAAACAATTATTTAACATGGAAACGTTTTCTTTTGATTGCGTCCCAAATAACTGGAATTTAGCAAAGAAGCAATGCAAAATATAGTTTAAATGAAGTAAAAATAATTTAAAGGAAATGAAATATATTGAATTAACTTGTACCACTAAGAGACTTGGAGTTCCCTACCAACATCATGTGTATATATGTATGCTACTTTATTTTTCACTGTTTTCTACATGTGGAAAAAAAAAAAGCAACATCAATATGTAAATACATATACTGCAACCTATATATATATTTAGAGAGAGAGAGAGAGAGAGAGAGAGAGAGAGAGAGATTGAAGCCTGCCCATCAGGCGTAGAAATAGCTTCATTGAGAAAAAAAATTTGCAATTACAAAAGGAACTATCAAGAACTCATCAATCTTATTCAAATTTGTGAGCCAGATCACATTCTCTCCTAATATTCTTTCTTTTTCATTAATTTTTATCAGGTCACTTTAGTATGTATTATGATAGGCTTAGTTGAGTGCAATTTTCTGTTTTTATGGGTTCTGTAAAGCCGCAACTTTAATATACCGATTCTAATTAAATAGACATAAATTTTTTGATTTGTTTTATACACAGCTAAGCATAATTAAATTAGTGCAAAGAAATTACTGAATGAATCTAAGAATCAAAATATTTCATCACTCTTTCTCATTAACTAAACATTTTTCCTCTTAACCAACAAACTTAAAAAGATAATGTAAAACTTATGAAGACAACAATTTGTATAATCTGCAGACATCCAAAATCAGATTTTGTTCCAATTAATAGCAAGCATAATCATATTATTTAATTGAAATCAAACTCAGGAAATTAACAGCCCCAACACAAGTTGTATACAACTTCATTCAATCGGTTAAATAACCACAACAAAATGAAGAGGGGAAACCATTCTTGTATTGAACCCATACATCCAAAGAATGGTAAAATTTTAGAAGGAAAACCAAGCATACCTTTGAAGATTTGAGTAATAAAACCCCCAAAAAAGAAAATTTGATGAAGCAATGAGCTTTAAGCTGAACACTTGCAAAGAGTACCAAATCAGGTAAACCCAATACAAATATACAACAAGAAAATTTGTAGAAATAAATAAAAATTAACATATACCTTTGGGAATTAGAGTAAAGGAATTGGAAGCCACAAATCCCCAAACAAAAGAGAGTGATGAAGAGATCACAAAGAGAAATTCAAAGGGATAAATTCAAAGGGAGAAATTTGTAAGAATTATATGGATTAAAAGAGATGAAGTATCAGTATGGACATGGATAGTAATAGATTTACGAAATTGATATTGTTTAGTTAGTGGGTACATTTGAATTTGAATCTCCATTTTACAATAAGACAGAGATCGGCTGATAATTGAGAACCACTTATTTCTTCTGTTTTCTTCAAATCTTTTGCATTTTTACCTAGCTCAGTTGCTTCCTACACAATGTTGATGGAAATTATTCATAAGCAATTATAGATAAAATAACCATCATTCAATAACTATTCTAATGCATAATTTAAATGAAAAAAACACCTTAATATACTGTGAGTGAGAAATAACAATCTTTGGACGCCTCATGAATGAAAAGATAAGTCCCAATGGTAAACAAACAATATTAACACCACCAAATATCCGCCCAAATGTTAAGAGGAGAATAGTGAGTATCAAACCTTTTTGCATAACGAAAAAAGGCTAAGTTAATAAAGATCTATCGACGTGAGTGTTGAGATACTACTCATCCTAACCTCACTCCCCTGCCCCTAAAAAATTTGTAAATTTTTTTACGTTTTATAAACAAAAAAAAAAGAGATTGGGAAGAATAAATCAGAAACTTACAAAGACAACATAATACACAAGGGTTAATCCCACTAGAATGATAAAGGCAATTTGAAACATGACATACTTGTAATGCAGTAGCAAGTACATTCAACAAGATCAACACAATATATATGCTTGATAAGAATTTTTTTATGAGTGGATAAGAAAATATTACTGCAAAAAAAACATTATCACTTGTATAAATAATTAATTCCATGAAAAGGCTACAAGATGTGGCCAAATATTTCTTCTACAGCAGTTGCTTGAGCATAGTATCCAAACGCAATGGAGTAGAATTGAATCACACTAAAAGTGAAAAAATAAACAAGAATCTCGATAGAAGTTAGATTCAGAAATGAATTCAATATGAGATGATAACATATAGTTCTATCCAACTACGTTAAACCACCATGGAGCTAAATAAAGACTTTGTTTCTCAAGAGGAAACAAGAAAGTAGTCATGTAATCAAACAAAACATTTTAACAATATATACCATGTTGTATGACCTACTTAGAACAAGTTAGTAAATCTAAAAATACCATGGCCAAATTCAAAACACCACACTTTGTATTGTTGTTAGACTTGGTACTAAATGCTCAAACAATTGGTTGAAGAACTATTATCTGCAAGTTATTAAGAGTCACTTTGGATAAAACATGAAGACCAAGTGTTGCTACAGATCGATCTATAATATATAACCTAGCAATTTCAACTCAACTCAAATGAGTCTAAAGCTAACAAAAGGGTTGTCCATGTGGAACTTTTTTGCCATTCCAATAATTGAACCTCAATATAATATGCTAAGAAGAGCAATGAACGATCAAACAAACCCACCTGATCAAGCATAGGAGAATGAGTTCCACATAGAAAAGAAAGGAGTTCATTAGAGTAGCTCTCCACTTGTAAACAAATCCATTCAATTGATGAGCAACCATAAAAGGATTTCAAAACTAAGCAAATAGCTGCCACTAGAAAATTAATTACTTCATTGAATGAATCACAATAAAGACTGATCTGAGACCAAGCATCATTGCCCCAGCTATCACTGTGAGCAAAAGGTAGAAGAAAGCAAATACTGCAATACCCAAAAGACCTGGTGAAGTAGCACAATACACAAACCAAATTAGATTCATCAGGTAGAAGAAGAAAAAGAAAAAAGAAAGGCTAATCGATGCAGAAACATCCAAAATGACCCTATATATCATCTAGTTTAATGAAAACTTCATTCAAGAAAGGAGAAAGGTCGAAGATATCCGAATCTTCGTCAATTATTTTGCCATCCCTATTATTGGGCAGTCGATTGGTAAATTTGGGGCGGTGGACTTGTAACTTTGGGGCGGTAACTGCTGGGCGGTTGACTAATAAATTTGGGGAGGTTGATTTGTAAATTTTGGGAGGTCTAGTCGACCGATAAGCAAAAATTTTAGTACGTAAAGGTTTTCACAACCAAAATTCATTTCTTCTTCATTCGAACTCCATTTTCTCTCTTTAAAATTCTCTCAAATACTAAAGAATTAAAGGGTTTCATAAATTATTGTTAAACTCAATCGATTCAATGATTGATTTCAGGAATTTTTATAAAAAATTCATGAGAAAAACTTTGTGAAGGTAATTTTTACTATTTTTGTTTTTTCACATAAAATCTATGATTTTGATAGTATAAATCCTTTTATTCTCCTTAAAAGGATTTGAATTTGATGAAAGATAAAAAGGAAAGGAATTTAATTGGAACTTTGAATTTGAAACTAAGATGAACATGCATATATATTCATGAAATTAACTGATACAAGGTATAAATTGAGTTATGAGATAGTGAAATTGATAAATATATCTTGGTTAGATGGTGGTGAGCAAACCGATGGCATTATGCCAAAGGCAATAAGGTGATCCACAGATAGCGTTAGTGTCACATGGAGAGTTCGATTTACTATTAGTAAGCGAGAAAATAAGAAAAATACATAAAACTTGAAATGAAACATACTATGAGAAAATTGATGAATATGTTATAAATATGTTTAATTGATTTGGTATATGTTATAAGCATGAAATTGATAAATCAAAGAGAAAATAGCTCTTAATGACCATAAGATTGAAGTATGAATTATAAGAGTCATTAATGTGTTGTAAATTATATCTTTGAAAAGAGAAATAAATCTCTTGAATTTATGTGATAGATAAACATAAATTTTATTGAAAGATAGTGGTTTAAATTATATGATGATATATTATTCCTACTCGTATGTGTTTGTTCACATGCATTCTCGGGCCACTAGTAGAGGAGTGGTATATGATCTCGGAGAAAACCAGAACCATGGCTTTTCTGGATGTAAATATGTCGATATGTGGGGAGATGTCCCAAAAGTTGTACCAAAGACTGTTATGGATCCCCAGAAATGGAAGACATTACCCATACTTATGATAGTATGGATAAGATGAGATGTGAAAAAGAAAATAAAATGATGAGATGTGGAAGTGAGAAGAGATGATTATGTATTCATGTTTATTTATTTACAAATATTGAAATGTTAAAACATTAAGATGATTATATATATTGTAAGGAAATGAATGTGAACCTCATTATGAGGTAATTATGATGAAAATAATATTAGAAATGAAATTTATAAGTTAATTGAAATGTATGAAATTATATCTGAAATAATATCTATATGATAATTGAAATATATGAGAAATGATGTGATATGAGAATTGATAAATGAAGGAAAGATTTAAATTATCTATGAAAATTGTGATTTAATTATGACTAGAAGTATACAAATCAAGTACTTCTAGTAAATTGAAATTCATTGAGCCTGTGAAGGTCATTCCCCCATATTTAAATAAATTTCAGGCTGCAGGCATGATTGATATCTTGACTTGAGATTTAGAGTAAGTATCTAGATAAGAAATAAATTTCGTGGTTGGAATCCTTAGACAAGAAAAGAAAAGGAAAAGAAAGAAATAAAAAGAAAAGAAAAGGAAAAGAAAGAAATAAAAAGAAAAGAAAAGAAAGAAAGAAATGAAAAGAGAAAAATAATTGTGAAAAATGTATTAGTCCTATACATGTACATGCATAGTTGTAAATGTTTGTATATTTTTGTAAGTGTTGTAAATGAAAGAGTTATATCTCCTATGTAAAAGGTTTAAGGCTGTTGGAAATCACCCCTCATGATGCCTAGGTGGTGATCTTCCAAACACCCAAGTCTAGAATGACTTGTAAAGAACAGAAATAGCAATTAAAGCAAAGAAAGAACATAAGCAATTTGTTATCGAGGTTCGACAATGTGCCTACGTCCCCATGAGCTCCTCCGAGCCCTCTACACTAAATCAATGAGTTCTTACAAGTTACAGTAACACCTCTTCAAGAAACCTCTTGTTCTTGAAGAATGAAAGAAGAGAAAAAGAAAGTGATAAGGACTTGTGTTTCCCTGGAATTTTCCCCAAGAAAATTCCACTTACAAGGCCCTTGAATCCCCAATCTATACTACTCTCTCTCTAAACAACCAGCCTCTCTACAATGAGTCTCTCCTGTGTGTTTTGTGTCTTTGCACTCTCACACACCATGTGTTCTATTTCACACACATTCTGCACTTGATCTCTCTCGTGTGTTGAGATGATATGTCTTGTCTTGTTGAGCTTGAAGCTTAGTGACCCTTTATATAATGCACCACTTCTTGAACCTATCTTGAAGTCAATCTCAACCCTTAGATCTTGAGGACCAATCAATCATAGCCCTTCAACAAGTCTAATTGATCATTTATGTTTCAATCAAGCCTTACGCATCAATCCAAAGTGCTGATCAGGAAGCATCAGGTGTGCCTCGCGCCGCGGCTCAGAATAGAGTAGGCCGCAGCTCAAGATAGGGCACACCACCTCCACTCTCTTGGCACCATGGTGCACCCTCCTTGTGTTGTGACGCACACCTGGGCAAAAGACTTCTCCTTGCGGGGCGCTGAGGCGCAGACTTCTTGGGGTGCGGCGCACACTTGGGGCTGAAGCTGAATTTTTATTCTTTAGTTCTTAGATAAATCCTAACAAAGGAAAATGCTGTAATTAATTTCAAATAATTAATGCAATAGTTGTTGCATATATGTTGTGCTTGGATTTAAAACGTTACGACACTATCTTGGGTGGACCCATTCGGGATGGGTCATCACAATTTTGATATCAGAGCTATAAGTTTTAAGATTCTATAGACTGCATAAAATAAATTGGTAAAGATGAATTTCAAATAAATGATTTTGATATAGGTCTAAAGATGTTGCTTAGATGTGGTAGACCTACAACTATGGCTATGGGACAAAAAGTACGTGTAGGCCCTTTTGTTTAAAAGATAGGAGGTAGAAGTTGATTATGAATATGCAGTTTATGAGATGGAACATGTTGACAGTGCATCAGGTACTAGTGGTGTAGTGAAGAATTCTATAACTGAAAGAGATGAGTTAAGAGAAGTTCTTACTCAGGCTCTCAATAAAGGGTATAATTGATACTCTACGACATAGATTGGATGAGCATATTAGACCAGATCCAAACATAGTAGTAGATCTTAGGGGGATTTTTTAGAGGCATGACATTCAGAGAGGTGATGGTGGTTTTGTTAATGAGATGCAAGGATATTGTTTAGTTAGATTCATTAAGCTTAAACTCCTAACTTTTAGAGAATCTAAAAACCCAACTGAAGTTGAATTGTTTATTAAACCTGTAGAACATTTATTTGGAGTATTACTAGTGATTGATAGACAAAGGATTACCTTTGCATCATTTTAATAAGAGGGTTAAGATTCTAATTGGTGGGATGATATTTTCCTTAGGCTGAATATGGATGTAGATCAATCGTTAGCTTGGAGTAGGTTTAAGAAAGTATTATTTGCTAAGTACTTTCCAAATACTTTCAGATCCTAGTAGGAGATGGACTTTATTTAGTTAAGGTAGAATGCTATGAATCTAGCGCAATATGATGAGAGATTTGTAACCTTGTCTAGATTTGTACCCGAGTTAGTGAATACTGAAGAGAGAAAGTGTAAGAGGTTTATTGATGGTTTGAACTTTGAGATACATTCTACACTCTCTTACTTGAGACATACAAATTATACTGCTTTGGTGGATATGTCATTCCAAATAAAGAAGGACATAGTTGACTCTAAAAGATGTAGGGAGTGGCTGAAGAGGAGTAGACCTGAGAGTTTTAGAAGTGATAGTCTGGGGATTTAGGGAGGTCATCCACCTCAGAAGAGTCATTCTTTTTCACACGGACCATTTATTTAGAGTCAACAGAGGCTAGGTGGATCTATGGCCTTAGTTGCTCAGAGTTCTGTTGGAAGAACCCCTAGGTTTGGGAAATAACCTATGGGACTTTGAGGATTAAGTAGAGGTAGGAGTGTACCACCAAAATGAGGTTGTAATGTTTTATTTGATAGGGATAGCATAGTATGTTTCAGGTGTAATCAAATAGGACATTTGTCTCAAAATTTTCCTACTTTGATTTATTTTGTTTGTGGAGATGGTGGACATAATGGTGTAGATTGTCCATTGAAGGTTAGACCAGCTGAGGTAGTTTCTACTGGGGGTTGGGAGAGTCAGTCAGGTAGAGGTAGTGAATCAGTGAGTGGACATGGTGGAGCTCAGGGTAGAGGAGTAGTTGTTGAGAGAGGACATGCTAGTTAGACATAACCTAGAGAAAGCAGAGTGCATGCACTGACCCAACAGGATGCCTAAGCTATACATGATGTCGTAATGGGTATAATATCTATCCTTAATAAACCTGCTAGAATATTAATTGATCCTAATGCAACCTATTATTTTGCATCTAGTTCCTTTAGGAAATCTATAAATGCAACCGTTAATCTCTTATTTCAAAATATGATTTTTGAGGTTCCTACTGGAGATAGGGTTATGATCAGAAATATTTATTAAAATTATGTTATTCATATGGGAGAAAAAGAGTTTGAGGTAGATTTATTACCTTTGAACATAGTAGACTTTGATTTGATATTGGGGATGGATTGGCTATCGGCATAACATGCCTGTGTAGACTGTTTCAGAAAGAATATAATATTTAGAATATTTGGACAGGAAGAGTTTAGCTTTCAAGGAAAATGTAAAATACTTTCTAATTATCTTATTTCTGCTTTGACAACTAGCAAATGGTTGAGGAAGGGTTGTGATGGATATTAAACTTATGTGGTGAATTCTATTAAGGCTAGAAAGCTGAAAGAAATATTGGTGGTGAGAGATTATCCAAAGGTATTTCCTAAGGAATTGTTTGGTTTACCTTCTAGTAGGGAGATTGAGTTCTCATTTGATTTGATTCCAGGTTCTACACCTATTTCTATAGTACCCTATAGAATGGCACCTGCTAAGTTAAAAGAGCTGAAAATACAACTTAAAAAATTGTTAGATAAACAATTCATTTGCCCTAGTGTGTCACCATAGGGAGCTCTAGTATTATTTGTAAAGAATAAAAATGGTACAATGAGATTATGTATAGATTACATACAATTGAATAGGATAACAATTCAGAACAAATATATTTTTACCTAGAAAAAATGATTTGTTTGAACAATTACAAGGAGCTAAGGTATTTTCTAAGATTGATTTGAGATCAGGGCATCATCAATTGAGGATTAGAGAGGGAGACGTGCCTAAAACTATTTTTAGGACATGTTATGGTCACCATGAGTTCTTAATGATGCCATTTGAGTTGATAAATGCTCCAACTGCATTAATGGATTTCATGAATAGAGTATTTAAACCCTTTTTCTAGATAAATTTGTGGTAGTATTTATTGATGATATCCTAGTGCATTATAAGAGTGAGGAAGAGCATGTGAAACATTTAGAAATTGTGTTGGGAATTCTTAAGAATGAGAAATTGTATGCGAAATTTTCTAAATGTGAATTATGATTGAATGAGATAACTTTCTTATGGCTTATAATAATAAGAGATGGAATAACGGTTGATACCTAGAAGGTAGAGGTAGTATTAAATTGGGAGAAACCAACTAATGTAACAGAAATTATAAGTTTCTTGGGATTTGTTGGATACTATAAAAGGTTTATCCAGAACTTTTCGATAATTGCAACATCTTTAACCAGATTGACTAGAAAAGAGGTGAAATTTAAATGGTCTGGTGAGTGTGAGAATAGTTTCCAAATGTTGAAGGATAAATTAACTACTACTCCAATGTTAGTGCTTTCATCTGGAGATGATGGATTTGTAGTGTATAGTGATGCTTTGCATCAAGGGTTGTGATGTGTATTGATGCAACATTGGAAAATAGTAGCATGTGCCTCTAGGCAATTACAGAATTATGAGAGAAACTATCCTACCCATGACTTAGAGTTGGCTACCATAGTATTTGTATTAAAGATTTGAAGACATCATATACATGGAGCCACTTGTGAAATATCCACTGACCATAAGAGTCTCAAATATTTATCTACCCAGAAAGAGTTAAAGCTTAAGGCATCGACGACGGATGGAGTTGATTAGTGATTATGATTGTACAATTCATTACCATCTAGGAAAAGAAAATGTAGTAGTTGATGCTTTAAGTAGAAAATTTACAAGAAGATTAGCTGCTATAGAGACTCATAATATGAATTTGATGGTAGAATTGAGAAGTATAAGGATGGAGTTGAAAGTGAATGAGAGAGGGGGATTATTAGCAAACATGATAGTGCAATCATCCATTATAGAACACTTTTTAAAAATTCAAGAGAAAATGAAGAGATAAAAAAGATTAAGCAAGAAGTATTGAGTGGGAAACAATAAGAATTCAAAATTAGAGAGGATGGTATGGTGGTATTGGGACATGAAATTTGTGCTTCCAATGATGCTGAGCTGAGAAAGGAAATATTAATAGAAGTACATGATGCAATATACTCAATGCACTCGAGTAATAATAAAATGTACATGAGATTAAAACAAAACTATTGGTGGTTAGGATTGAAGAGGGATATAGCTGATTATATTTCTAGATGTTTAGTTTGTCGGTAAGTGAAATAAGATAATAAACATCTAACAGGTTTACTACAACTTCTTCATGAGCCTGAATGGCCATGGGAGAATGTGAGTATGAACTTGGTTATTGGATTTCCCCGTACTCGGAGAGGTCATGATGATTTGTGGGTAATTATAGATAAACTGTCTAAGTCTTCTCATTTTATTCCAAATAGAGCTACTTGGAGTCCAAAAAGGTTGGTTGAAGTGTATGTGGCAGAGATTGTAAAACTTCATAGTACCATTGAGCATAGTATCAGATCGAGATGTGAGATTTATATCTTGACTTTGGAGAGGCCTTTAGAAAGCCAAGTGTACTCAGTTACAATTTAGTACTGCTTTTCATCCTCAAACAGATGGGTTGACTGAGAGAGTTATTCAAATACTAGAGCATATGTTGAGGGCAAGTGTAATGAGTTTCTCAGGAAGCTATGATGCTTACTTGCCCTTGATAGAATTTGTCTAAAATAATCAGTTTCAAGCTAGTATTGGAATTGTACCATTTGAGGCCTTGTATGGCAAGAGATGTAGAACTCTTATATATTGAGAAAAAGTGAGAGAAAGAAAGATCTTTGGCCTAGAAATAATAAAATTAACAATTGAAAGGATTAAATTGATCAAAGAAAACCTTAGAGCAACACAAAATAGACAGAAAAGTTATGTTCATAACAGAAGAATGCCTCTTGAATTCTAAGTTGGTGCAACCCATTTGAAAATATCTCCACGGAAAGGAGTGTTGAGATTTAGGCAGAAATGAAAGCTAAGTCCAATGTATATTGGACCATATGAGATCATTGAGAGAGTTGGGCCAGTGGCCTACAGATTGGAGTTACCTCTGGAATTAAAACAATTGCATAATATTTTTCACGTTTCTTTTTTATGAAAATATTTACCTGATGGATCCCATAACATTCCATATCAATCTCTAGACCTTCAGGAAGACTTAACTGTTGTGCAAATTCGAATCAAAATTTTAGACACAAAAGAACAAGTCTTATACAATAAGGTCATTCACTAGTTCAAATGTTGTGCTAGAATCGAGATCTTGAGAAAATCACATGGGAACGTGAAGCAAGAAGGAGAAAATAGTATCCCCAACTTTTTTCATGATACAGGTAAGAAAATTTCGAGGACAAAATTTTTATATGGTAGGTAGAATTGTAAAGCTCATACCCTTGATATAAGGGTAAATTTATAAATTTTAAAGTTGATATATTGACCATCATACATACATATACAAAGTTATTTAAAAAAATTCAATTTTGAAGAAATTTTGATACAAGAATTTGAAAATATATTGAAGAAAATGGGTTAGAATGCATAAAAATACTGAAAAATAATTTTTTAAGGCTTTAAAGGGGGTGTTGGTCAACTGGTAACCTAACCAATCGACTGGGCGATTGATTGGTAACTATTGGGCAATCGACTGGTAAATTTGGGACGATCGACCGACAAGTCGATTGGTAACCTGATTAGTTGATTGGTAAATTTGGAGAGGTTGATTGGTAAATTCTGTGTGGTCGACTAATAAGCAAAAATTTTAGTATATAAAGGTTTTTCACGACCAAAATTCATTTCTTCTTCCTTCAAACTCCATTTTCTCTCTTTAAAATCCTCTCAAATACTAAAGAATTTAAAGATTTCATAAATTATTATTGAATTCAATCGATTCAATGACTAATTTTAAGAATTTATGGGAAAAGCTTTGTGAAGGCAATTTTTACTATTTTTGTTCTTCAATATAAAAATTATGATTTTGAGAGAACAAATCCTTATATTCTCTTTAAAAGGATTTGAATTTGCTGAAAGATTAAAAGAAAATGAATTTAACTACAACTTTGAATTTGAAACTAAGATGAACATGCATACATATTCTTGAAATTAACCTGATACAGGTATAAATTGAGTTATAAGTAGTGAAATTGATAAATATATCTTAGTTAGGAGGTGGTGAGCAATATGGTGGTATTGTTGTGAGGAATGCCAAAGGCAATGAGGTGATCCATGGATAGTGTTAGTGTTACGTGGTGAGTTCGATTTACTGTTAGTAAACGAGAAGAATAAGAAAAATACATAAAACTTGAAATGAAATATATTATGATAAAATTGATGAATATATTATAAATATGACTGATTCGAAGTGATATATGTTATAAGCATGAAGTCGATAAATTAAAGGGAAAGATAGCTCTTAATACACAAAAATTTAAGTATGAATTACATGAGTAATTGATGTGCTGTAAATTATATATCTGAAATGAGAATAAATCTCTTGAATTAATGTGATAGATAAATGGAGATTTTATGAAAAGATAGTGGTTTCAATTATATGATGATATATTGTGCCTGCTTGTATGTGTTTGTTTATATGCATTATCGGACCACTAGTTGAGGTGTGGTATGTGATCCCGGGGAAGACTAGAACTATGGCTAGTTTGGATATAAACATGTCGATATATAGGGAGACGTTCCCAAAAGTTGTACCAGAGAGTGGTATAGATACCCAAAAACAGATAAAAATACCCATACTTATGATAGTATTGATGAGATGTGAAAAAAAAAATGAAATGATGAGAAATAGAAGTGAGAAGAAATGATTATGCATTCATATTTATTTATTTGCAAATTTTGAGATGTTGAAATATCGAGATGATTTATATTTACCGTGAGGAAATGAATGTGAATCTCATGATGAAGTAATTGTGATGAAAAGATAATGAAAATGAAATTTACAAGTTGATTGAAATATATTAAATTATATCAGAAATGATATATGTATGATAATTGAAATATATGAGAAATGATATGATATGAGTATTGATAAATGAAAGAAAGCTTTGAATTATCTATGCAAATTATGATTTAATTACGACAAGAAGTATACAAATCATGTACTTCTAGTAAATTGAAATTCATTGAACTTGTGAAGCTCATTCCCCAATATTTAAATTCACTGACCAGTAAGTTTTTTACTTGAGATTCAGAGTAAGTATCGAGGTAAGTCCTCGTAGTTGGCATCCTCAAAAAAAAAAAGGGAAAGAAAAGAAAGAAAGAAAGAAAGAAAGGAAATATAAAAAAGAAAGAAATGAAAAGAGAATAATATCTGTAAAAGGTGTATCCGTCCTATTCCTGTACATGCATAGTTGTAAATGTTTTGTATATTTTTATAGGTGTTGTAAATGAAAGAGTTAGGGAAAATTTTGTCATTACTTTCAAATAATTAATGCAATAGTTGTGGCATTTACGCATTGATTGGATCTAAAACGTGACGATACCATCTTGGGTGGGCTCGTCCGGGATGGGTCGTTACACATCTCCTAGTTTTACATCTTCCTCCAACTGAAGCAACTCTTGTAGAGTTAAAGAAAAAAACATGTTCATTCATCATAAATAGGGATTAAGGTCAACCAATCAAGCCATCAACTTTAACAAAAATATTATTTCATACTTCTAAACTACTTGTTCGAAAAAAGTTCTCAAGCTTAACCCGCTAATAAAAATGCAATATGAATTTAACAATCCTATAAAAATATAATATGAGCACAACTAAAAATATAATACAACTACTAGAATCAATGAATTTAACCCATCCTTTAACCAAACCTAGAAATAGACACAAGCTATCAAGGATTAAAATGAGATATAGTAAATTTTTTTGACTAAGTGGGTGACCACTTGATCAAAATAGGGATTAAGGTTAACCAATCAAGCCATCAACTTTAACAAAAATATTATTTCATACTTCTAAACCACTTGTTCGAAAAAAGTTCTCAAGCTTCACCCGCTAATAAAAATACAATATGAATTTAACAATCCTATAAAAATATAATATGAGCACAACTAAAAATATAATACAACTACTAGAATCATTGAATTTAACCCATTTTAACCAAACCTAGATATAGACACAAGCTATCAAGGATTAAAATGAGATATAGTAAAAATTTCTAACTAAGTGGGTGACCACTATGAGTGTAACATATAGTCAAAATCTTGCAAGGACAAGACTCACATCTGAAACTTATAACAAAAAAAAGGACTCTCGAAATTCTAAACGAAAAAATAGTAGATGGTATGTGCGACAAACAAAACTCTCCAAATACGAGACAAACTTTAAGGGTGACTTTTGTAAAGTTTAAGACTTCAAGTATACATTTTCAACCGCCCTCACATTTTTACATCATTTACTGCCCTTAGAACCACTTCTTTCTTCCTGATTGAGAGCATCAGTTGCTTTCTTCAATTATTTTTCTTTTTTACCTAACTCATTTGTTTCCTACAAAATGTGAATAAAAATTATTCAAAAGCAATTAATTATGCAAATAACCATCATTCAATAACTATTTTAATTCATAATTTAAATGAAAAAGAACCTAGAAATAATAGCCTTTGGACGCCTCATGGACAAAAGATAAGTCCAATGGTTGACAAGCAATACCAACACCACCAAATATCTGTCTCAATATTAAGAGGAGAACAATGACTAACAAACTTTTTTGCATAAAGAAAAAAGTTTAAGCCGATGAAAATCTATCGACATGAATGCTGAGATAATGCTCATCCTAACCTCACCCTTCCCCCTTTTCCCAAAAAATGGAGAATTTTTTTACTTTTTATAAGCTAAATGAAAACAGATTGGGAAGAATAAATCAGAAACTTACAAAGGCAACATAATACACAAATTTTAATCCTGTAAGAATGACAAAGGCAATTTAAAACACATCATACCTGTAATGCAATAAAAAATATATTCAACAAGATTAGCACAATATATATTGATAAGGATTTTTTTATTGATAAGTGGATAAGAAATATTATTGCAAAAAAAAATTATAACTCAATTGTATAAATATTTAATTTCACGAAGAGATTGTGAGGTGTGACCAAATATTTCTTTTGCAATAGTTACTTGAGCATAGTATTCAAACGCAGTAGAGCAGAATTGAAACACATTGGATGTACGAAAATAAACAACAATCCCAACAGAAGTCAAATTCATAGGTGAATTCTATAGGAGATGACAACATATAGTTCTATCTAGCTACGACAAACAAACAAGGAGCTAAACAAAGTCTTTGTTTCCAAGAAGCAACAAGAAAGAAAGTAGACATGTAATTACACTAAACATTCTAACAATACATTGTATGATTTACTTAAAACAAGTCAGTACAAAATTGTTAAACAATTGGTTGAAGAACTATTATCTGCAACCTATTAAGAGTCACTTTGGATAATAAAATGATGACTAGGTGTTACTAGTGGTCGGTCTATAATACACAACCTAGCAATCTCAAGTCAACTCAAAATAGTCTTAATCTAACAAAGGGTTGACTATATGGGACTTTTTGTTGGAAAATCACCTTCTTGCGGAATCCCACGTTGTGATCTTTCCCAAACACCCCAAATCCATAATGATTTGGACATAATAGAAATCAAACAATCAAAGAAAGAACACAAGCAATTGTTATCAAGATTCGGCAATGTGCCTACGTCCCCGTGAGCTCCTCCGAGCTCTCTGCACTAAATCAATGGAGTTCTTACAATTACAGCAACACCTCTTCAAGAACCCTCTTGTTCTTGAAGAATGAAAGAAGAGAAAAAGAAAGTGATAAGAACTAAGTGTTTCCCTGGAATTTTCCCCAAGAAAATTCTAGTTACAAAGCCCTTGAATCCCCAATCTAGACTACTCTCTCTCTAAACAACCAGCCTCTCTTGAATGAGTCTCTCTTGTGTTTTGTGTCTTTGTACTCTCACACTTGATCTCACTTATCTTGTCCCACCCTTTTTTGGTTGCTCCTAGATGACCCTTTATATAGGGCAATGACCACCTCATCTAATCTTGAGATCAATCTCAGCTCTTAGATCTCAAGAACCAAAGACCCATGTTCTCTAAGAGTCTAAGTAATCCTGTGCGTTTTAACCAAGTCCCACGCACCATCTCAAAGTGCTGATTCAAAGGTGTCAGGTGTGCCTTGCTCCGAGGCTCAGAGCAAGGCAGGCTGCAGCGCACAAGACCATTATCTTCTAGAGCCCACGATGCCCAAGGCTGAGCTGCGCAACGGCCTGGAGGGGGGAGCTTCTGGAGTTGCTGGCGGCCGCTGCACACTGGGCTGACCTGATGCTGAATTTTTCACTTGTTTAATTCTCGGACAAATCCCAACAATATCTACCTTCGTCTAAGCAATTAAACTCGAACCTATTTTGTAGAGAACTCAGAATCCAAACTCAAATTGAGTCACCATATCAACCGACTCCAATCCTAAGAAGTCTAAGGCAATGATTGAACTTTCTTAGAGGTAGAACTTTAGTACCTAGATCTGTAGGATTTTCTTCTGTTGCAACTTTGTCCACATGAATGCATCATTCCGTAACATTTTCTCGAATAAAATGATACCGAACATCCATATGCTTAGTCCTCTCATGAAACACTGGATTCTTACGCAAATGCAACGCATTTTGGCTATCTGAATACACCACCACCTGCTCTTTTAGGACCTTCAACACTTCCAACAATCCTTTGCACCACATAGCCTCCTTAATGGCTTCCGTTGCCGCTATGTATTCTACCTCGGTTGTTGATACCACTGGCTGTAATTGAGCCTTCCAACTTATACAACATCCGTTTAAGTTGAAGAAGTAGGAGATAATCTATCTTCTTTTATCCTGGTTATGGGATTACTTATAAACCTGTTGAGAACACTCATTGCATGAGAAATGTCGGGTCTAGTGCTTACCATCATGACATAACTGATCCAACCGCACTAGAGTAAGGGACCTTTTCCATTTCCTTCTTCTCCTCATCCGATCTCGGACATTGATCGCTGAAGAACTTGAAATGACCAACAAAGGGAACCTTCACTGGTTTGTTATCTTCCATAGAAAACTTAGATATCATCTTTTCTATGTAGGAAGTTTGAGAAATCTTCAATCTGTTTCTCTCCCTTTCCCGAATTATACTCATCCCAGGGATCTTTTGTGCATGGCCAAGATCTTTCATCTCAAACTCCGAACTGAGTTGAGACTTCAATTTTCCTATCCTTTCCATGCTGCTCCCAACCAACAGCATATCATCAACATAGATGAGGATGATCACCATTTCATCCACCTTGTGACCTTTGTAGTGCAAGCGCGAATCATAATAGCTCCTCATGAAACCCAAGCTTGTTATAAAGGAATCAAACCTCTTATTCCACTGCCGTGGTGATTACTTCTGGCCATAGAGAGATTTCTTCATTTTGCACACCAAATCTCACTGTCTTCCTTCTTCATAGCCTTCGGGTTGCCTCATGCAGATGGTCTCATCAAGCTATCCATGTAAGAACACTATCTTCACATCCATTTGCTCGATCTCCCAATTAAATTGGACCACCATTGCTAACACTATCCTTATCGTCTTGTATTTCACAGTCGATGAGAATATTTCGGTGAAATCTATGCCTTCTCTTTGTGTGAACCCCTTCGCCACCAGCCTAGCTTTATACTGGAATTCATCATCTGGAGTGTTCCCTTCTTTGATCTTATAGATCCACCTACAATCCACAACTCTCTATTTTTCTGGTTTGGGCACCAATTCCCAAGAGTTGTTCTTTCTCAATGAATGCATTTCCTCCTCCATAGCTAGCTTCCATCTTAAGGAATCCTTACATCCCATGGCATCAATGTAAGTTTCTGGTTCACCCCCTCCTTCTGAATAAGGAGCTGCTACATTAGCATCCACAAAACGATATCTCAAAGGTGGTCTAACCAGCCTCATTTCCTGGTCCTTTGTGAGCTAATAATCATTCTGATTTCTTACATCATCCCCTTCTAGTTCAGCCTCCTATTGATTGTCTTGTGCTTGGCCTTCATTAATGGGCTCTACTTGGTTTGAACCCTCTTGCCTTCCTTGCTCTACCTGAACAGAATTTTCCTTGATCTATGTTCCACATAAACCGGGCTGGTTTGCCCACTATCCCCTGCAGGGTTAGTTTTCTCCAAATAGGGAAATATATGCTCATTTAAAAAGACATCCCTACTTATTATGAGTTTCATTCCTTTCGGTTTTAAGGACCACAACCTATACCCCTTAACCCCTTCACCATATCCTAGAAACACACAGTTTCTAGATCTTGGGCTAAGTTTATCATCCTTTTGATGTGTAAATGCAGCACACCTAAAAGTCCTAAGGTTGTTTAACTTAGGGGGTTTTCCACTCCACATCTCATCGGGAGTCTTAAGGTCCACAGTGCTAAAGGGTGATCTATTAACCAAATGCACAGCAGTAAACACCACTTCCCCCAAAAAACATTTGGGTAATCCGGAACCAATTAACATGCACCTAACCTTTTCTATAAGGGTCCTATTCATCCTCTCAGCAACTCCATTTTGCTGAGGGGTTTTCACAACCATTCTATGTCTTGGAATGCCATTTAACTCTTAGAATTTGTCAAATTCCTTATTAAAAAATTCTAAGCCATTATCGGTTCTTAACACCTTAACTACCTTACCCATTTGAGTCTCCAGAAACTTTTTCCACACCACAAATTTATTCAAAGCATCTAATTTATTTTTAAGCAAATAAACCCAAACCTTTCTAGAATAATCATCAATTAAAGACAGAAAGTAAAGATTACCTCCTTATGTTGGTGTTCATACTAGTCCCCAAAGATCCGCATGAATGTAGTCAATAATGCCTTTAGACTTGTGCACTCCGGTGTTGAAGCTGACCTGATGTTGCTTCCCAAGAACGCAACATTCGCAAAAATCAAGTTTCTCTTCCTTGTCACCATCAAGTAAACCATTCTTGCTGAGAACTTGCAACCTCTTTTCACTCATATGTCCCAAGTGATTGTGCCAAAGTACTGCTTTATCCATCTTAACCATCAAGCTTGCTACTTGACCCTTGATGTCCGTGTCTCCGATCATCTCATAGAGACCATCCTTTATTGCTGCTTTGATCACTATCAAAGATCCCTTGGTTACCTTGATCTTTCCTCCCTTTGCTTTGTATGTGTACCCTATGAAATCCACCTGCCCCAATGAGATCAAATTTCTTCTCAAATCCAAAAGATATCTCACATTCCGTAGCAGCCTTGTAACTCCATCAAACATCCTCAACTGGATGTCTCTTATACCCCTCACTTGGCAAGAAGTATCATTCCCCAAGAAAACCTTTCCATCATTGGTTTCCTTGAAATTCTTGAACCAATCCCGGTGAGGACACATGTGATAAGTGCACCCGGAATCCAAGATTCATCTCTCGTTGCCCTGCCACTTGCTCACATTTGAGCATATAACAAGAATATCATCTTGCTGTTCTCCCTTGATAACCGAAGCCTCTTCATTGTTGGTATGGCCTCTTCCTTTCTCATCCCTCATCATCTTCTTGCAATCTTTCTTGAAATGACCCTCCTTATGGCAGTAGTAGCATATCTTTCCTCCAAATCTCGGTTTAGAGTGCGCTCTCCCATGGCTTTGTCTTTTACCCTTTGGTTTGTCCTGGTAGTAGCCATGGATGTTGCTGCCATACCAAGTTGCTGGCCTTCCTCTAATGAACAACCCTTCCCCACTTGATGCTTCCCTCATCTTGGCTTTGAAATCATGAGCCCTTATAGAATTGATCAGAATTTCTTTGGTTAGTGTATCTCTTCCATATTCAATAGCATTAATCAAACTTTCAAAACAATCAGGAAGAGAAATCAATAACATAATAACCAATTGTTCATCCGGGAATGTTATACTATAACTAGCCAAATCTTGAGCTAGTTTATTAAACACATCAAGATTATCTTACAACTCTTTATTAGGATCCAGTTTTAAAGCAAAGATTCGTTTAAGAAGATATATCTTATTAGGGAGAGTTTTGGTAAGAAATAACTCATCTAGTTTCTTCCAAATGATAACTGGATCTTTCGAGTCTCCGCACTCCCTTGTGACACTATCCGACATGTGCAGAAAGATGGTGCTATACGCCATCTTCTTCATCTCATTCCACTGGAGCTTTATGATACTTGCTGGAAAATCATCATCTTCTCCAATCACCAAGTCCACCTTTTGTTGCATAAGAACCGCCTTGACTTTCCACTTCCAAAGGGCAAAGTCTCCCTTTCCATCAAACTTCTAAACAACGAAATTTGAACTCATCTTGCGGAGAAAATCTCGGAGTTATGCAGCACCCACAATTGATTTTCAACTTCTAAATCTCAAGAACACGATCAAATCTTGATCACAACACCGTTCTTGAACCTTAAGAACCCGATCAGATCTTGATCGTAGCACTGTTCTTGAACCACCAAAGAAGTTTTCTTTGATTCTTCGAGTCTTGCTCTGATACCCCCTGTTCCAGCACTGATACCACTGTTGGAAAATCACCTTCTTGCAGAATCCCAGGTTGTGATCTTTCCCAAACACCCCAAATCCACAATGATTTGGATAGAACAGAAATCAAACAATCAAAGAAAGAACACAAGCAATTGTTATCGAGGTTCGACAATGTGCCTACGTCTCCGTGAGCTCCTCCAAGCTCTCTGCACTAAATCAATGAACTTCTTACAATTACAGCAACACCTCTTCAAGAACCCTCTCATTCTTGAAGAACGAAAGAAGAGAAAAAGAAAGTGATAAGAACTAAGTGTTTCCCTGGAATTTTCCCCATGAAAATTCCAATTACAAAGCCTTTGAATCCCCAATCTAGACTACTCTCTCTCTGAACAACCAGCCTCTCTTGAATGAGTCTCTTTGTGTTTTGTGTCTTTGTGAGAGTTTGATTGCTCATAGATGACCCTTTATATAAGGCAATGACCACCTCATCCAATCTTTGAGATCAATCTCAACCCTTAGATCTCAAGAACCAAAGACCCATGGCTCTCTAAGAGTCTAAGTAATCCTGTGCGTTTTAACCAAGTCCCACGCACCATCTCAAAGTGTTGATTCAAAGGTGTCAAGTGTGCCTTGCGCCGTGGCTCAGAGCAGGGCAGGCCGCGGGGCACAACAGGGCACAAGGCCATCATCTTCTGAAGGCCGCGGTGCCCAAGGCTGAGTTGCGGCACGGCCTGAAGGGGGGAGCTTCTGGAGTTGCTGGAGGCCGCAGCGCACAAGGCTGGGCAGTGGCACATTGGGCTGACTTGATGCTGAATTTTTCATTTGCTTAATTCTTGGACAAATCCTAACACTTTTTTGCCATTCCAATAAGTAAACCTCAAGATAATATGTTAAATAAGAGGAATGAACGATCAAAGACACCCAGAGTAGCTCCCCACTTGTAAACAAGTCTATTCAATTGATGAGCAATCATAAAAGAATTTCAAAATTAAGCAAAAGACTGCCACCAGAAAATTAATTACTTCATCAGATGAATAATAATGAAAACTAATCTGAGACTAAACATCATTGCCCCCAGCTATCACTACGACCAAAAGGTAGATATAGAAGAAAGTAAATGCTGCAGTACCCAGAAGACCTCGTGAAGTAGCACAACACACATGCCAAATTAGATTCTTCAACGAAAGGAGAAAAGGAAAAGAGAAAGGCTAGTCGATGCAGAAACATCCAAAATTACCCCACATGCCATCCAATTGGATGAAAACCTTATTCAGCAAAGGAAAGATTATAAGTTGTCAAAAACAGGGTAAAAGCCCTTTAGAAAACTTATGCATTGTGGATAAGCTACAACGGAACCATAAATAATTATAAAAAAAAATTCATTTTCCAAAAATAATCTTTGCAATCTTTTACTGATAAAAAAAATAATTGTCTCCTACATAATGTGCAACAATATCATAAATTTGAAAGGCAATACTTAAGAAACAAATAAGAAAGATAATGGTACTAACTACAACAAGAATCTTCAGGCAATCTAAACCTATTGAAATAACCATTATCAATTTTCAATATCATCATCATCTTTGTTTCCATGATTTTCAACTTTCAGTTAATAACATACTTTCTTTCTATTCAAGTCCAAATCATTGCTAAAACACTAAAATGACATTTCATTATCAACTTTATAATTATAATCCTTCTTAAATATGTTTTTGATAAGTAAGATCTTTTAAAACTAAACTACTATATCCTACTCTATACATAAAATATGGATAGATTCAAGATCATACTTGTCAAATAAAACTATTTAAAAAATTACAGCCTAAATAACTGCCCAAATGCCATCTATAAGTATTAACTGAAATGATTTCATTTGATGCCAACACTTACTCTAAAATTGCCAAAACAAGCTTTACCAAGTACCCAAGAACATTCAAAGCCCAAGAAGTCTATGCCTAAAAAAAAATGAAAGGAAATCAATAGTTGACAAAGAAAGAAAATTGGAAGATTAAAGGTTAAGGTCTTAAAAGTCTTATTCATTTATCGCCTTTTCTCCTTGAGGTACATCTCCTCTAAAAGCTTTACATCCTCCTTTAATTGAAACAACTCCTGTAAAGTTAAACAAGAACAAAACAAGTTCATTCATCATAAATAGGGATTAAGATCAACTAATCAAACCATAAACTTTAACAAAAACATCAATTTATACTTCTAAACCACCCGTTTGAAAAAGTTCTCAAGCTTAACTTGCTAAACAAAATACAATATGAATTTAACAATCCTTTTTTGATAAGTAATATGAATTCAACAATCAAATAAAAATATAGTATAAGAAAAAACTCAAAATATAATACAACCACTAGAATCATTGAATTTTACCCATCCATTAACCAAAGTTGGAAACAAAATAATCTATCAAGAATTATAACGAGAAGTAATAAAAATGTCTAACCAAGTGGGTGACAACTACAAGTGCAACATATAGTCAAAATCTTGCAAGGATACGATTCTCATGTGAAACATATAACTAAAACTATGACTCTAGAAATTCTAACCTTACAAGTAGCAGATCGTACAGGCGACAAACAAAACTCTCCAAATATGATACGCTTTAAAGGTGACTTGCAAAGTTTAAGACTTCATGTATACCTTTTCAATTGCCTTCACATTTTTACGTTATTTTTTTTCCCTTAGAACCATTTCTTTCTTCTTGATGGAGGGCATTGATTGCTTTCTTCAATTCTTTTTCTTTTTTGCCTAGCTCAGTTGCTTCCTAAAAAATGGAGATGAAAATTATTCATAGGCAAATAAAGATGCAAATAACCATCATTTGATAACTATATTAATGCATAATTTAAATGAAAAAGCACATTAATATACTGTGAGCGAGTAATACTAGCGTATAGATGCCTCATGAACAAAAAGATAAGCCCTAATGGTAGACAAGCAATACCAACACCGCCAAATATGCGCCCTAATGTTAAAAAGAGAACAATGAGTACAAAACTTTTTTGCCTAAGGAAAAAAGGCTTAGCTAATGAAAATATATCGACGTGAATGTTGAGATATTGCTCATCCCAACTTCACCCATCCCCCCCCTAAGAAAAAGAGAACTTTTTTTACTTTTTACAAACTAAACGAAAACAGATTGGGAAGAATAATCAGAAACTTACAAAAGCAACATAATACACAAATGTTAATCCCACTAAAATGACAAAGACAATTTGAAACACATCATACATGGAATGCAGTAACAAGTATATTCAACAAGATCAACACAATATATATGCTTGATCAGAACTTTTTTTTGATAAGTAGATAAGATACTATTACTGCAGAAAAAAAATATTATAACCCACTTGTATAAATTGTTAATTCAAAGAAGATATTGCAAGTTGTGGCCAAATATTTCTTGTGGAGCAATTGCTTGAGCATAGTATTCAAACGCAATGGATCGAAATTAAATCAAACTAGAAGTGCAAAAATAAACAAGAAATCCAAGAGAAGTCAGATTCATAAATGAATTCTATATGAGATGACAACATATATTTATTTCCAGCTACATTAAACCACTAAGGAGCTAAACAAAGAATTTGTTTCTAAGAGGCAAGAAGAAAGAAAATAGTCATGTAATCACACTAAACATTCTAATAATACATACCATGTTGTATGATCAACTTAGAACAAGTCAGTAATGCTAAAAATATCATTGCCAAATCCAAAGCAATGCACTTTGGATTGTTAGTAGACTTGGTACAAAATGCTCAAACAATTGGTCGAAGAACTATTATCTGCATGCTATTATAAGAGTCACTATGGATAATAACATGAAGTCTAGGTGTTACTACTGACTATTTTATAAAACACAACCTAGCAATCTCAACTCAACTCAAATCAAATGAGTCTTGATCTTACAAAGGTGTTGGGAATCACCTTAGAGATGCCCATGTAGTGATCTTCCAAACACCAAAGTCTAGAATGACTTGTAAAGATGAATCGGAAACAGAAACAGAAACAGAAATCAAAGAAAGGAAAGGACACAACAATTGTTATCGAGGTTCGGAAATAGCCTACGTCCCCGTGAGTTCCTCTGAACTCTCTGCACTAAATCAATAGTTTTTTACAAATACAGCAACCCTCTCTAAGAAACTCAAGTTCTTGAAGAACCAAAGAAGAAAAAGTAAAAGAAAGTGATAAGAACTAACCCTGGAATTTTCCCAAGAAAATTTCCCTTACAAGCCCTTGAATCCCCTTTCTATTTTACTCTCTCTTTCTAAACAACCAGCCTTTACAATGAGTCTCTCTTGTTTTATGTCTTTGCACTCTTACAATTGATCTCACTTTCAATCACAAGTTATTCCTCACACTTATGGAGATTGAAGCTTGGTGACCCTTTATATAGTGCAACAACTTCTTAACCCATCTTAAGGATCAATATCCACCCTTAGATCTTGAGAACCAATCAACCTTAGCCCTCAATCAATTCTAAGTGATCCTGTGCATTTTGTTCATGCCTTACGCACCATTTGAAATGCTGAAACATAAGCATTAGGTGTGCCTCGTGCTAAGGCTTGGAACAGGGCCTGCTGAGGCTTGGATTGGGCTGGGCCGCGGCGCGGACCAGGGCACCCTCTTTATCCTTTTTGGGCACCGCAGCGTGGGGGAGGCTGAGCCGCGACGCACACCTCCTCCAGGTCTTCTCTTTTGCTGGTGGTTGTGGTGCACACCACTTGGGCTGTGGCGCACAACTTGACCTGATGATGAATTTTAACTCCCATTTAATCCTTAGACAAATACCAACAATCTATACCTTTGTCAAAGCGATTAAACCCGAACCCATTGTCCAGAGAACTCAATATCCAAACTCAACTTGAGTCACCATATCAACTGACTCCAATCCTAAGAAGTCCAAAGCAATGATTGAACTTACTCAGAGGTAGAACCTTGGTGCCTAAATCTATAGGATTTTCCTTCGTGGCTACCTTGTCCACATGAATGCATCATTCCGTAACATTTTCCTGAATGAAATGATACCGAACATCCATGTGCTTTATCATCTCATGGAACACCGGATTCTTACACAAGTGCAATGCACTTTGGCTATCTGAATACACCACCATATGCTCTTTCAGGACCTTCAACTCTTCGAACAACCCTTTGCACCACATAGCCTCCTTAATGGCTTTCGTTGCCGCTACGTACTCAGCCTCGGTTATTGAGAGTGCTACCACCGGCTGCAATTGAGCCTTCCAACTTATATAACATCTGTTTAAGTTGAAGAAGTAAGAGGTAATCGATTTTCTTTTATCCCGGTCTGTTCCATAGTCCGAATCCGCATAACCCTCAAGACAGATGGACTTACCCCTCTTCTCATAAATCAGCCTTACTTCTGGGCTTCTCTTCAGGTACCCCAGCAACCACTTCATCCCAAGCCAATGCTCCTTTTCGGGATTACTCATAAACCTACTGAGGACACTTATTGCATGAGCAATATCAGGCCTAGTGCTTACCATGGTGAACATAACTAAACCAACCGCACTAGAGTAAGGGACCTTTTCCATTTCTTTCCTCTCCGCCTCCGATCTCGGACATTGATCGCCAGAGAACTTGAAATGGCCAGCAAGGAGAACCTTCACTGGTTTGCTATCTTCCATAGAGAACTTAGATATCATCTTCTTTATGTAGGAAGTCTGAGAAATCTTCAATCTCTTTCTCTCATTTTCCCGGATTATATTTATCCCAATGATCTTCTGTGCATGGCTAAGATCTTTTATCTCAAACTTCAAACTGAGTTGAGACTTCAATTCTTCTATCCTCTCTTTGTTGTTCCCAACCAACAGCATATCATCGACAAAGATGAGGATGATCACCACTTCCTCCACCTTGTGCCCTTTGTAATACAAGCACGAATCATAGTAGCTCCTCATAAAACCCAGGCTGGTTACAAAGGAATCGAACCTCTCATTCCATTGCCGAGGTGATTGCTTCAGGCCATAGAGAGATTTCTTCAATTTGCACACCAACTCTCCCAGCCTTCCTTCCTCATAGCCTTCGGGTTGCCTCATGTAGATGGTCTCATCAAGCTCTCCATGCAAGAACACTGTCTTCACATCTATTTGCTCGATCTCCCAATCAAATTGGACCACCATAGCCAATACTATCCATATCGTCTTGTATTTTACAACCGGTGAGAATATTTTGGTGAAATCTATACCTTCTCTTTGTGTGAACCCCTTCGCCACCAGCCTAGCTTTATATCGGACTTCATCCCCTGGAATGTTTCCTTCTTTGATCTTGTAGATCCACTTACAATCTACAACTTTCTGTTTTTCTAGTTTGGGCACCAATTCCCAAGAGTAGTTATTCCTCAAAGAATTCATTTCTTCCTCCATAGCTAGCTGCTACTTTAACGACTCCTTATGTTCAATGGCTTCCATGTAAGTTTCTGGTTCAACCTCTCCTTTTGTCCAAGGAGCTGCTACATTAGCATCCGCAAACCCATATCTCAAAGGTGGTCTGACCACCCTCATTTCTTGGTCCCTTGTGAGCTGGTAGTCATTCTGACTTGCTGCATCAACCTCTTCTAATTCAACCTCCTCTTGAGTATCCTGAGCATGACCTTCATTAATGGGCTCTACCTGGTCCGAACCCTCTTGCCTTCCTTGCTATACCTGAACTGAATTTTCCTTGATGCAATGCTCTATAAATTCCGGACGGGTTTGCTCACTAGCCCCTGCAGGGTTAGTTTTCTCCAAATAGGGAAATAATAATTCATTAAAAATAACATCTCTACTTATTATGAGTTTCATTCCTTTTGGTTCTAAGGACCCTTAACCCCATCACCATACCCTAGAAATACACATTTTCTATATCTTGGGTTAAGTTTATCATCCATTTGATGTGCAAATGCAACACACCCAATAGTCCTAAGGTTACTCAACTTAGGGGGTTTCCCACTCCACATCTCCATGGGAGTCTTGAGCTATAAAGCTCTAGAGGGTGATCTATTTACCAAATATACAGCAGTAGACTCAATTTCCCCCCAAAAATATTTTGGTAAACAGGACCCAATTAACATGGACCTAACCTTTTCCATAAGGGTTCTATTCATCCTCTCAACAACTTCATTTTGCTGAGGTGTTTTTACAACCGTTCTATGTCTTAGAATGCCATATAATTCACAGAATTTATCAAAATCCTTATTGCAAAATTCTAAGCCATTATCGGTTCGTAAAGCCTTAACTACCCTACCTGTTTGAGTCTTCAGCAACTTTTTCCACACTACAAATTTATTCAAAGCATCTGATTTATTTTTAAACAAATAAACCCAAACTTTTCTTGAATAATCATCAATTAAAGACAGAAAGTAAAAGATACCTCCCTGTGTTGGTGTTCTTGCTAGTCCCAAAAGGTCCGAATGAATGTAGTCAAGAATGCTCTTAGACTTGTGCACTCCAATGTTGAAGCTGACCTGGTGTTGCTTCCCAAGAATGCAACACTCGTAGAAATCCAATTTCTCAACTTTGTCACCATCAAGTAGACCATTCTTGCTAAAAACTTGCAGGCCCTTTTCGCTCATATGTCCCAAGCGAGTGTGCCAAAGAACTACCTTATCCATCTCAGCCATCAAGCTTGCTGCTTGATCATTGATTTCTGTCTCTCTGATCATCTCATAGAGTCCATCTTTTATTGCTACTTTGATCACTATCAAAGATCTTCCTCCCTCTGCTTCGTATGTATACCCCATGGAATCCAACTGCCCCAATGAGATCAAATTCCTCTTCAAATCCGAAAGATACCTCACATTTCGCAGCAACCTTGTGACTCACTTGGCAAGAAGCATCATTCCCTAAGAAAACCCTTCCATCATTGATTTCCTTGAAATTCTTGAACCAATCCTTGTGAGGGCACATGTGATAAGTGCACCCGGTATCCAAGATCCATTTCTCGCTGCCTTGCCTCCTACTCACATTTGAGCACATAACAAGAACATCATCTTGCTATTCTCCCTTGGCAACCGAAGTCTCTCCATTGTTGGTATGGCTTCTCCCTCTCTCATCCCACATCTTCTTCTTGCAATCTTTCATAAAGTGACCCTCCTTATTGCTGTAAAAGCATCGCTTCCCTCCAAACTTCGATTTGGAATGCGATCTCCAATAGCTCTGCCCTCTACCTCTTGATTTCTCCCAGTAGTTACTATGAATGCTACTGCCATTCCGAGTTGCTGGCCTTCCTCGAACGAACAGCCCTTCTCCACTTGATGTTTCCCTTATCTTGGCTTTGAAATCATGAGCCCTTATAGAATTAATCACGATTTCTTTGGTTAGTGTATCTCTTCCATATTCTATTGCATTAATTAAACTTTCAAAATAATCAGGAAGAGAATTTAACAAAATAACAGCCAATTGTTCATCCAGAACTTTATACTACAACTAGCCAAATCTTGAACTAGTTTGGTAAACACATCAAGATTATCTTGCAACTCTTTATTAGGATCCATTTTTAGAGCAAAGATTCTTTTAAGAAGATAAATTTTATTAGGGAGAGTTTTGGTAAGAAACAACTCATTTAGTTTCTTCCATATGACAGTTGGATCTTCCGAGTCTCCGCACTCCCTTGTGACACTATCCGACATGTGCAAGAAAATGGTGTTGTATATCATCTTCTTCATCTCAATCTGCTGGTCCTCTATGATACTTGTTGGAAAAGCATCATCTTCTCCAATAGCCAAGTCCACTTTCTATTGCATAAGAACAGCCTTGATCTTCCGCTTCCAAAGGGCAGAGTCTCCCTTTTCCATCAAACTTCTTAACAATGAAATTTGAAGTTATCTTGCGGAGAAAATCCCAGATTTATGCATCACCCACAATTGCTTTCCAACTTCTTCTAAACCTCAAGAACACGATCGAAGATTTATCTCAATACCGTTCTTGAATCACCTTCAAGAACACGATCTGATCTTGATCTTTATTCCGTTCTTGAATCACCCAAGAAATTGATCTTTGATTCTTGGAGTCTTTACTCCATCACCTTCTGTTCCAACTTCGATACCCGCTGTCCAAAGCTCCTCCGGCTTTGATACCACTGTTGGGGTATCCCCTCTAGCTCTGATACCACTGTTGGGAATCACCTTGGAGATGCCCAGGTGGTGATATTCCAAACACCCAAGTCTAGAATGACTTGTAAAGATGAATCGGAAATAGAAACAGAAATCAAAGAAAAGAAAGGACACAACAATTGTTATCGAGGTTCGGTAATAGCCTACGTCCCCGTGAGTTCCTCTGAACTCTCTGCACTAAATCAATGGTTCTTTACAAATACAACAACCCTCTCCAAGAAATTCAAGTTCTTGAAGAACCAAAGAAGAATAAGTAAAAGAAAGTGATAAGAACTAACCCTGGAATTTTCCCAAGAAAATTCTCCTTATAAGCCCTTGAATCCCCTTTCTATTCTACTCTCTCTTTCTAATCAACCAGCCTTTACAATGAGTTTCTCTTGTTTTGTGTCTTTGTACTCTTACAATTGATCTCACTTTCAATCACAAGTTATTCCTCACACTTATGGAGATTGAAGCTAGGTGACCTTTTATATAGTGCAACAACTTTTTGACCCATCTTGAGGATCAATATCCACCCTTAAATCTTGAGGACCAATCAACCTTAGCCCTCAATCAATTCTAAGTGATCCTGTGCATTTTTTTCATGCCTTACACACCATTTGAAATGCTGAAACATAAGCATCAGGTGTGTTGCGTGCTGAGGCTTGGAGCTTCGTGCTGAGGCTTGGATTGGGCTGGGCCGTGGCGCGGACCAGGGCACCCTCTTCATCCTTTCTGGGTGTCGTGGAATGGGGGAGGCTGAGCCGCGGCGCACACCTCCTCCAAGTCTTCTCCTTTGCTGGTGGCGGCGGTGCACACCACCTGGGCCGCAGCGCACAACTTGACCTGATGATGAATTTCAACTCCTGTTTAATCCTTAGACAAATACCAACAAAATGATTGGCCATGTGGAACTTTTTTGCCATTCCAGTAAGCAAACCTTAAGATAATATGCTAAAGAAGAAGAATGAATGATCAAACACA
Organism: Bretschneidera sinensis; assembly: GCA_023935145.1. Taxonomy (NCBI): domain Eukaryota; kingdom Viridiplantae; phylum Streptophyta; class Magnoliopsida; order Brassicales; family Akaniaceae; genus Bretschneidera; species Bretschneidera sinensis. Next base: position 70,591,977 of record CM043700.1, on the reverse strand, counting down.
CCCACCTGATCGAGAACAGGAGAATGAGTCCCACAATTAAAAGAAATGAGTTCATTAGAGTAGCTCCCCACCTGTAAACAAATCCATTCAATTGATGAGCAATCATAAAAGGATATCAATATTAAGCAAACGACTACCACAAGAAAAATTAATTACTTCATCGGATGAATCGTAATGAAAACTAATATGAGACCAAGCATCATTACCCGAGCTACCACTGTGAGCAAAAGGTAGAAGTAAAGAAAACAAATGGTTTAGTACACAAAAGACTTAGTGAAGTAGCACAATACACACGCTAAATTAAATTCATCATGTAAAAGATGAAAAAGAAAAGATAAAGGTTATTCGATGCAGAAACATCCAAATTTACCCCATATATCATCAAGTTTGATGAAAACCTCATTCAGGAAAAGGGAAAAGAGGAGATTCAATCAATAAGTATATAATAATATGAGCTACCAAAGCCACAGAAACAATCAACCTAACAATAAGCAAAGAAGAGTTTGTAAGTTGTCAAAAACTTGGTAAAGGTCCTTCATAAAACTTATACATTGTGAAGAGCTACAATAGAAACATAAATAATTACAAACAATAGTCATTTTCCTTAAAAAAAAAGCTTTGCAATCTTTTACCAATTAAACAAAAAAACATTTCTCCTACACAATGTGTAGCAATATCATAAATTCAAAAGGCAATACTTAAAAGACAAATCAGAAAGAAAGGTAACAGTACTCACTACAACAAGAATCTTTATGCCATCTAAACCTATTGAAATAACCATTTTCAATTTTCAATTTTCAATATCACCATCATATTTGTTTCCATGATTTTCAATTTTAAGTTAATAACATGCTTTCATTCACTTCAAAACCAAATCATTGTTAAAACATTAAATTGGCATTTCATCATCAACTTTATAGCATGGATCATGATGATATTTAAATATTTTTTTGATAAGCATGATCTTTTAAAAATAAACTATTATATCCCACAATATACATAAAATATGAATAAATTCACACTACAAGAAAAATCAACATCAACGATGAGTTATCACCAAAATCATTTATAATATGTGAAAAAAATATCAGTAAGAGAATATTCTCTTGGTGATAATGTTTCCCTGATGCATTTTTTTTTTTAAGTTCTCATATAATTTATAATTATTTTTCATTAAAAATATTATAACAGAAAAAAATAAACTCCTCAATGATAATAAACACATTAAAAATGTGTTTTATATAATTTTTAAAATAAAAATAAAAATAAAAATATAACTATAACCGAGAGAAATAAGTTTCCTCGATGATAATTGGTTGAAAGTACCAATTACAGCGCAAGTTTAAAAGTATTAGCAAGGAATGAGTCTTATCCGAGGATTTAATTCCCCAGGTGATAAAATGTTAGCGGCAACGACTCTCTCTCTCTCTCTCTCATTTTAACCCTAATCATTTGCCTATAAATTAACGACTCGTCTTTCATTTTTGTAGGTTTTTTTGCACGGTGAGAAATTGGGGATTTTCAGTGAGGAAAATCAAAGAGCTTTCAAAAGAAGAAACACCGAAGAAAAGTTCTGGCTTCATTATTTCCCTCTGAAAATCAGTGGTAGGCAAGGAAGCTTTAGATATGTTAGGTTTTTTTTTTTTTTTTTTAATAATTTTTTAACTGTAATTTGTGAGTTTGGGGCTAGGATTGTTCAAACGGGCGAGAGAATCTCACAAATCCAGCTTCAGTGCCAGCAAATTTGAGGCCTCTCTGGCCATAAATCACAGAACCTATTTGTTTATTTTCTCCCTATTCTGTCTTTTTTAAATTGTCTATAAATACTAATTCTAGGTCTCCGTTTTGCAGGGTTAGCAATCAAGGAGAAAAAGAGAAGTAAAGTGAAAAAACAGTGATTTTGGAGGTGGATTTCAGAGACAAAGGCTTTGAAAGTTTCAGTCGTCAGCTACTTCTTCTCCATAGAAGCAGGCAATAGATAACTAAAAGCCTTAGAAAATTTTTTAGATTTTTTTGTGTGTAATCAGTGAGTTTTGATTGGGATTTTGGGTTAGGTTTGGTGTAAAATTTCTTTGAATCGCACTGTTTAGTCTTCTCTCCCAGACAACGCAACAGGTATCAAGCTCTCACTCCTTTTTTAGTTACCCTTATTGCTCTCTCTACTGATTTCTCTATGTCTGTTGTCAGCTAGCCATGCACATATTTGATATTTTAAACTTTGAATTTTTTTATTCTCAATTATTATTAATTCATTTTTATGTTTTTTTTTTTCTACGGATTCGTTAAATTAATTCAGGTGGGGAAATTTGGAGGGAGATTTGATGTCTCTGGATCATGATGGCCTTTGAATGTAAAGGTATTGTATATATATATGTTTCTTTTGATCTTCTTGATCTCAGTCTCTCTGCTTTTGTTATATATTTTATAGGTTTTGTTTTTATTGTTATTGATTTGACTATTCTCAGTGATCAGATATTATATATTGGTCTGAAATCTGTATGTGCAGATAACTTTTGGGTTTGTGTTTGATCTGCTAATACAACTCTACAACAAACAAACTTTGATTATTTTTTGTGCTCTCTTCATTTGGTTCTATGGATGAGATAGTTAGAAAAATAGAGAGAAAATGCTTGATGACAAATACAAAAAGTTATGAAGTATTTTTTCTATTGTTCTACGAGAAACAAAGGAGATGATTCATTTTTATTTTTTAGAGTTTTCAAATGCTAAATGAAAGTAAAATTTATTGTTTCCATTGCATTGATTTATTTTCAATTTTTGTTTTTAGCATTGGTTCTTTGTAAAGTAAAAAGTACTTCAAGGGCTGAGACAATGTAACAGGAGAGCAATTACCAGGTGTGATTCTTTCTTTTCTTTTCTTTTGATTTTTTTTTTCCTTATCTGCAATCACTGGGAAAGGCTTTACAGTTTCTGTCGCATTGGGTTTGAATGAAGATAAAGAAAGACAATTTTTATCAGGTATGAATCTTTTGTTCATTTTATTATTTGGGTTGGCAAAATTCATGTAATAATGTGATTAAATACAATGATTGATCTGTGCAGTATCGTAGTTTTATATTAAAGTTATAAGATGAGTATCATCCTCAGGGATTGGTAACTTACTTTTGACAAGTACCGAAATTATACTAATTTTGATTTTATTTAGAAAAATCTCTTTTTGTTGTTTGTAATTGCAATATGAAATAAAATCAATTTAAAGGAAATAATCAAAGGAAAAGAAAGCTATTTTTCGAATATCAAATTAATAAGAGAAAGAACTTCTAGGAAACCATTTTCACTTAATAACTCACTATGCTCAACTCATCTAACTAATTAAAATTAATACTCTATTTGTTAGCAAAATCTCCAATTTATCCAAAAGCCTTTTTCAATAGTCAATTGGAAATATTCTTGTTCATTATTCTACACAAGGGTATGCAAATTAATAAAACAAGAAAGCATTAAGACCAACGATTTTTTTAGACTACACAAGTTCATATAAGTCTTTCGATTCCTATATTTATCTATGCTGAAATATCCAAGTTTTATCATGTAATTCCTTCTTTCGACAGCAAATCATAAGATCAAGATTATCTAATTAATGGCCAATCAATTAAAAGCAATACGTTCAAAATAAATCAGTCAAACATAGAAGATAATTACTGTAAATCAGCGTAGAAAGCAAGCATAGTTTGAAATTAAATTACATCGTTTTCCTAGAATAAAGAAGGTTTAGTTCATGTTGAAAATTAAATTTAACAGCAGCGAATTCACCATAATTCAGTTAACCAATGTGTGTTCAGCTGCTACTGTGTAGGACTGGTGCAATCAGCATTGGATACTGAGGCGAGGTAGGTGGCGGCTGTAAGGAAACAGTTGATGGAGGCGGCAGCTGCTGGTGCTGTGGAGGGCTGCTGTGCTATCGGATGAGGAGGAGAGGGCTACCGGCAATCTCTCTAGGGTTGTGTCTCTAGGGCTGCATACTGTCTCTCTAATTAGGGTTTTTCCCTTTCCTTTATATAGGCTCCAAAGTCTTCAATTAAAATTTCTTTTTTTAAACAAGAAAAAAAGTCCCTTGACGATAGAACACTAAAATTTGGATCTTTCTCTTCTTCTAAACCTAAAATAAATTAAATGACAACAATGAAGCCTAAAACCAACAAAAATTAATAAAATTAGATTAAAGTTAAAAGTCAAGACGTGATAAAAATAGAAAATTATACACGGCATCAAACACCCCCAAACTTAAAACTTTATTTGTCCTCAAATAAAAATAAAAAAAACCTATAGAAAAATCTCATCAATCACTAAGCCATGATCTGAAGTTAGATTTCATTACTAGCATCTTACTCTTTTAATATCAAGAATAACAGGAAAATCAATAAAAAATTTAGTGATTTGTCAAGCAAGAGTTAAGAGACTACTTCAACCTAAAGCTTAGTCCTTGAGTGTGTGTGTGTGATATATTCAATTTAGCTCAAAACCACCTGCAAACTCAGATAAAGTAGAACAATTGAAACCAGAGAAATTCTCTCAAAATAACTCTATAAGTCCAATTTTCAGAAACTGGTAAAATACTTGGATAGTGATGCTGTTAAGAAGTTTGAACAACTTGATTCATCAAATTCTTGAGGCTTTTGTGGTCTGTCATGATAATGAATTTCCTTCTCAGAAAATACTGACTCCATTTCATGACTACTTGTGTCATGGCATAGAGTTCCCTGACATATGTTGAGGCATAACTCATTCTGTGTCCCAACTTTTTGCTAAAGAAGGCTAGTGGATGTCCTTCTTGAGTTAGAATAGCCCTAATACCTACATTAGAGGCATTTGTCTCCACTTCAATGATCTTAGTGAAGTTAGGTAAGGTTAGGACTGGTACCTGTATCATGGCAATATTAATGTTGTGTAGCCTTAGTCCAGTGGAATACTTCCTTCTTCAAAAGGTTAGTTAAGGGTGCAACTACTGTGGTATAGTGTTACACAAACTTTCTATAGTAACTTGTTAACCTTAAGAGGTCTTTTAGGTGGGAACTGGCCACTCCAGCATTGCTTGAATCTTTTTTTGGTATGGTTGTACACCTTGTGATGAAACCATATGCCCCAAGTACTGAATGGTTTCTTTACAAAACTCACATTTGTTTCTTTTGGCATATAACTTAAGGACCCGTAAAATCGATTCCCCAAACATCAAATAACTTAACCTCAAATATATTTTTCAATGGTAGCTTCTGACGCCTTGAAATATTTCCCATACGTTAGCACTGATCACAAGTCTTCACCAAACTATAACTATCACGAAAGATAGACGGCCAAAAGAAACCACTTTGAAATACCTTAGCTGTTGTTTGTGTTGCTTCAAAATGTCCTCCATATGATGATGAATGGTAATGATAGAGAATGGCTTACATCTCTTCTTCTGGTACACATCTTCGGATGATTTGATCAGGGCATCTTTTGAACAACAAGGGCTCATCCCAAAAATAATATTTCACATCATGTAGAAACTTCTTGCGTTGGCGGTAAGTGAGATCTGGTGGCAGTACTTTACAGGCTAAGTAGTTTACAATATCAGTATACCAAGGAAGCTTGATCTCACATGCAAACAACTGCTCATCAGGGAATGCTTCATGGATCTCTAAATTTGGTCTCACTTCCTCTTGCTCCAGCCGAGAGAGATGATTAGCAACTGAATTTTCACTTCCCTTCTTATCTCGAACCTCCAAATCAAATTCTTGAAGAAGCAGGATCCAATGAATCAGCCTAGGCTTAGCATCCTTCTTGCCAAACAAATAACGAATTGCTGCATGATCAGTGAACACGATCACTTTTGTACTAATAAGGTAAGACCGAAATTTGTCACAAGCAAACACAACAGCAAGCATCTTCTTCTCAGTTGTTGTATAATTTAGTTGAGCATCATTCAAGGTCCAGCTTGCGTAATAGATGACCCTGAACAGTTTGTCTCGCTTTTGTCCTAATACTGCTCCAACTGCAAAGTCACTTGCATCACACATGACTTCAAAAGGTTGACTCTAATCAGGTATAGTCATAACTGGTGCTGAAACTAGTTTCTCATTGATTGCATCAAAGACCTACAAACAAGCATTATCAAAGTCAAATGTATAATTTTTTTCAAGAAGATTACATAAAGGTTTAGAGAGTTTAGAAAAATCCTTAATAAATCTTCTATAAACTCCCGCATGTCCCAGAAAGCTTCTAATTCCCTTCACATTCTTTGGAGGTGGTAGTTTTTCTATGGTTGCAATTTTAGCTCGATCAACCTCAATTCTTTTAGATGACACTCGATGGCCAAGCACGATCTCTTCTTGAACCATGAAATGGCACTTCTCCCAATTTAGGACTAGATTTTTGTCTTACATCTCTGCAAAACAAGAGCTAAATTATGCAAACAATGATCAAAAGATGTACCAAAAACTGAAAAATCATCTATAAAAATTTCCATTATCTCTTCTGCCATGTCAGAAAAAATAGCCATCATGCAACGTTGAAATGTCGTTGGGGCATTGCACAATCCGAATGGCATCCTCCTAAAAGCAAATGTGTCGTAGGGGCATGTGAATGTAGTTTTCTCTTGATCTTCGAGGGCTATGGCAATTTAGTTATATTTCGAATAACCATCGAAGAAGCAATAGTAGGAATACCCAGCCAATCGATTCAACATTTGATCAATAAGGGGTAGTGGAAAATGATCATTCCTTGTTGCTTTGTTCAACTTGCAGTAATCCTTACATTCACGCCAACCCGTGACTGTTCTTGTAGGAATAAACTCATTGTTGTCATTTTTTCACCACTGTCATTCCACCCTTTTTTGGTACAACCTGCACCGGACTTACCCATGAGCTGTCTGAAATAGCATAGATAATTCCAGCATTGAGGAGCTTCAAAATTTCAGCTCTTACGACCTCCTCCATTACTAGATTTAATCTTCTTTGGTGCTTGATCGATGGTTTGTAAAGTTCCTCCATTAAAATCGTGTGCATGCAAATGGAGGGGCTTATACCTTTTATGTCGGAAATAGTCCATCCCAAGGCTGTTCTATGCTCCCTTAACACACGCAACAACTTTTCCTCTTCTTCGGGTGTGAGTGATGTAGCAACAATCACTGGAATGTGTAACTATCAGCGAAGATGCTTAGGTAATTTCTTCAACTCTGGAGTTGTAGTTTGCTGCATCTTTTCTCTAGAAATTTCATAATCAGGCCTTGCTACAATCGAATCTAGCCTTCCCACTTCATTGCTAAATGATGCATCCTGCTATAAGGCTCCCAAGGCAAATACGTAGTGGAGAAATAATTCACTAACAAGAGATAAATCAAATTCACAAACAGCAGAATTGATAAAATTATAAGCTTGAGATGAAATGGTAATACAGCGTTCTAGGTGATCAGCTGGTACATCTTATTAAAAGGTTTCTTCTGCACATTGCTTAATGACATCTACCTGAAAGCAAGTGCTTGGATCTTTTGGAAATTTTATGACTTGGTAGATGATGAACATAACCTCTTCTTTGTTTACTCTTAATGTTAATTCATCCTTTTGAACATCAATTAAAACCCTTCTCGTAGCCAAGAATGGTCGGCCAAGAATTAGTGGGACTTCTTGGACTTCCTCCATATCTAACACCACAAAATCAGCAGGAAAAATAAATTTATTCACCTTTACCAATACGTCTTATATGATTCCACGTGGATACTTGATGGATCGGTCTGCTAGTTGCAAAGAAATGGTTGTTTGTTTCATCTCTCAAATTCCTAATTTCCTGCAAATAGAAAGTGGCATAAGATTAATACTAGCACCAAGATCACATAAAACTTTATCAAAAAATGAATTTCCAATAGTGCAAGGAAAAGTGAAACTCCTCGGATTTTTTAATTTTTGAGGCAATTTCTTTTGAAGAATGGCACTGCATTTTTCAGAAAGCTTTACTGTTTCGAACTCCTCCAACCTTCTCTGCTTGGAAATGATGTCCTTTAAGAATTTGACATAATTAGGCATTTGTTCCAAAGCATCTGTAAAAGGAATATTTATGTGAATTTTCTTTAAAATATCCAAAAACTTAGAAAATTGCTTATCTAATTTTTGTTTATGAAAACGTTGAGGGTAAAGAAGTTGAGTAGGGAGAATAGGAGGATTGTCAGGAAATGAAATTTTTGGAGGCTTGTCAGTTTCTTTTAATGTATCATCCACAATCTCCTCTTCATCTAATTTATTCTGGCATTGGCCATTGGTTGGAGTTGTAGGGGTGGACTTGGTTTCCTTTGATGGTGACCTCTCAATTTCTCTTTCACTCTTAAGTGTGATGGCCTTGCATTGTTCATTTGGATTCACTTCTGTGTTGCTAGGAAATGTTCCTCTTTGTTTGGCATTGATGGTTGTGGTTAGTTGCCAAATTTGCACTTCAAGATTCTTCATAGTGGCTCCCATGTTGCTACAATGAGTCTCAATGTTGTCTAACCGTGAATCATTCTTTTTGAACCTTACTTTTGTCTCCTCAATAAAGGAAATCATGGCATCCTCAAGTGACTTCTTATTCTCGCTTGGTTGATTAACAAATTCTGAAGGAGGTTGCAGCACATTCTTTGTATTTCCATAAGACAAATTCTCATGAATCCAGCAACTTTCCTAACCATAGTTCTTTCAGTTGTCCATTGATAGTTATTTGCGGCCATTTATTCCAAAAGAGGAGTAGCACCTTCAGCTGTCTTTGACATCAAAGTTCCACCAGACACAACATCAACTATGGTCCGAGTTTGTCCATTTAACCCATTGTAGAACATCTGAACTTGCAACCAATCCGGCAATCCGCGTTGAAGGCAACGTTGATTCAAATCTTTATACCTTTCCCATGCTTCATAGAGTGACTTGAAATCATTTTGCTTGAATTGACCAATCTCACTCCTGAGTTGAGCTATTTTTGCAAGCGGGAAGAATTTAGCAAGAAACTTTTAAGCCATTTCCTGCCAGCTAGTGATACTTCCCGGTTGTAGAGCTTGTAGCCAACCTCTTGCCTTGTCCCTTAAGGAAAAAGGAATCAATCTCAGTCAAATGGTGTTTTCAGTAACACCGTTAATCTTTACAGTGTCGTAAATCTCCAAGAATATCGCCAAATGAATATTGGGATCATCTAGTGGCGATCCACTAAACTGGGCTTGTTGCACCATGCTGATTAAGGCCTGTTTGAGCTCAAAATTGTTGGCATGAATGGGTTGATGGTCTTATACCCGAGTAGTTATCATTCACAATTAGCTGTACATAATCCTTCAAGGTGCGCGGTTGTGCATCATGTTGTTCATCAGCCATGGCTAATACTTGATTTTTTCTTCGTGATCTAAAGGTTCTTTCAATCTCTTGATCAAAATGGGTAATGTCACGATATTTTAGCACGACGCATGCAACGTCAAAAACACACCTGTAGAATAATAATAATAATAATAATAATAATAATAAAATTCTAAATTAAAACCAAGATTGCTTTGCATCGTGATTGGCAAAAATAAGAAGAAATCAATCCTCGGCAACGGCGCCAAAAACTTGATCGGTGCAAAATTGCAAGTGCACGGTATCGTAGTTTTATAGTAAAGTGATAAGATGAGTATTGTCCTTAGGGATTGGTAACTTACTTCTGAAAAGTGCCGAAATTATACTAATCTCGATTTTATTTAGAAAAATCTCTTTTTGTTGTTTGTAATTGCAATATGAAATAAAATCAATTTAAAAGAAATAATCAAAGGAAAAGAAAGCTATTTTTCGAATTTCAAATTAATAAGAGAAAGAACTTCTAGGAAACCGATGTCACTTAATTTCTCACTACACTTAACTCATCTAACTAATTAAAATTAATCCTCTATGTTTGTTAGTGAAATCTCGAATTTATCCAAAAGCCTACTTCAATAGTCAATTGAAAATATTCTTGTTAATTATTCTACACAAGAGTATGCAAATTAATAAAACAAGAAAGCATTAAGACCAGCGATATTTTTTAGACTACACAAGTTTATATAAGTCTTTCGATTCCTATATTTATCTATGTTGAAATATCCAAGTTCTATCCTGTAATTCCTTCTTTCGACAGCAAATCACAAGATCAAGATCATTTAATTAATGGCTAGTCAATTAGAAGCAATACATTCAAAATAAATCAGCCAAACATAGAAGATAATTACTGCAAGTCAGTATAGAAGAGCAAGCGTAGTTTGAAATTAAATTACCTCGTTTTCCTAAAATAAAGAAAGTTTAGTTCATACTGAAAATTAAATTTAACAGCAATGAATTCACCATAATTCAGTTAACCGGTGTTCGTTCAGCTGCTGCTGCTGTTGTGGAGGACTACTGCAATCAGCACTAGTGTGGAGGGCTGTTGTGTGATAAGTGCTGGATACCGAGCAGGAGGGCAAGGTAGGTGCTGGCTGTGAGGAAGCAGTTGATGGAGGCGGCAGCTGCTGGTGCTGTGGAGGGCTGCTGTGCTACCGGATGAGGAGGAGAGGGCTGCCAGCTATCTCTCTAGGGTTGTGTCTCTAGGGCTGCAGGCTGTCTCTCTAATTAGGGTTTCTCTCTTTCCTTTATATAGGCTCCAAAGTCTTCAATTAAAATTTCTTTTTTTAAACAAGAGAAAAAATCCCTTGTTGATAAGACACTAAAATTTGGATCTTTCCCTTCTTCTAAATCTGAAATAAATTAAATGACAACAATAAAGCCTAAAACCAAAAGAAATTAATAAAATTAGATTAAAATTAAAAGCTAAGACGTGATAAAATTAGGAAATTCTGCACGGCATCAATGATCAACAAGGAAAAGGTGTTCAATCTTTTGGATCATATATAACCTGCATATGATAAAGATTGAGGACTGTGCCACTATACTCCCTTAGTCGATTATTTTGCTCCTGCTTGCCTAATATTCTATGAAAGATCAATGAGGCTTCCACTTTTCAGTCATAGATTCCAGTTGCTTCAAGTTTGCAAGAAGAACAAAAGAAATCCGGCTTAAAAAATTCTCTTAAAACTAAGTTGGTAAGATTTCTTTTTTGCATGTGTTTAGAAAGACCAACTTTATATTTGATTCATTAGCTAATGTTGGGGTGGGTTAATATTTATATTTGCTTCTGGATTAATAATAGCTTTGCATTTTTCTTAACTCCGTGATCAAATATGTTATGAAGGTGAATTGCCTTAATTAACAGCCCTAGTTGGGGGGAGCTTATTAACTGATTGCTTATAAGTACCTCTCTCCTTAAATTTTTTATTTTGCTTCATTGCTATATATCTCTCTTGATTCATCTCTCGTTTCATTTATTTCAATATTTTGCCCCTTCGGTTTGTTATGTGAGCAAATTGCTGAAATTTAGCATTATTGCTATTTGTTGATAGTTAATTTAAGTTTGATATCTACCATTAATAATGGTTATGCACTGTCTCTACTCATTATTCTTATTGAATTAAATCTATAAAGATAGCCTTCTTTTTGTGCTTAATTGATTAAATCAGCACCTAACTTTCCTTCGGTCTCTCAGGATATATGACATGTAGTGACATTTCATTGTTATTAAAATCTAGCTTTTTTCCTTAAATAATGAGTAATTTCATTACCTTAGTTTAATCAAACACTTTAAATCAAATCTAACATATGTTACTACTTCGATGTTGCAGCTTCACTCATGAAGGAAAAAAATCACTTACAGCTTTTTCTCCTCATTTGCCTCCCATATATGCTGAGCTTAATGACAAGTTTGGTTTTCTGGACATGAGTTTTCTTTTTTCTTCCATTTTTAAATACTTAAAATGCAAATTTCTTTTACCTCAACGCTGACAACTTATAAGGTAAGTAACCTTATAAACAACTTATTTCAGTTGTCAGTTGTCACTAATTTCAGCTGCTACCTAATTTGCATAGCGACGTTACTAGTTTGTTGATGGCTACGTTTATACAAACCAAGATAACTCCTTTTTGGGGATGAAAATGTTATATTTACTGATCATAAAAATGGATGCACAAATAGCCACAAAGCAACAAATGCTTATCATTAAAATCCTGACCAAAGTTAACATTCTCAATGAGCAAGCCAAATGCTTGCATCCTTTAAAATGAAAATTAGTATAGATCTTGAACCCTTTGAAATTTTAAAACCTACTGGACTAGGTGAATTGAATGCATGTGCTGAATCATTTATGTTGAGGTTGTATGTGGTTATGAATTATGTTATCTCTTTCTTTCTTTCTTTTTTTTTGTCTCATACTATGTAGGTTATTACATCATTAATTAACAGTTTTTAATTTAAAACCATGATAAATTATGTAAAACCTATTGATGTGTAGCTGCTGATAGTGTGTAGGCAGTATGTATCTCTATTTAAAATATTTTTTTAGGTATTGAAACTTCTAACAAAAAGCATCCTGGCGGTTGATATGGTGTTCAGTAAAACCTCTTTCATAAATTTTGCCTTATGAATGAGAGTGGTTCTTGTTAGTCAGTTCTATGACTGTCGGTCATATAGTTTTTGGTAATACTTGTAATAGTCTATTGACTTTTTATTGTTGGTAAACACAAACTTGTTGTGTCCATATAAGTTGATTGTATTGAGCTATTGTTCCCATCTTCTTCTTACTCATCGTCTTGCCTTCATCTCCTGACGCAGGAGGATCCAAGTCAGATGATGCAAAGTTAGCAGATCACTTAGAACAGACCACGGGCTCAGATTAGGCTCGAAAGACACTAGTCTGATTGGAAACGGGCCAATGAACAAAACCTGATTACTTTGTAATCAGCTTGGCAAAATTTTAGCCAAAAAATGACGTTTAGGCCTCCAAATTGGCAGTTTAAACTTTTTAGGAAACTTTTTATTTTAGTTATTTTAATTTCAGCCTTAATTTAATTTTTCTATTTTGTTTCGACCTTATAAATAGGGTCTTAGGGTTTCGTAAACATTACTATTGAATTTGCATAATTTTAAATAAACATCATAACTGTTTCTCTGCATTGTTTTTAGGGTTTTTCTTGTGTTACTCATTGTGAACGATCTGTTCGACTAGCCTGCAGAATAATCGTTATTCTGCCCGGTGTCAGTTGGTATCAGAGCTTCAGCGTTTTCCTAGGGCAAGATTTCATCAGTTCCATGGCTGGTGGTCGTGGTCGTGGTCGTCGCGGGCAGGTTCCGAACGAGGAAGCCCTACATCGTGATCGTAACGTTCAGGATGCGATGATTGAGGATTTACAGAGGCAAGTTGCCGAGTTAACCCAGCGTCTAGCGGCGCAAAATTTCGGAGATCGTGAGATTGAAGATCACAATTCCGATTCCAGTTCCAGTTCCGAAAAACCACATCACAATCCTGCTCGATTCTAGGAGCACCATGGTCGGGAAGAACGTTATGGAGACCTCGGATTCAGAGTAGATCTGCCCGAGTTTTCTGGTACGTTACAGGCCAAGGTATTCGTTGATTGGTTGAATGAAGTGGAGCGTATTTTCGAGTACAAGGAAGTCCCAGATTGTATGAAGGTGAAACTGGTCGCCATCAAACTGAAGGGCAGAGCATCTGCGTGGTAGGAGCAGTTGAGGCGTTCGCGTGATCGGTAGGGCAAAGCCAAGATTACAGATTGGGTGAAGATGAAGGGTCACTTCCTCCCTTTTGGTTACACTCAAACCTTGTTTCAGCGTCTTCATTCGTTGAAGCAGGGCACGAGATCGGTGGATGATTACACAGAGGAATTCTATCAGTTAATTGCCCGGAACGACTTATCTGAAACAGAGGAGCAGATGGTGGCACAATATTTGGGGGGATTACGGCAGCCCCTACAGGATGTTCTCAGCCTTCACTCGCTGTGGACAGTTTCAGAGGCATATCAACGTGCACTTGCGGTGGAGAAACAGCAGAACAGGAGGCCATTGAACAGAAGCGATCAAAACAATCGGCCAATTCGCCCTCAGGAATCCCGTCCTGTCCAGCAACCACCTCAAGGTAACCCTAACCCGAATATTAGATGTTTCAGATGTGGTGAACATGGGCATAAATCACCTGAGTGCAGGAAGCCTGCTAGTAATAAAGGTAAAAATCTCCTGATTGAGGACGATGGAGTAGATAAAACTGAGGAGATTTGGGAGCCTATATATGACGATGATGAGTATAGAGATGTATTGTATAGGGATGGTCATGAGACCTTGGTCGTTCGTAAGAGCCTACTGACCCCCAAGGGCGATTCAGGGGACGATTGGTTGAGGACCAATATTTTCCACACGACCTGTACAGTTGCCGATAAAGTCTGCAAGATGACCATAGATAGTGGCAGTTATGAGAATATGGTGTCTGAAGAGGCTGTTAAGAAACTGCAGTTGAAAACAGATCGTCATCCTAAGTCGTACAAATTGTCTTGGCTGAATAAAGGCAGTGAGGTAACGGTAGATAGGCGCTGCCTAGTTTCTTTTTTGATTGGTAAGAGATATTTCGATAATGCTTGGTGTGATGTTGTATGTATGGATGCTTGTCATATATTGTTAGGCAGGCCTTGGCAGTATGACCGTAATGTTATTCATGATAGGCGAAAAAACACATACTCCCTTAGCATCAAAGGGAAGAAGATTGTGTTGGCACTTTGTCGGGAAGGAATCACTCTTACCCCGATTTCCAATAATACTAATCTGCTTTCGATGTCCAGGTTTTTAGCAGAGGTTGAGCATGTAGACGTGGTTTATGCTCTGCTGCCTTGTGGGAATAGCGCAGCAGATCTGAATCCAGAATTACCAGCCGAAGTGCAGCAGCTGATGGTAGAGTTTTCTGACCTTATGCCAGAGGATCTTCCTCCTAGGTTACCATCTATGAGGGACATTCAGAATCAGATCGACCTTGTTCCAGGATCCAGTTTGCCTAATCGACCGGCGTATCGTCACAGCCCCAAGGAATCTGAAGAGTTGCAGCGACAAGTGGTAGAATTGTTGGAGAGAGGCTACGTCCGTGAGAGTATGAGCCCATGTGCGGTTCCTGCCTTACTAGTGCCGAAGAAGGATGGTTTTTGGCGTATGTGTGTTGATAGCAGAGCCATCAACAGGATCACAGTGAAATACCAGTTCCCAATTCCTTGGCTGGATGATATGTTAGACCAGCTATCCGGTTCTAGGGTCTTCTCCAAAATTGACCTTAGGAGTGGATACCACCATATCAGAATAAGGCCTGGAGATGAGTGAAAGACAGCGTTTAAGATACAACATGGGCTGTATGAGTGGATGGTCATGCCTTTTGGGCTGTCCAATGCGCCCAGCACATTTATGAGGTTCATGCATCAGGTTTTACGGCCTTTCATGGGGAAGTTTGTTGTAGTTTACTTCGATGACATCCTCATTTATAGTCCGACGTGGGAGTTACATTTTGAGCACCTCCGTGCTGTTTTTAATTTGTTGAGGATAGAGCGCTTGTACGTCAATTAGAAGAAGTGTTCTTTCTTCACTACTTCTATTACTTTTTTGGGTTTTGTTGTATCTACTGATGGTGTTCAAGCAGATCAGTCGAAGGTAGATGCGGTCTTGGAATGGCCCACACCGAGGACCTTGCACGATGTATGAAGTTTTCATGGATTGGCTTCCTTCTACCGCCGATTCATTAGAAATTTCAGCACTTTGATTGCTCCTATCACAGAGTGCCTTAAGGGGCGTGATTTTTAGTGGACCGAGGAGGCAGAAACCAGCTTTCAACTGGTCAAACAGAAGATGACAGAGGCACCAGTTTTAGCGCTTCCTAATTTCGAAAAGGTGTTTGAGGTAAATTGTGATGCATCTGGAGTGGGTATTGGTGGTGTTCTAAGTCAAGAAGGGCGACCAGTAACTTTTTTTAGTGAGAAGTTATCAGGATCAAAGAAGAATTACTCCATCTATGATCTGGAATTCTATGCCATAGTTCAGTCCCTGAAACATTGGCGTCACTACCTAGTGCAGAGGGAATTTATTCTTATCACTGATCATGAGGCCCTGAAGTACATCAATGGCCAACACAAGTTGAGTAGGCGGCTTGCCAAGTGGGTGGCGTACTTGCAGGAATTCACGTTTGCACTAAGGCACCAAGTAGGAAGTCTGAATCGTGTCGCAGATGCACTGAGCCGTCGTACATTACTTCTCACCACCATGAGCACCAAGATTGTGGGATTTGAGGTCTTCTTAGATATGTATGCTGCAGATCCTTCCTTCAGGAAGATAATTCAGGAGGTAACCATTGGTCAACGACATGATTTTATTTTGCATAACGGTTATCTATTTCGTGGATTGCAGTTGTGCGTTCCAGATTGTTCACTAAGGCAGCAGATTATTAATGAACTTCATAATAAAGGTCACTTTGGGCGAGACAAGACATTGGCCCTGATTTCCTCTAACTATTATTGGCCCAAATTGACTAGTGACATGGCTCATCATGTGGAGCGTTGTTATGTGTGCCAGCGGTCCAAGGGAGTTCCCACTAATGCGGGTCTATACACACCCTTACCTGTACCTGAAGCCCCTTGGTTCGATGTTAGTATGGACTTTGTGTTGGGCTTACCCCGTACCCAACGAGGCTTAGATTCTATTTTGGTTGTGGTTGACAGATTTTCCAAGATGGCCCATTTCATACCTTGTAGGAAGACAATGGATGCTACCAGGATCGCTCATCTTTACTTCAAAGAGATTGTGCGTTTGCATGGTGTTCCCCGATCCATCACTTCAGATCGTGACACCAAGTTCATGAGTCAGTTCTGGAAGAGTTTATGGGAGAAGCTAGGGACGAAGTTAAATTTTAGCAGCGCCTATCATCCTCAAACAAATGGTCAGACCGAGGTGATGAACCGGAGTTTGGGAAACCTTTTGAGGAGCTTAGCAAGAACTAAATCGAAGCAGTGGGATCTCGCATTACCTCAAGCAGAATTTGCCTATAACAGGTCGAAAAACAGAACCACAGGAATGAGCCCATTTGAGATTGTGTATGGTCAGAATCCATCCGGAGTGCTTGACTTAGCCCTTATTCCACGAGTGGGTCGTTTGAATCCCAAGGCAAATGAGATGGCAGAACATTTTCAGGATATCCATGAGCAGGTGAAGCTAGCCATTCATGACAGTAATGCTAAGTACAAGGCTCAGAGCGACAGTCACCGTCGTCGGGTACTTTTTGATGTGGGTGATTTTGTTTGGGCCGTATTAACTCGTGATCGTTTTCCCGTGGGAGAGTATAATAAGCTTAAGGAGCGAAAGATTGGACCCTGTGAGATCTTGCAGAAGATCAATGATAACGCCTACAGACTACGCCTACCCAGTCATCTGAAGACTTATGATTTATTTAATGTGAAACACTTGAGTCCTTGTTTTGAGGATTCCGATGAAGTTATTGTGAACTCGAGGACGAGTTCTTTCCAACCCGAGGCGACTGACGCAGGAGGATCAAAGTCAGATGATGCAGAGTTGGCAGATCACCTAGAACGGGTCACGGGCTCAGATCAGGCTTGAAAGACCTTAGTTCTGATTGGAAACGGGCCAACGAACAAAACCTGATTATTATATAATCTACCTGGCAAAATTTTAGCCAAAAACCGACGTTTGAGCCTTCAAATTGGCAGTTTAAACTTTTTAAGAAACTTTTTATTTTAGTTATTTTAATTTTAGCCTTAATTTAATTTTTCTATTTTGTTTCGACCTTATAAATAGGGTCTTAGGGTTTCGTAAACATTATTATTGAATTTGCATAATTTTAAATAAACATCAGAGCTGTTTCTCTGCATTGTTTTTAGGGTTTTTCTTGTGTCTGTTCGACTAGCCTACAGAATAATCGCTATTCTGTCCGACATCAGTTCGTTCACTAACTTGTAAGTCTTCTCTACTCTTTTATTTTTGTACTTATTCTTATCTTTCCATAACTTACTTTCTCGGCTGAATAGCACTCAAGGTTTGTGGGTTTATGATCTAAACCGTGACAGTTAGATGTTTGTTTCAGTTTACATCCCAAAGTATTATTACGTGTAGGATTGTTAAATTGTAAAATGTATCTTTTGATGCTTGCAACCAAGTATAATTTGGAGCATGGATCTTCCTTACTGCATGACAGCTTTATTATTATGAATTTGTTTACTATTAAGAATAAAATGATAAAGTTACCACACTAATATATTAATACTAGATCAGACGTTGCAGGCTATTAACGCCCCTGTTTGTACTTTTTACTCTACGGTCTGCTGTATGGGAATAGTGTAATATAGTTGTGGATGAAGCTAGCGTCCTTTCTTAAATTTTGGATTCTATTTGCCCTTTCTTTTTTAGTGTATCCTTCAAAAGTCACACAATAATGTTTGTTAACTTCCTAGATCCTTTTGCACAGTTTTAAATAGGGAAAAATTAAAAATATTTAAAAAAATGTAAATAATAATATTATTGAGGGAATATATCTCTGTAATAATTTTTAATTTTAAAAATATTATTTTAGAGGGGAATATATCTTTTTTTTTGTAGTTCGATCAAGATCATGCTTATAAAATAAAACCATTTAAAAAAAATGCAGCTTAAATAATTGTCCAAATGCCATCTAATAATGCTAAATCCAAAGCATTAACCAAAAGGATTTCATTTAATGCAAGCACTTACCCTAAACTTCTCAAAACAAGCTTTGCCAAGTATCCAAGAACAGTTAAGCAATCTGCCCAAAAAAGGAAAAAAAAACCGCAAGGAAATCAACAGTTGAAAAAGTGGAAAAAGTTGGAAAATTACATGTTAAGGTCTTAAAAGTTTTATTCATTTATCACCTTTTCTCTTTGAGGGTACATTTACTCTTAAAAGCTTTACATTTTCCTTCAATTGAAACAATTTTTGTTGAGTTAAACAAAAACAAAAAGGTTCATTCATCATAGATAGGATTAAGGTTAATCAATCAAACCATTAATTTTAACAAAAATATCAGTTTATATTTTTAAACCACTTGTTCCAGAAAAGTTCTTAAACTCAACTCGCTGACCAAGATGCAATATGACTTTAACAATCTTATAAAATATAATATAAGCACAAACTAAAAATATAATATAGCCTCTAAAATCATTGAATTTAATCTATCATTTAACCAAAACTGAAAACAGAACTACCTATTAAGGATTAAAATGAAATATAGTAAAATATATGACCAAGTGGGTGACCATTGTATTTGGAATATGTAGTCAAAATTTTGCAAAGATGCGACTCACGTTGGAAACATATAACCAAAACTTAAAAGTAGCAGATGGTATGTGCGACAAATAAAACTCTCCAAATATGAAACAAACTTTATAGCTGACTTGCAAATTTTAACACTTTAGGTATACCTTTTCAACTGTAATCACATTTTTACTCCATTTTCTACCCTTAGAACCACATCTTTCTTCTTGATGTAGGGTATCAACTGCATTCTTCAGTTCTTCTTTTTTATTTAGCCCAATTATTTCTGACAAAATGTGGACACAGATGCAAATAACCATCATTCAATAACTATTTTAATGCACAATTTAAATGAAAATGCACCTTAATATATTGTGAGGGAGTGATGACAGTTTTGGGACGCCTTAGGAAAGATAAGTCTCAGTGGTAGACATCATATAGTTCAATCCAGCTATGCTAAACCACGAAAGAACTAAACAAAGACTTTGTTTCCAAGAGTCAACAAGAAAGAAATTAGTCATGTAATCACACTAAACATTCTAATAATACATACCATGTTTTATGATGTACTTAAAACAAGCTAGTAAGTATAAAAATATCATTGCCAAATACAAAGCAATGCACTTTCGATTGTTGGTAAAATTAGTACAAAAGCTCAAACAAATGGTTGGAGAACTATTGTTTAAGAGTCACTTTTGATAATAACATGAAGACAATGTGTTACTATCGGCCGGTCTATAATACACAACCTAGCAATCTCAACTCAACTCAAATGAGTTTTAATCTAACAAAGGGTTGGCCATGTGGGACTTTCTTGCCATTCCAATAATCAAACCTCAAGATAATATGCTAAAGAAGATGAATGAACGATCAAACACACCCACCTGATCAAGCACAGGAGAATGAGTCCCACATTGAAAAGAAAGGTGTTGATTAGAGTAGCTCCTCACCTGTAAATAAATCCATTCAATTGATGAGCAATCATAAAAGAATGTCAAAATAAAGCAAACGACTGCCACAAGAAAATTAATTACTTCATTGGATGAATCGTAATGAAAACTAAAATGAGACCAAGCATCATTTCTCCAACTATTATTGTGAGCAAAAGGTAGAAGTAGAAGAAAGCAAATGTTGTAGTACCTATACGACCTGGTGAAGTAGCACAATACATAACAAATTAAATTTCTAAGGTAAAAGAAGAAAAAGAAAAGAGAAAGGCTAGTCGATGCAGAAACATCCAAAATTACCCTATATATCATTTAGTTTAACGAAAAAGTCATTAATGAAAGGTGAAAGGGGAAGATCAATTAATAGGTATAAAATAAAACGAGCAACCTAAGCCATCGAAACAATTAACCTAACAGCAAGCAAATAAGAGTTTGTAAGTGATAAAAATATGTTAGGATTTTACCTCTAAAATCTACCTACTCAAAATTTAGGCAAAAAAACACAACCACAACAATTAAATAGGCAAAACAAGCAAAGAGTAAGAACACCAATAATTAATATGGTTCGGAAACCTCTTTGCCTACATCTACCAACAACTCCACTATTTTATTAATCTTCAACTACAACTTTAGGAAAAACAAAGTTGTCAAACTCTCACCCCAAAGTCACAATACAATAAAAGCTCTGAACTTAGATCTAGTTGTAAGTACCATCTCTACTTGACAACCCAAAACCCCAACACACTTAAAGTTTTCATTCTAGCTCTATTAGTAAACCTCTCTATTTTACAATGTATATGGAATTATGAGTGTGCCTCAAATCTTCTCTGGATCCCATTTATATAGATGATATTTTCCTAATACTATTTGATATTTTCCTAATACTATTAGAAAAAAATAACATCATAGTAGACTACTACTACTTGTGCAATAAAAAATCTAATAGGAAATTACTACTATTCCTTCTAGAACAAGCAACTATAAAATACGAAACGACTTTTCCTAAACCAATTAGAAGTTTTCTTTATGAGAATTGAGCCAAAATCCTAACAAAAACATGGTAAACGCCCTTCAGAAAACTTATGCATTGTGGATGAGTTACAACAGAAGCATAAATAATTACAAGTA
This sequence comes from Bretschneidera sinensis, assembly GCA_023935145.1. Taxonomy (NCBI): domain Eukaryota; kingdom Viridiplantae; phylum Streptophyta; class Magnoliopsida; order Brassicales; family Akaniaceae; genus Bretschneidera; species Bretschneidera sinensis. The sequence goes on along the minus strand of CM043700.1, from coordinate 70,570,765 downwards.
ATATTCATTTTCCTAAAAAGGTGTTGCAATCTTTTACTAATAAATTTTTTTTATACACAATGTGCAGCAATATCATAAATTCAAAAGACAATACTTAAGATAAAAATAAGAAAGATAACGATACTCACTACAACAAAAATCTTCAGGCCATCTAAACCTATTGAAATAACCATTTTCAATTTTCAATATCACCATCATCTTTGTTTCCATGGTTTTCAACTTTAGTTAATAACATGTTTTCCTTCTTTTTTAAATTTTGCAAAGACACGACTCACATCTGAAACTTATAACCAAAATTAGGACTTTAGAAATTCTAACTTGAAAAGTACCAGATGGCATGTCCGACAAACCAAACTCTCTAAATATGAGAAAAACTTTAAGGGTGACTTGCAAAGTTTTAGACTTTAGGTATATGTGTTCAACTACCTTCAAATTTTTACACCATTTTCTGGCCTTAGAACCACTTCTTTCTTCCTAGTGGAGGGCATCAACACTCTTCTTCAATTCTTTTGCCTTTTTACCTAGCTTAGTTGCTTCCTACAAAATGTGGATGAAAATTATTCACAAGTAATTACAGACTCGAATAACCATCATTCAATAATTATTTTATTGTATAATTTAAATGAAAAAGCCCCTTAATACACTGTGTATGAGTAAAAACACCTTAAGTCCTTGTTGACCAAGTGTCCGTTGACCCTAAATGATTTTGATAGTAACAAAAATCTTGATTAAGCACTAATGAAAATTACTTAAGTGATAGAGATTGTTAATAGTGCTTATACCTCAAAGGAGATCAAAATTGTAGAAATTGATGAAACAAAGTTGATAATCTCAAAAGTCAAGAAGTTCTCCAAAAGATCAAATTCAAGGAGAACAATTGAAATGCAATCATAGGTTTGAATCCTAAGATATATTTTGTAAGCATTTCAATTTTTAAGAGTTAAATTAAATTTGCATTGCATTTTATTATATAGCCTTAATTAATTGAAGATATAAATCTATAGGTGAACTTATTAAATGCAAATATTCAATTCTTAGGTCTCAATGCTTAACATGATCGAATTGAACTTAAGAATAATTTATGTTGACATATAAAATTATTTGAGCATTTGTAAATTTGTCATTCTTCATATATCTTGCACACAAATTATGATTAAATTTGTAATATGTTTTATCATCATAAAAAAAGACTTTAATCAAGAAATTGATTAGATTAATTTTGATGATAACAAAACACACTTGAAGTGTTTAACTTGTGTGTAGAATGTGCAAGAAATTTTTATTCAATTGAGAGATTTTTCTGAACTCAAAAATCCAAAAAGAATGAAGAAAATTTATGCTTAAAACACTGTTCATCTTGAAAACACTATAGCAATGCCCAAAACATTATTCAGTCGACTGAATGAATAGAACAGTTGATTGGATGCTTGAAAAATCAGTTTTCTACATCTGTTCGAAAGTTCAGTCGACTGGATCATAACCCAATCGTCTGGACAAGCCACAACAATTATATTTTTGAATTTAAAACGCTATATAAACTTGTCTCTAAAGACTCTATTTTGTCTCCAACTGCTAGAAGACTTCAAGACACTATAAATAGAGCCTCAAAGGTCATTTGGAAGCAAGATAAACATTCTAAAACAAAGGATTAAAGCAAAATCTTCATTTTCTTCTTCTTGAGCCAAAAACTCCATTGTTAAGCTATAAGCTTTTGAGTGAGAAAATATTGAGTTGTAATCTTCATTGAGATATCTCTTTATTTTTTGTATGTTTGTTTCAAACTTTTCATTCATCATCTTGTTAAAAGAGTTGGTGTAACTCTTGTGAGAGTTTGTAAGTGAGCTAGTGAGTGTTTGGCATATACACTTGGGTAGTAAACTTAGGACTCTGGGGAAAAGGTTGAAGCAACACCTGCAAAGTTGCTTCTTTGTATTCGGTTTGAGCAACACCCACGAAATTGCTTATTTTAGTGAAAAGCATAAAAAAGGATCCTTGGAGAGAGTGGACGTAGGGTCAGAAGGATTACGATATTGCCGAACCACTATAAATCGAGTTTGCATCTCTCTAGCTCCATCTCTTTAATTACTTGCACAATTATTTGCCTAGAATTATTTATTATTCAATTAAATCAGATTGATTGCTTAATTATTTCTATGATTTTAAACATGGATCATGATCTTTTTTAAATATTTTTTTGATAAGTATGATCTTTTAAAAATAAACTACTATATCCCGTACTAAACCTAAAATATGGATATATTCAAGATCATACTTATCAAATAAAACTATTTAAAAAATGCAACCTAAATATCTGCCCAAATTCCATATATTAATGCTAAATTCAAAGCATTAACAAAAAGGATTTCATCTGATTCCAGTACTTACCCTAAAATTCTCAAAACAAGCTTTGCCAAGTACCCAAGAACAATCAAAGTCCAGGAAGCCTCTGCCTAAGCAAAGAAAAAAATGGAAGGAAATCAATAGTTGCAAAAGAGATAAAACAAAATTGGAAGATTACATGTTAAGGTCTTAAAAGTCTTATTCATCAATTGTCTTTTCTCCATGAAGGTACATCTCCTCTAAAAGCATTACATCTTCCTCCAACTGAAGCAACTCCTGTAGAGTTAAACAAGAACAAAACAAGTTCATTCATCATAAATAGGGATTAAGGTCAACCAATCAAACCACCAACTTTAACAAAAATATCAATTCATACTTCTAAACCACCTGTTCAAAAAAAGTTCTTAAGCTTAACCCGCTAACCAAAATGCAATATGAATTGAACAATCCTGTAAAAATATAACTAAAAATATGATACAGCCACTAAAATCATTTAATTTAACCTATCCTTTAACCAAACTAGAAACAAAACAAGCTATCAAGGATTACAATGAGATATAGTAAAAATGTTTGACCAAGTGGGTGACCACTACAAGTTGAATATATAGTCAAAATCTTGCAAGGACACGACTCACATCTGAAACTTATAACCAAAACTAGGACTCTAGAAATTCTAACCTAAAAAGTAGTAGATGGGATGTGGGACAAACAAAACTCTCTAAATATGAGACAAACTTTAATGGTGACTTGCTAAGTTTAAGACTTCAGGTATAACTTTTTGAATAACTTAACATTTTTATGCCATTGTCTGCCCTTAGAACCACTTCTTTATTCTTGATAGAGGCATCAACTGTTTTCTTCAATTCTTTTGTTTCTTACCTAGCTCAATTGCTTCCTACAAAATGTGGATCTAAATTATTCATAAATAATTATAGATGCAAATAGCCAACATTCAATAATTATTTTATTTCATAATTTAAATGAAAAGGCACCTTAATACACTGTAAGCGAGTAAAAACAGCCTTTGGACGCCTCATGAACGAAAAGGTAAGTCCCAATAGTAGACAACCAATACCAAAACCACCAAATATCTATCCAGTAAAAAGAGGAGAATAATGAGGACCAAACTTTATGGACTTTTTACATAAGAAAAAAAGTCTGAGCTAACGAAGATCTATCGACGTGAATGTTGAGATAGTGCTCATCTCAACCTCACCCATCAGACCCCCTAAGGCGAATTTTTTTTTTCTTTTTATAAACTGAACAAAAAGTGATTGCGAAGAATAAATCAGAAACTTACAAAGGCAGTATAATGCATAAAGGTTAATCCCTCGAGAATGACAAATGTAATTTGAGGCACATCATGCCCGAAATGCAGTAACAAGTATATTAAACAAGATCTTCAAAATATATATTGATAAGAATTTGTTTTTGATAGGTGGATAAGAAAATATTACTACAGAAAAAAACATTGAAACTCGCTTGTATAAATAGTTAAATCCACAATGAGGCTGCAAAGTGTGGCCAAATATTTCTTGTGCAGCGATTGCTTGAGCATAATATCTAAACGCAGCGGAGCAGAATTAAATCACACTGGAAGTGCTAAAATAAACAAGAATCCTAAAAGAAGTCAGATTAATAAATGAATTCTATATGAGATAACATATAGTTCTATCAAGATAGATTAAACAGCCAAAGAGCTAAACAAAGACTTTGTTTCCAAGAGGTAAGAAGAAAGAAAGTAGTCATGTAATCAGACTAAACATTCTAAAAATATATACCCTACTGTTTGATCTACTTAGAACAAGTCAATAAGTCTAAAAATACCATGGTCAAATCCAAAGCAATGAACTTTTGATTATTGGTAGACTTGGTACAAAATACTCAAACAAATGGTTGAAGAACTATTACCTTCAAGCTATTATGAGTCACTTTGGATAATAACATGAAGACTAGGTGTTACTATTGACCAGTGTACAATACAAAACTTAACAATCTCAACTCAACTCAAATAAGTCTTAATCTAAGAAAGGGTTGGCTATGTGGAACTTTTTTGCCATCCTAATAAGCAAGCTTCAAGATAATATGGTAAAGAAGAGGAATGAACAATCAAACACAACCACCTGATCGACCACAGGAGAATGAGTCTCACATTGAAAAGAAAGGAATTGATTAGAGTACTCACTACAACAAGAATCTTCAATATCACCATCATCTTTGTTTCCATAATTTTTAACTTAAGTTAATAACTTGCTTTCCTTCTCTTCAAAACCAAATCATTGCTAAAAACTAAATGGATTTCATCATAAACTTTATCACATAGATCAAGATCTTTTTTAAATATTCTTTTTGATAAGTATGATCTTTTAAAAATAAACTACTATATCCCATACTATGCATAAAATATGGATAGATTCAAGATCATACTTATCAAATAAATCTATTTTAAAAAGGGGTAAATTACAAAAATCCATCTGAGGGACGTCCCCGGGTACTCTTACTACACCAAGTTTCGAAAACATACACTTACCTATATGTTTTTTGTCTTATGTTAGTCAACTGTTAAAAATTTCGTCAAAGGTTATGCCACCTCATTAAAACAATTTAGAAACCCAATTTTACCCGTTTCTCCTTTCTTTTTAGTTTTTTCCTTAAAACTTAATTAAATGTTTTCTTTTTTCTTTTATTTCTACATATTAAATGCTTAACAGCTGACACCGGGCAGAATAGTGATTATTCTATAGGCTGGTCGAACAGATAGTTCACAGGTAGTAACACAAGAAAAACTCAAAAACAATGCAGAGAAACAGCTCTGATGTTTATTTAAAATTATGCAAATTCAATAATAATGTTTATGAAACCCTAAGACCCTATTTATAAGGTCGAAACAAAATAGGAAAATTAAATTGAGGCTGAAATTAAAATAACTAAAATAAAAAGTTTTCTAAAAAGTGTAAACTGCCAATTTGGAGGCCTAAACGTCATTTTTTGGCTAAAATCTTGCCAAGCTTATTAAAAAAAATCAAGTTTTGTTCGTTGGCCCGTTTCCAATCAGACTAGGATCTTTCGGACCTAATCTGAGCTTGTGGCCCGTTCTAGGTAGTTCACCTGCCAGTTCTGCGCTGATCTGCCAACTTTGCATCATCTGACTTGGATCCTCCTGCGTCAGTCGCCTCGGGTTAGAAAGAACTCGTCCTCGAGTTTACAATAGCTTCATCAGAATCCTCAAAACAAGGACTCAGGTGTTTCACATTAAATATATCAGAAGTCTTCAGATGACTGGGTAGGCGTAGTCTGTAGGCGTTATCATTGATCTTCTGCAAGATCTCATAGGGTCCAATCTTTCGCTCCTTAAGTTTATTATACTCTCCCATGGGAAAACGATCATGAGTTAATACTGCCCAAACAAAATCACCTACATCAAAAAGTACCTGACGACGGTGACTGTCGCTCTGAGCCTTGTACTTAGCATTATTGTCGTGAATGGCTAGCTTCACCTGCTCATGGATATCCCGAAGATGTTCTGCCATCTCATCTACATTGGGATTCAAACGACCCACTCGTGGAATAGGGGCTAAGTCAAGCACTCCGGATGGATTCTGACCATACACAATCTAAAATGGGCTCATTCTTGTGGTTCTGTTTTTCGACCTGTTATAGGCAAATTCTGCTTGAGGTAATGCGAGATCCCACTACTTCGGTTTAGTTTCTGCTAAGCTCCTCAAAAGGTTTCCCAAACTCCGGTTCACCACCTCGGTCTGACCATCTATTTGAGGATGATAGGCGCTGCTAAAATTTAACTTCGTCCCTAGCTTCTCCCATAAACTCTTCCAGAACTGACTCATGAACTTGGTGTCACGATCTGAAGTGATGGATTGGGGAACACCATGAAAACGCACAATCTCATTGAAGTAAATATGAGCGATCCTGGTAGCATCCATTGTCTTCCTACAAGGTATGATATGGGCCATCTTGGAAAATCTGTCAACCATAACCAAAATAGAATCCAAGCCTCGTTGGGTACAGGGTAAGCCCAACACAAAGTCCATACTAACATCGAACCAAGGGGCTTCAGGTACAGGTAAGGGTGTGTACAGACTCACATTAGTGAAAACTGCCTTGGACCGCTGGCACACATAACAACGCTCCACATGATGAGCTACGTCACTGGTCAATTTGGGCCAATAATAGTTAGAGGAAATCAGGGCCAATGTCTTGTCTCGCCCAAAGTGACCTTCATTATGAAGTTCACTAATAATCTGCTGCCTTAGTGAACAATCTGGAACGCACAACTGCAATCCACGAAATAGATAACCATTATGCAAAATAAAATCATGTCGTTGACCAGTAGTTACCTCCTGAATTATCCTCCCGAAGGAAGGATCTGCAGTATACATATTTGAGAAGACCTCAAATCCCACAATTCTGGTGCTCATGGTGGTGAGAAGTAATGTACGACGGCTCAATGCATCTGCGACACGGTTCAAACTTCCTGCTTGGTGCTTCAGCGTAAACGTGAATTCCTGTAAGTACGCCACCCACTTGGCATGCCGCCTACTCAGCTTGTGTTGGCCATTGATGTACTTCAGGGCCTCATGATCAGTGATAAGAATAAATTCCCTCTGTACTAGGTAGTGACGCCAATGTTTCAGGGACTGAACTATGGCATAGAATTCCAGATCATAGGTGGAGTAATTCTTTTTTGATCCTGATAACTTCTCACTGAAAAAGCTACTGGTCGCCCTTCTTGACTTAGAACACCACCAATACCCACTCTAGATGCATCACAATTTACCTCAAACACCTTTTTGAAATCAGGAAGTGCTAAAACTGGTGCCTCTGTCATCTTCTGTTTGACCAGTTGAAAGCTGGTTTCTGCCTCCTCAGACCACTGAAAATCACGCCCTTTAAGACACTCTGTGATAGGAGCAATCAAAGTGCTGAAATTTCTAATGAACCGGCAGTAGAAGGAAGCCAATCCATGGAAACTTCTTACATCGTGCAAGGTCCTCGGTGTGGGCCATTCCAAGACCGCATCTACCTTCGACTGATCTGCTTGAACACCATCAGTAAATACAACAAAACCCAGAAAAGTAACAGAAGTAGTGAAGAAAGAACACTTCTTCTGATTGACATACAGACGCTCTGTCCTTAACAAATTAAAAACAGCACAGAGGTGCTCAAAATGTGTCTCCCACGTCGGACTATAAATGAGGATGTCATCGAAGTAAACTACAACAAACTTCCCCATGAAATGCCATAAAACCTGATGCATGAACCTCATAAATATGCTGGGCGCATTGGACAGCCCAAAAGGCATGACCATCCACTCATACAGCTCATGCTGCGTTTTAAACGCTGTCTTCCACTCATCTCTAGGCCTTATTTTGATCTGGTGGTATCCACTCCTAAGGTCAATTTTGGAGAAGACCCTAGAATCGGACAGCTGGTCTAACATATCATCCAGGCAGGGAATTGGGAACCGGTATTTCACTGTGATCCTGTTGATGGCTCTGCTATCAACACACATACGTCAAGAACCATCCTTCTTTGGCACTAGTAGGGCAGGAACCGTGCATGGGCTCATACTCTCACGGACGTAGCCTCTCTCCAACAACTCTACCACCTGTCGTTGCAACTCTTCAGATTCCTTGGGGCTATGGCGATACGCCGGTCGACTAAGCAAACTAGACCCTGGAACAAGGTCGATCTGATGCTAAATGTCCCTCATAGGTGGTAACCCAAGAGGAAGATCCTCTGGCATAAGATCAGAATACTCTGCCATTAGTTGCTGCACTTCGACTGGTAATTCTGGATTCAGATCAGCTGCACTATTCCCATAAGGCAGCAGAGCATAAACCACGTCTACATGCTCAACCTATGCTAAAAACCTGGACATCGAAAGCAGATTAGTATTATTGGAAATCGGGGTAGGAGTGATTCCTTCCTGACGAGGTGCCAACACAATCTTCTTCCCTTTGATGCTAAGGGAGTATGTGTTTTTTCGCCCATCATGAATAACATTACGATCATACTGCCAAGGCCTGCCTAACAATACATGACAAGCAACCATACACACAACATCACACCAAGCATTATCGAAATATCTCTTACCAATCGAAAAAGAAACTAGGCAATGCCTATCCACCGTTACCTCACTGCCTTTATTCAGCCAAGACAATTTGTACGACTTAGGATGACGATCTATTTTCAATTGCAGTTTTTGGACAGCCTTTTCAGACACCACATTCTCATAACTACCACTATCTATGATCATCTTGCAGACTTTATCGGCAACTGTACAGGTCGTGTGGAAAATATTGGTCCTCAACCAATCGTCCCCTGAATCGCCCTTGGGGGTCAGTAGACTCTTACGAACGACCAAAGTCTCATGGTCATCCCCATACAACACATCTCCATATTCATCATCGTCATACACAGGCTCCCTATTCTCCTCAAATTCGTTTACCCCATCGTCCTCAATCAGGAGATTTTTGCCTTTATTACTAGCAGGCTTCCTACACTCGGGTTAGGGTTAGGGTTACCTTGAGGTGGTTGCTGGACAGGACGGGATTCCTGAGGGTGAACTAGCCGATTGTTTTGATCGTCTCTGTTCAATGGCCTCCTGTTCTGCTGTTTTTCCACCACAAGTGCACGCTGATAAGCTTCTAAAACTGTCCACAGCGAGTAAAGGCTGAAGACATCCTGTAGGGGCTGCCGTAATCCCTCCAAATACCATGCCACCATTTGCTCCTCTATTTCAGATAAATCGTTCCGGGCAATCAACTGATAGAATTCTTCCGTGTAATCATCCACCGATCTCGTGCCCTGCCTCAACGAATGAAGACGCTGAAACAAGGTCTGAGTGTAACCGAAAGGGAGGAAGTGACCTTTCATCTTCTTCTTCATCTTCTCCCAATCTGTAATCTTGGCTTTACCCTGCCGATCATGCGAACGCCTCAACTGCTCTCACCATGCAAATGCTCTGCCCTTCAGTTTGATGGCGACCAGTTTCACCTTCACACGATCTGGGACTTCCTTGTACTCTAAAATACGCTCCACTTCATTCAACCAATCAACGAATCCCTCGTCCTGTAACGTACCAGAAAACTCGGGCAGATCCACTCTGAATCCGAGGTCTCCATAACGTTCTTCTCGACCACGGTGCTCCCAGAATTGAGCAGGATTGTGATGTGGTTTTTCGAAACTGGAACTGGAATCGGAATCTTGATCCTCAATCTCACGATCTCCGAAATTTTGCGCCGCTAGACATTGGGTTAACTCGGCAACTTGCCTCTGTAAATCCTCAATCATCGCATCCTGAACGTTACGATCACGACGTGGGGCTTTCTTGTTCGGAACCTGCCCACGAAGACCACGACTACGACCACCAGCCATGGAACTGATGAAATCTTGCCCTAGGAAAACGCTGAAGCTCTGATACCAACTGACGCCGGGCAGAATAGTGATTATTCTGCAGGCTAGTTGAACAGATCATTCACAAGGAGTAACACAAGAAAAACCCTAAAAAACAATGCAGAGAAACAGTTCTGATGTTTATTTAAAATTATGCAAATTCAATAATAATGTTTACGAAACCCTAAGACCCTATTTATAAGGTCGAAACAAAATAGGAAAATTAAATTAAGGCTGAAATTAAAATAACTAAAATAAAAAGTTTCCTAAAAAGTGTAAACTGCCAATTTGGAGGCCTAAACGTCGTTTTTTGGCTAAAATCTTGCCAAGCTGATTAAAATGAATCAGGTTTTATTCGTTGGCCCGTTTCCAATCAGACTAGGGTCTTTCAGACCTGATCTGAGCCTGTGGCCCGTTCTAGGTAGTCCACCTGCCAGTTTTGCGCTGATCTGCTAACTCTGCATCATCTGACTTGGATCCTCCTGTGTCACCACTTCATCTTCTTCGCCTTTTCCTCTTATTCCCCATTTTTTTTTCGCAAACAAAAATGCAAGACCTTTTTATTTTTATTTCTTCCCCATTTCTTCTTCATTTTAATTTCTCTCCATTGCTGCCCTTTGCATAAGAACAAATCCTATTATGTATGATGAACTTTTCAAGTCTGTTTTAGACAAATTTGAAATCCAAGTCAAATTTTTAACATCACGCCTACTACATCAAAAACAAATTGCGAAAAAAGGGTCAAATATAAATAAAGAAAAGAAAAAAGAAAAATAAAAGAACAACTATACAACAACATCTCTCTTCATCTCCCAAAAAACATTTCTAAGATCTCGAGGTCTTGAATCCAAACTTGGCGGCGCGGGTTGTCTTGTGGTAATTATGGCTGTCGTAGGAGCAGCTGTCGAGTGAAGTGGCGGTGGCAGTGTTGGGTGGTGTCGTCTAGGAAGGGTGGGAGGAAGATCGAGGAAGGTGAACTGGGTTCTAGGTACAAGCTGACGATAGAGGAAATTTTGGCTATTTTCGTTCTGGCACCGTTGCTGGTTGCTCCAACATCGGCACTGCTCTTTCAAAATACTCGAGATATCACCCATTCATCCCGTAATCAAATACAATAAGTTTGGGTCTAAAGTTATTATGCGAGGCCTTGATTTCTTGAGTGATAATTTTTTTTCTTTTTTTTTATATAATGGAGAGACTTAATTTTGAATCTATGTTAAAAGATATAATTTTTAAAAGATAAATTAGATAAGAAGATGAAAAATAAAAATTTTCCTATGTTTCTCATTGATATGGGAGTTATATTTTAGTCATCTCAAATCCCCAATTTTTTTACTGGAAAATTGGTTTCATTTTCAAGAGAGAGAACTATTTGAGACTATAGAAGAAGAGGAACTAGAGAAGTTTAAGAGAGTTTCTTTCATCTTATCTCTAATTGGTTGCCTGTAACCCAAAATAATTGGATTACAAGTGGTAATTTAATGGGGCGAAGTGTGAAAATAAAGTCTATAATATTGTTCCTTTATTATTCATGTCTCTTTATACCTGATTATTTAGTTATTTACATGTCTTCGTTAAAACTTAACAGTTCTGTCAAAGTTAAACATAGTCAAGGTAGGTAAGTGTATGTTTTTGAAATTTGGTGAGGTAAGTGTAATCGTCGACGTACCTCAGATGGGTTTTTGTAATTTACCTTTAAAAAATGTGGTCTAAATAACTTCCCAAATGTCATTTATTAATTCAAAATTATAAGCATTAACTGAAAAGATTTCATCTGATGCAATGACTTACCTTGAAATTCCTAAAACAAGCTCTGCCAAGTACCCAAGAACAATCAAAGCCTAGGAATTTTCTGCCTAAGAAAAGAAAAAACAGAAGAAAATCAATAATTGAAAAGAGAAAAAAAAAAGAAAAAAAAAGGAAAGATTACATGTTACGGTCTTAAAAGTCTTATTCATTCATCTTCTTCTCTCCTTTAGGGTACATCTCCTCTAAAAGCTTTACATCTTCCCCTAACTGACGCAACTCCTATAGAAATAAACAATAAAAAATAGGTTAATTCATCATAAATAGGGATTAAGTTCGCTCAATCAAAGCATCAACTTTAACAAAAATATCAGTTCATACCTCTAAACAACCCATTCGAAAAAAAGTTCTCAAGCTTAACCGGTTAACCAAAATGCAATATGAATTTAACAATCTGATAAAAATATACTGTGAGTATAAACTAAAAATATAATACAACCAGTAAAATCATTGAATTTAAGCCATCCATTAACCAAAATTGGAAACAAAACAAGCTATCAATTATTAAAATGAGATATACTAAAAATGTCCGATCAAGTGGGTGACCACTACAAGTTGAACATGTAGTCAAAATCTTGTAAGGGCACGATTCACATCTGAAACTTATAACCAAAATTAGGACTATAGAAATTCTAACCTGAAAAGTAGCAGATGATATGTTCGACTACTAAGAGATATTAGGAAGATTCCAAATTACAAATGTTTTAGATTTATTTATTTATTTATTTTTCAGTTTTTAACCTTTTTTTTCTTGTACGAATCTATTTATCTAGCTTACAACTAACACACATGCACCTTCTTATTTATTGTACTGTATTTTCTTACTTACTAGTCATATATGGCGAGGACCAAAACAAGCACAGATTTATCGACTAGATTGGAGAAACTGGTCTCCTAAACGGATCTTAACATAAATCTAATACTTATGTAATTAGGAAACTTCCTAATATCTCTCAACAACGACGAACAAAACTATCCAAATATGAGAAACTTTAAAGGTTACTTGCTAAGTTTAAGACTTTAGGTATACCAATTCAACTGCCTTCACATTTTTACGCCATTTTCTGCCCTTAGAACCACTTCTTTTTTCCTTATAGAAGGCATCAGTTGCATTCTTCAATTCTTTTGCTTTTTTACATAGCTAAGTTGCTTCCTACAAAATGTGGATGGAAATTATTAACAAGCAGTTACATATGCAATAACTCTCATTCGATAACTATTTTAGTGCATAATTTAAATCAAAAAGCATCTTAATATACTGTGAGCGAGTAATAACAGCTTTTGGACACTTCATGAACGAAAGGATAAGGCCTAATCAAATATCTGCCCCAATGTTAAGAGGAGAACAGTGAGTACAAATTTTTTTTGCATAAGGATAAAAGCTGAGTAATGGAGATCTATTGACGTGGATATTGAGATACTGCTCATCCCAACCTCACTCATCACCCCCTCCCAGAAAAAAGAGAAACATTTTTACTTTTGACAGACTAAACGAAAAGAGATTGGGAAGAATAAATCATAAACTTACAAAGGCAGCATAATACACAAAGGTTAATCCCGCCAGAATGACAACGACAATCTGAAACACAGCATACCTGTAATGCAGTAACAACTACATTCAACAAGATAAACACAATATATATGCCTGATAAGAAATTTTTTTGATGAGTAGATAAGAAAATATTACTGCAGAAAAAAACATTATAACTCACTTGTATAAATAGTTAATTTCACAAAGAGATTGGAATGTGTGGCTAAATATTTCTTGTGCAGAAGTTGCTTGAGCAGAGCATCCAAACGCAATGGAGCACAATTGAATCACACTGGAAATGCAAAAATAAACAGCGATCCCATGAGAAGTCAGATTCAAAAATGAATTCTATATGAGATGACAGCATATAGTTCTATCTAGCTACGTTAAATTACCAAGGAGCTAAACAAAGAATTTGTTTCTAAGAGGCAAGAAGAAAGAAAGTAGTTATGTTATCACACTAAACATTTTAATAATATATACCATGTTGTAAGATCTACTTAGAACAAGTCAGTAAGTCTAAAAATACCATGGCCACATACAATGCACTTTTGATTATTTGTAGACATGGTAAAAAATGCTTAACCAACTGGTTGAAGAACTATTATCTACAAGCTATTAAGACTCACTTTGGATAATAACATAAAGGCCCGGTGTTACTACTGACCACTCTATAATACACAACCTAGCAATCTCAACTCAACTCAGATGAGTCTTAATCTGATAAAGGGTTTGCTAGGGGGAACTTTTTTGCATTTCAAGTAGAGCCACTAGGTTCAAAATGAGGTCGATAAAAGGTTACCAAAGGATTTTCGCATTTCAAGCTTTGGTAACTAGGAGATATTCTTTATTGCAAGTAAAGCCACTAGCAATCTCAATTCTTTATTGCATTTCAAGCTTTGGTAACTGGGGTACACACACTAGTTGACAAAGGGTTACCAAAGGATTTTTGCATTTCAAGTATTGCCAAGGGTTACAAAGTAGGCTCAAAATTAAAAAGGAGTTTTTATTTCAAGTATTAGAAGTGATCATGGAAAAGAATTTGAAAACCAAAGCTTTTCAAAATTTTGTGATGAAAATGGAATTGATCACAACTTTTCAGCCCTTAGAACTCCTCAACAAAATGGAGTTGTTGAGAGGAAAAATAGGGTTCTAGAAGAATTTGCAAGAATAATGCTTTGTGAAAATAGCTTACCAAAATACTTTTGGGCAGAAATGGTAAACACTTCTTGCTATATCTTGAATAGAATTTTAATCAGGTCCTTGCTTAACAAAACCCCATACGAATTATGGAAAGGTAGAAAGCCTAATATTTCCTATTTTCGTACCTTTGGTTGTAAATGCTTTATCCTAAATAACATGAAAACTAACTTAGGTAAATTTGACTCAAAGACCGATGATGGGATATTCTTAGGATATTCAACCTCTAGTAAAGCTTATAGAGTCTTCAATAAGAGAACTGTAGTGGTAGAAGAATCCGTACATGTAGCTCTTGACGAGTCTAACCCAATTAATTGTAGAGAATTTTCTTTCAATGATGATGTAGATTTCATTCTAAGAACAGAGACACCTACTCCCATTGTTGACCTAAAGGAGAGCTCACCGAAAATGAGTCAAGAGATGAAAACTCTCAAATTGGACACACCATCTACAAGTCAAAAAGAGGATAGTCTTCCCAAAGATTGGAGGTATGTAAATTATCACCCAATCGATCAAGTTATTGGTGATCCTTCACAAGGGGTAAGAACTCGTTCCTTTATTTGAAACATTTGCAAGTATGTAGCCTATTTGTCTCAAATAGAACCTAAAACATTTGTAGAAGCTGAGAAGGATAATGATTGGAAAATTGCCATGTAAGAAGAAATAAATCAATTTGAAAGAAACAATTTATGGAATCTAGTTCCTAGACCAAACAATCATACAATAATAGGAACTAAATGGGTATTTAGTAATAAGATGGATGAAAATGGAATAGTGACTACAAACAAGGCTAGACTAGTTGCTAAGGGATATAATCAATAAGAAGGAATAGACTTTGATGAGACCTATGCTCCCGTAGCAAGATTAGAAGCTATTCGAATGTTATTAGCCTTTGCATGCTTTAATAAGTTTAAATTATTTCAAATGGAAGTAAAGAGTGCCTTCTTAAATGACTTTATAGAAGAAGAGGTATACGTTGAGCAACCTCTTGGCTTTGAGAATCCTAGTCTTCCAAATCACGTCTACAAGCTTTCTAAAGCTCTATATGGGTTGAAGCAAGCTCCAAGAGCATGATATAAAAGACTAAGTAAATTTTTGATTGATAATAATTTTATAAGAGGAAAAGTAGACACAACCTTCTTCACAAAAACTCACATAAATAGCACTCTACTAGTCCAGATATATGTTGATGATATTATATTTGGTACTACTAATGAATCTATGTGTCAAGAGTTTGCCAAGTGTATGCAAGGTGAATTTGAAATGAGCATGATGGGAGAACTTACCAACTTCATTTGATTTCAAATCAAACAATTGAAAGGAGGCATCTTCATCAATCAATCAAAAAACACCAAGGACCTACTAAAGAGGTTCGGGATGGAAAGCTCAAAGTCACTTGGTACTCCTATGAGCACATCTACAAAACTTGACCTTGATGAAGGAGGTAAGTATGTAGACACTAAATATTTAAGAAGCATGATAGGAGCTTTACTTTATTTAACTGCAAGTAGACCTGATATAATGTTCAGTGTATACGTGTGTGCTAGATTTCAGGGTAATCCTAAGGAATCACATGTAATTGCAGTGAAAAGAATTCTTAGATATCTACAAGGAACTCAAACCCTAGGATTATGGTACTCTATAGATTCATCTTTTGAGCTTGTAGGATATTCAGATGCTGACTTTGCGAGGTGTAGGTTAGATAGAAAAAGCACAAGTGGAACATGCTAATTCTTAGGTGCAATGTTATCCTCTTGGTATTCCAAGAAACAAAACTCTGTTACACTATCAACCACCAAGGTGGAATATGTAGCAGCTGGAAGTTGTTGTGCCCAAGTATTATAGATGAAACAACAAGTAGAAGATTATGGCATGAACTTTAAAAGTATCCCAATACATTGCGATAATCCAAGTGCTATCAACTTAACCAAAAGCCCCATTCAGCACTCTAGAACCAAACACATAAAAATTAGACATCATTTCTTAAGAGACCATGCTAAAAAATGTGATATAAGACTAGAATTCATACCTTCAAAAGACCAAATAGTTGACATTCTTACAAAACCTTTAAGTGAAGCTAGTTTTTGTAAATTAGACTGTTAATGGGATTATTAAATTATGATAAACTGTATGCCTGATTGCATCATTATTAATTATTTGCATACTTGACATCTAGTGAATGGGTATTAAACCTTATTTAATATTTCTCTCACTCAAGATGGTATAGACACACAAATTTCATGCTAAGACTCTAAACTGGAAGTTTTTTTAATGGTCTAGTCGACTGGTAAGTCTATCCCAGTCGACTGGTAAGTCACTGCCTACTTACCCTAAGCTATTTTTCAGTGGTCTCTTTGCGATTCTATAAATAGTCTCTTCAGATTTTTCAGTTTTTCATGCTATTTTTTAAACCCTAAGCTTTCTTTCTCTAAAAAATCTCATCATTCTGACCAAAATCTCCTCAAAACACTCCATAAAAGCCTTGATATTATCCTCTATATCACATATTTCAACTTTCCACGGTTGAAATCTCCAAAATTTTCCAAATCTCTCTTTCTCCCTAAAACACTTTTCCTGCAAAATGTTTGAGAGAATCCGCATTAAAACCACAGTTGGGGGACCTCACGCGCCTACTAGGCTAAGGTCCACCAAATCTACGGCTTCGAACATAAAAGGGAAGGGATTACCGGGCTCCTCGAGCAAGAAGGCGAGGACAGAGCTCGACGACTCCCTGTTCTCCAGCCCAGCAGCAAAAGAGAGGGTTTCTTGGCTGAGCTTCAGGATCTTATATGAGACGGATCTTATATATAAATATATATAGCTTTTAGTTGTTCTTGGCACGAACATCACCTTATCATACATTGTAGTTTTCATTTTCGGCTCTTAGAAGCCCAAGATGTATGGATATTTGCTTTATATGACCATATTTCATTTTACATTATGATTCATATACTTGCTTTACTTTTACGCAATATGTCCCTAGTTGACTGGGTGATAAATATCAGTCGACCGGTATCTTGGACAGTATGTCCCCAGTCGACTGAGTGATAAATACTAGTCGACTAGCATCTTAGACAGAATGTCCCCAGTCGACTGGTACTCTTCACAGCCTTAAAAAGTGAGTCTTTTCACTTGACCCAGTCGACTGGTAATTCAAAAAATATGACCGTTGAGGCGCTAAACTTGAGCATTTAATGTACCAAAACGTACCAAGTCAGTACCAAATGGCCATATTAATTCAAGTCTATATAAACCCACTCCAATGAGCATTTAAAAATATAAGATTACACATTCAATTGAGTTTTTGCTCATTAATACACAAAAGCTTTGAAACATTTATTGTTGAGCCATTCTTCAAGCTTTACTTTGAAAGAGAGATATTATTCAGTTGTAAAAGCATTCATTGCTATCTCTCTACCATTTACTTTACAATAACTCATACTTATTGTAAAGGGATTAACTTACATAAGGAAGAGATGAGCTTCTGAGAGGAAGGGATAAGCTTTCAAGTGGAAGGGATTGTTTTTAAGGTTTGTGCAACACCCATGAAGTTGTACGACTAAAGTTTTAGTGGATCACTTCAAGGTCCTTTGTGAGCTGGTAGTCATTCTGACTTGCTGCATCAACCTCTTCTAGTTCAGCCTCCTCTTGAGTATCCTGAGCATGGCCTTCATTAATGGGCTCTACTTGGTTCGAACCCTCTTGCCTTCCTTGCTCTACCTGAACTGAATTTTTCTTGATGCGATGCTCCACAAATTTCGGACAGGTTTGCTCACTAGCCCTTACAGGGTTAGTTTTCTCCAAATAGGGAAATAACAATTCATTAAAAATACAATCCCTACTTATTATGAGTTTCATTCCTTTTGGTTCTAAGGACCACAACCTATACCCATTAACCCCATCACCATACCCTAAAAATACACATTTTCTAGACCTTGGGTTAAGTTTATCATCCTTTTGATGTGCAAATGCAGCACACCCAAAAGTCCTAAGGTTGCTCAACTCAGGGGGTTTCTCACTCCACATCTCCATGGGAGTCTTGAGCTCTAAAGCTCTAGAGAGTGATCTATTTACCAAGTATGCAGCAGTAGACACAGCTTCCCCCCAAAAATATTTTGGTAAACCGGACCCAATTAACATACACCTAACCTTTTCCATAAGGGTTCTATTCATCCTCTCAGCAACTCCATTTTGCTGAGGTGTTTTTACAACCGTTCTATGTCTTAGAATGCCATTTAACTCACATAATTTATTAAAATCCTTATTGCAAAATTCTAAGCCATTATCGGTTCGTAAAGCCTTAACTACCCTACCCGTTTAAGTTTCCAGCAACTTTTTCCGTACCACAAATTTATTCAAAGCATCTGATTTATTTTTAAGCAAATAAATCCAAACCTTTTCTTGAATAATCATCAATTAAAGATAGAAAATAAAAGTTACCTCCATGTGTTGGTGTTCTTGTTGGTCCCCAAAGGTCCAAAGGAATGTAGTCAAGAATGCCCTTAGACTTGTGCACTCTGGTGTTGAAGCTGACCCAGTGTTGCTTCCCAAGAACGCAGCACTCGCAGAAATCCAATTTCTCTACTTTGTCACCATCAAGTAGGCCATTCTTGCTAAGAACTTGCAGGCCTTTTTTGCTCATATGTCCCAAGCGAGTGTGCCAAAAGGCTGCCTTATCCATCTTAGCCATCAAGCTTGCTGCTTGATCCTTAATTTCTGTCTCTCCGATCATCTCATAGAGTCCATATTTTATTGCTACTTTGATCACCATCAAAGATCCCTTGGTTACCTTGATCTTTCCTCCATCTGCTTTGTATGAATACCCCATGGAATCGAGCTACCCCAATGAGATCAAATTCCTCTTCAAATCCAAAAGATACCTCACATTCCGCAGCAGCCTTATGACTCCATCAAATATCCTCAACTGGATGTCTTCTATCCCCCCCACTTGGCAAGAAGTGTCACTCCCCAATAAAACATTTTCATAATTGATTTCCTTGAAATTATTGAACCAATCCTTGTGAGAGCACATGTGATAAGTGCACCTGGTATCCAAGATCCATTTCTCACTGCCTTGCCTCCTGCTCACATTTGAGCACACAATAAGAACGTCATCTTGTTGTTCTCCCTTGGCAACCGAAGCTTCTCCTGTCTTGGTATGGCTTCCTCCTCTCTTATCCCACGTCTTCTTCTTGCAATCCTTCTTAAAGTGACCCTCCTTATTGCAGTAGGAGCATCGCTTCCCTCTAAACTTCGATTTGGAATGCGATCTCCTATGGCTCTGCCCTCTACCTCTTGATTTCTCCCGGTAGTTGCCATAAATGCTACTGCTATTCCGAGTTACTGGCCTTCCTCTAATGAACAACTCTTCTCCACTTGATGCTTCCCTCATCTTGGCTTTGAAATCATGAGCCCTTATAGCATTAATCACGATTTCCTTGGTTTGTGTATCTCTTCCATATTTAATTGCATTAATTAAACTTTCAAAACAATCAGGAAGAGAATTTAACAAAATAACAGCCAATTGTTCATCTAGGAACTTTATACTACAACTAGCCAAATCTTGAACTAATTTGTTAAACACATCAAGATTATCTTGCAACTCTTTATTAGGATCCATTTTAAAAGCAAAGATTCTTAAAGAAGATAAATTTTATTAGGGTGAGTTTTGGTAAGAAACAACTCATCTAGTTTCTTCCATATGACAGCTGGACTCCGCAATCCCTTGTGACATTATCTGACATGTGCAAGAAAATGGTGCTCTATGCCATATTCTTCATCTCAATCTGCTTGTCCTCCGTGATACTTGCTGAAAAAGCATCAACTTCTCCAATAGGCAAGTCCACTTTCTGTTGCATAAGAACAACCTTGATCTTCTGCTTCCAAAGGGCAAAGTCTCCCTTTCCATCAAACTTCTCAATAATGAAATTTGAAGCCATCTTGTGGAGAAAATTCCAGATTTAGGCAGCACCCACAATTGTTTTTCAACTTCTTCTAAACCTCAATAACATGATCGAAGATTGATGTCAATACCGTTCTTGAATCACCCTTAAGAACACGATATGATCTTGATTTTTACTCCGTTTTTGAATCACCCAAGAAGTTAATATTTGATTCTTGGAGTTTTGACTCCGTCACCTTCTGTTCCAGCTTCGATACTCACTTTCCAAAACTCATCCGGCTCTGATACCACTGTTGGAAATCACCTTGGAGATGCCCAAGTGGTGATTTTCCAAACACCCAAGTCTAGAATGACTTGTAAAGGTGAATCAGAAACAAAAACAGAAATCAAAGAAAGGAAAGGACACAACAATTGTTATCGGGGTTCGGCAATAGCTTACGTCCCCGTGAGTTCCTATGAACTCTCTGCACTAAATCAATGGTTCTTTACAAATACAGCAGTCCCCTCTCTAAGAAACTCAAGTTCTTGAAGAACCAAAGAAGAAGAAGTAAAAGAAAGTGATAAAAACTAACCCTGAAATTTCCCAAGAAAATTCCCCTTACAAGCCCTTGAATCCCCTTTCTATTATACTCTCTCTTTCTAAACAACTAGCCTTTACAATGAGTCTCTCTTATTTTGTGTCTTTGCACTCTTACAATTGATTTCACTTTCAATCACAAGTTATTCCTCACACTTATGGAGATTGAAGCTAGGTGACCCTTTATATAGTGCACCAACTTCTTGACCTATCTTGAGGATCAATATCCATTCTTAGATCTTGATGACCAATCAACCTTAGCCCTCAATCAATTCTAAGTGATCCTGTTCATTTTGTTCATGCCTTATGCACCATTTGAAATGTTGAAACATAAGCATCAAGTGTGCCTTGTGCTGAGGCTTGGAACAGGGCGTGCTGAGGCTTGGATTGGGCTGGGCCACGGTGCAAACCAGGGCACCCTCTTCATCCTTTCTGGGTGCCACAGCGTGGTGGAGGTTGAGCCACGACGCACACCTCCTCTAGGTCTTCTCTTTTGTTGGTGGCCGCAGCGCACACCACCTGGGCTGTGGCGTACCGCTTAACCTGATGATGAATTTCAACTCCTGTTTAATCCTTAGACAAATACCAACACTTGGTTATCCGCATCCATAGCAGTGGCAGCTGCATCTAGACCCTCATCCTCATCATCACTACTATCATCATCGCCTATCCGAATGTTCTTTCTAACCTTTGAATAAATCATACCTTCTCAGACTGTGCATCCCATCTTTTTCAGTGAAGAGACATTGATGATGTCCTTGAGGCCAATGTCCTGAGCCTTGGAGGCGGGGAGAGGAACCCAGAAGTGCTGGAGGATGAGTATGATGAGCATCCCATAGGAAAGGCATCCAAAGTCACTAGCTTCACCGTTGATCATGTTGCCGAGCAGCTGGGGGTAGATATTGAAGTGGTGCCCAGTTTTAAGGCACCAAATCAATACCATATCTATCTTGGATAGATAGCCCCGACTCTCGAGTCTTAGGTGGATAGTCCAACTCACTAGAACAATTTCGAGTCGAGGGGTATGTCACTATATGTGTGAAATGTAATGGGTCGAAAGACATAGTTAGGGTCACTCCTAACTATCCCACATGCCTCCTTATAGTCAAAATTGTCTGGCCATCCATCCAGACTCTATTGGATCCCTCCCACAGGGATCATCAGGATACTCACCAAGAGGTCAGTGTTGACTTCGAACTCCACACCCATTACACTGGTTCTAAACCGTAGAGCCAGTGGATTGGGTTTCACCAAGTTTGCATAGAACTGGTGAATCAGTCTCGAGTAAAACTTCTGGTGAATCTTGACCAGTGGGGTCAAGTTTATTGCATTAAAAGAAGGTAAAATGTCAAAATTACCATAACGAATAGATTCGAAGTCGACGAATCTACCCGTCATGATTTTTTTGTGACGGATGATAGCGGTATACCTTTCTTTTGCAGCGGGGCTGGAGAACAGAGAGTCATCGAGCTATGTTCTTGCCTTCTTACTCGAGGAGCCTGCCAGTCCTTTCCCTTTAGGATCCAGAGCCGTAGATTTGGTGGACCTTGGCATAGTAGGCACATGAGGTCCCCCCACAGTGGTCTTGATGCGGATTTTATCGGACATTTTTGGAGGAAAAGATTTTTAGGGGAAAATGAGATTTTGATGGATATTTGAGATTTCAACCGTAAAAAGTTGAAATAGATGGTATGGATATGTAGATCAAGGTGTGTATGAAGTGTTTTGAGAATTTTTTGATAAAAAATATGATTGTTTTTAGAGAGAGAAAGCTTAGGGTAGCAACAATGGCATGAAAAAGTGAAAAATATGAAGAGACTATTTATAGAATCGCGATACCAGTCGACTGGGTTAGGGTACCAGTTGACTTGGTCCATTCAATTTTGAAAAATTTTAGCATACTAGTCGACTCGATCGGGACACCAGTCGATTGGATAAACTAGTAGAGATATACCAGTCGACTGGGTAGTTAACTGAATTTCAAAACATGGCTCCAAACAAGGTCTTGGTTTACCAGTCGACTGGTATAAACTTACCAGTTGACTGGGAAATTAGGCAGAGATTGACCAGTTGACTAGGATAGACTTACGAGTTAACTGGACCCTTAAGAAAACTTTCAGTCTTGAGTCTTAGCACGAAATTTGTTTATCTATGCCATCTTGTGTGAGGGAAATATTAAATAAGGTTTAATACTATTTCACTAGATGTCAAGTATGCAAATGATGAATGATGATGCAATCAGGCATACAGTTTATCATAATCTAACAATCCCATTAACAGTCTAATTTTGCAGAAACTAGCTTCACTTAGAGGTTTTGTAAGAATGTCAGCTATTTGATCTTCTAAAGGTATGAATTCTAGTCTAATATCACCTTTTTGAGCATGATTGTTGTGCGTTTATCTACCTAAATAAATAAGCAAATAACCGAACTTATTTTACTTGCAAGTGCACAAGGTCTACAGTAGCTTAGTGTGCAAGTGCAAGATCATTTCCACAGGGATTGGTGAATTTTGATTTAGAATTAATTTCATAAAGTAAAAATAGATAGAAATATTTATTGGATTTAGATAATAATGATAAAGGCGTAGGGACTTGATATCCACCACTAATCATGCTACCCCAACAAAACAGTATGCCAATGCTCTACTCATGCTATGAATACCTAATGGTTGTCAACCTAAGGGGTTGGTCCACTCCTTAGGCTATTGATTTCCTTAAGCAACGAGTTAGGCATGGTGTATACTCTAACTTTTTTCTCTCTTAAGGGATTCAACATGGTGTATGCTGAGTTGTTCCTTAAGAGAGCATAGGATCTGTGAAAATCAACAACCACACGGGACCTAGGGCTTGGTCCACTCTCGGTTTCCCATGTTGATTAACCCAAGAATCCAGTGTGGACATCTTTTGTTACTATTGTTGAACCTAGGACTCGATCATCCAAATTGATTCAACTAACTAATCCATAGCACATGTATACGTTGATCAGACACACACATATGAGGAATTTAAATAAAAACAGGCATTAATCAAATTAAGAATAACAGCATAAATATTGCAAAGGCGTCAATACTGAATTATTGGTTAAACATAAGTAGGTCTTCAACCAAGCCCTTACTATAAGTTTAGTTACATATAATAAAATAAAGGAAAGAAGAAACCCGAGAGAGCTCCATTGAAGAGTCGTCAATTCTTCTGTAGAATCCCCTCTGGCCTCCGGCCTCCCGACCTAAAACTAAAACTAAAACTACAAGGAGATATTCTCCTCAAAAGGGGGATATTGTTTCTGTGTTTTACAAGTCTATTTGTAGGGTTCAAAAGGTGCCTCGAAATCCTAATTTCCAAAATAGGATCCGGAGGCTTCTTTCCAAAACTGGCTCTGCCGCCTCTCTATGCGTGTGCACTCGATCGCATGCTTCTGTGCTCGAGCGCATGGTGGCACAATTGCTTTTGCGCTCGATCGCAGTCATGTTGCACTCGATCGCACTAGCTCTTTCCAGATCTTTAGTTTTCTTCCTTTAAAGCTTCAAAATGCTTTCTTTTCTTCACAAGCCTATAAAAAACACAGAAAACACAAAAATGAAGTAAAACATAATCAAATATGTAAACAAAGAGCTTAACAAATGTAAATTAAGGGGCTTAAATATGAATATTTAAGCTCCTATCACACCCCTAAACTTACATATTGCTAGTCCCTTAGCAATACGAAACTAAAAACTACAAAAAAAACAAAGACGCAAAGATAAATCCATCATTCATGGTATCCGAAAATTTAAGTGTCACACAAACCATGATATTTTTTCATGAGCAAGCTTAAAGTACAAACCCATCTTCGCAATGAATATGAGTTTTAAATTCTAATTACTTACAAGAGGCAGGCTAAGGCATCAAAAGTCCGAATCAGTGTATGGTGAACTAGCACATAAAAGATTAAGCTTCCAAATGATTCCAATGTGTAGTGTTTCGGTGTCTTAACATTCATCGAATTCCCTATTAGAATGAACAATAATGGCATAGTTTTATTTCTTTTCTTTTTCTTTTATCATGAGCTTTTTGCCATGTTGAGTTCCATTAAGCTTTCTAATTGACCCATGTAGCGAGTGTTTAGCTAATGACTCCCAAGCCAGATGGTTTTAGGGCATTAAGTGTAAAGACACCCCTAAGAACTTACTAACTCGAGTCAAAAAGGCTACGAAACTAACTGGTCTTAATGCTTCCAAGAAAAATCCCCACCTTTTGACATGAACACTCACTGCTTACTGAGGCAAGAGGTCCAGTTACTCAGTGGAAAATATATTTAATGATCATTATGAGCATTTTATTTATTTATTTATTTATTTGCATAATAACATTCTTCTCTATTTTTCTATGCCAAAGTGTCATTCGAACAAGTTATTAGATTACAGTTAGGTCATAGAAACATATACATAGAAATTATATGTCATACCTCACACTATTATACGCTAATGTGCTCGTGTCAGTTTTTATATCAAACTTATGAATTCTTAAATGCCAAAAGTAGGTAACTACACCTTAAAACTCTATTATCAGCTAATTTGTTTAGGATTTTAAGCTCACTGATGAAATCATATCATAATATTCGTTTAGATCAACAAAAATTTTCAACATAATATGAATATGCATTTATCTTTTCAAAAAAACTGGGACAAGTGGGTGAATGTGTCTCCCATACCCCCAAACTTAAATTACGCATTGTCCCCAGTGTGTAAATAACATGGAAAGATCTGATCTAGGAGATAGAGAACTAACTGGGCCGGCATGGCTCATAGCATGCCTCTAAACTTGAACGGATGCACATATTGTCCTTAAAAAAAAGAAAAAACTAACGTAATACGGGAAAACAAAAAGTATTGAAAATAAATAAATAACAGTAAATATGAAAAACAATAAAAATAAAAGGATAAGCTGTGGGGTGCCTCTCATGAGCGCTAGGTTTAACGTCTTCAGCCGGACCAAGCCCTATTCTTCCCCAAAACTAAGATTGGCAGCAACTAGCACAAGTAGTGTCTTATTCTCTCCCATATAAGCATAAGTCAAATGCTTCGGTAGTTGCTTCAACTCCAAATTTGGTGCCTGGACAATAGAAGGGAAAAAAGAGTATTAGTAGGCACAAGAATTTCAAATGGATCGGTATACTTATTTGGATGCTTTGGAGTGGCCTCAAGGAGGTGCACAGTTTCAATGATGTCATCAGTAACATCCTCAGATGTTGGCTTTATATTCGATCTTGTGAAACTAAGGGTAGGGTTGGTCTCCAATGGATCAATGTGATGGAACAGAAAAGCTTGCTCAACAACACCTAGAGTGGGTATTGTTTGGGTTGGAAATTCTCTCTGTTTTCTTTCACTTAGCTCCTTAGCCAATTGCCCCACTTGTACTTCTAGTCTTTGAATGGCTTGCTCATGCTTTGCAGTAATTTGCCTTTGCTCAGTCCAAAATTGTCTTGTTTCTGCTATGAACTGTTCTTGTGAAGCCATCAGTTGTTGTTGCTGAGTTGCCAATTGCATCATAAGACTCTCTAGGTCACTCTCTTTTGATTCTGGAATAGTTTGAGCTGCTTGTTGGGAGTTTCTTTACTGTTCTTGAAGGTTCAAGGCATTTTGATTGTTGCTCCATGAGAGGTTGGGGTGGTTCCGCCATCCAGGATTATAGGTATTTACATATATGTTATAATTGTTCGGTCCCACATAATTTGCTTGCTCTTGATCTGCAGATGAATACAAAGGGCAAGTGTCAGTAGTGTGATCAAAATGAGAACATATAGCACATACCTGGAGTTGTTTGGCCCGTGGACTGGGTGAGACGTTCTGCGCAGTCATGGCTTTTACAAGCATATCTATCTTTCTTTCCATTACAACCAACCAATTTGAAAATCTACCATTTAAGTTCACTTCATACATGTCATTGCTCTTTACTCCTTGCTCTGTATTGAGTGGAAAGAAGGTTGGATTTCTGGATCGAAGCTTGTGCGGGAATCAGTTGAACTGCTTCAGTGCAGCAGTTTCAGTACTGCTGCTCGGGTACTCTCTAGACCTTTTGCGCTCGAGCGCACCCTGAACTGCGCTCGATCTCTGTTCTTCCTGCGCTCGAGCGCTACACTAGTGCACTCGATCGCAATGAGGACAAAAACTCCTCAGTTGCACACCTGAACAAAGACAGAAAAACAGAAAACGAAAAGATGAAAAAGAAAAATTAAGGTTGTTTGATAAAGAAAATATAAATAGAACAAAAAAATTAAAAATAAAAATCTCTAACGAAAATAATTCTAAAAAGAAATTTAGCGCAATCCCCGGCAACGGCGCCAAAAACTTGTTGTGCGTTTATCTACCTAAATAAATAAGCAAATAACCGAACTTGTTTTACTTACAAGTGCACAAGGTCTACAGTAGCATAGTGTGCAAGTGCGAGATTATTTCCATAGGGATTAGTGAATTTTGATTTAGAATTAATTTCATAAAGTAAAAATAGATAGAAATATTTATTGGATTTAGATAATAATGATAAAGGCGTAGGGACTTGATATCCACCACTAATCATGCTACCCCAACAAAACAGTATGCCAATGCTCTACTCATGCTATGAATACCTAATGGTTGTCAAACTAAGAGCTTGGTCCACTCCTTAGGCTATTGATTTCCCTAAGCAACGAGTTAGGCATGGTGTATACTCTAACTCTTTTCTCTCTTAAGGGATTCAGCATGGAGTATACTGAGTTGTTCC
Organism: Bretschneidera sinensis; assembly: GCA_023935145.1. Taxonomy (NCBI): domain Eukaryota; kingdom Viridiplantae; phylum Streptophyta; class Magnoliopsida; order Brassicales; family Akaniaceae; genus Bretschneidera; species Bretschneidera sinensis. The sequence continues at coordinate 70,543,254 of CM043700.1, read as the reverse complement.
TTAAGAGAGCATAGGATCTGTGGAAATCAACAACCACACGGGACTTAGGGCTTGGTCCACTCCTGGTTTCCCATGTTGATTAACCCAAGAATTCGGTGTGGATATCTTTTGTTACTATTGTTGAACCCAGGACTCGGTCATCCAAATTGATTCAACTAACTAATCCATAGCACATGCATACATTGATCAGACACACATATATGAGGAATTTAAATAAAAACAGGTATTAATCAAATTACGAATCACAGAATAAATATTGCAAAGGCACCAATACTGAATTATTGGTTAAACATAATTAGGGCTTCAACCAAGCCTTTACTATAAGTTTAGTTACACATAATAAAATAAAGGAAAGAATAAACCCAAGAGAGCTCCATTGAAGAGTCGTCAATTCTTCTGTAGAATCCTCTCTGTCCTCCGACCTCCCAACCTAAAACTAAAACTAAAAAGGAGATATGCTCCTCAAAAGGGAGATATTGTTTCTGTATTTTACAAGTCTATTTATAGGGTTCTAAAGGTGCCTCAAAACCCTAATTTCCAAAATAGGATCTAGATGTTTCTTTCCAAAACTGGCTCTGCCGCCTCTCTGTGCGTGTGGGCTCGATTGCATGCTTCTGCACTCGAGCGCATGGATGCGCTCGAGCTTTTTATGTGTGCACACGATTGCTTTTGCACTCAATCGTAGTAATGCCGCGCTCGATCGCACTAGCTCTTTCCAGATCTTTAGTTTTCTTCCTTTAAAGCTTCAAAATGCTTTCTTTTCTTCATAAGCCTATAAAAAACACAGAAAACACAAAAAGGAAGTAAAACATAATAAAATATGTAAACAAAGAGCTTAATAAATATAAATTAATGGGCTTAAATATGAATATTTAAGCTCTTATCAATGGTCTCTTAAGAAATGATGTCTAATTTCTATGTGTTTGGTTCTAGAATGATGAATAGGGTTTTTGGTTAAGTTGATAGCACTTGTATTATCGCAATGTATTGGGATACTTTTAAATTTCATGCAATAGTCTTCTAGTTGTTGTTTCCTCCACAACACTTGGGCACAACAACTTCCAGCTACTATGTATTCCACCTCGGCGGTTGATAGTGCAACGGAGTTTTGTTTCTTGAAAAATCAAGAGGTTAACATTGCACCTAAGAATTGACATGCTCCACTTGTGCTTTTTCTATCTAACCTACACCCCACAAAGTCAGCATCTGAATATCCTACAAACTCAAAAGATGAATCTCTAGAGTACCATAATCCTAGGGTTTGAGTTCCTTGTAGATATCTAAGGATTCTTTTTACTGCAACTACATGTGATTCCTTAGGATTAGCCTGAAATCTAGCACACATGCATACACTAAACATTATATCAGGTCTATTTGTAGTTAAATAAAGTAAAGCTCCTATCATGCTTTTATAATATTTAGTATCTACACACTTACCTCCTTAATCAAGATTAGGTTTTGTAGATGTGCTCATTGGAGTACCAAGTGGCTTTGAGCTTTCCATTCCGAACCTCTTTAGTAGGTCCTTAGTGTATTTTCATTGATTGATGAAGATGCCTCATTTGATTTATTTGATTTGAAGCCCAAAGAAGTAGGTAAGCTCTCCCATCATGCTCATTTCAATTTCGCCTTGCATGCACTTGGCAAACTCTTTACACATAGATTCATTAGTAGCACCAAATATAATATCATCAACATATATTTGGACTAGTAGAGTGTCATTTATGTGAGTTTTTATGAAGAGGGTTGTGTCTACTTTTCCTCTTATAAAATTATTTTCAATCAAAAATTTACTTAATCTTTCATACCATGCTCTTGAAGCTTGCTTCAACCCATATAGAGCTTTAGAAAGCTTGTAGACATGATTTGGAAGAGTAGGATTATCAAATCTAAGAGGTTGTTCAACGTATACCTCTTCTTCTATAAAGCCATTTAAGAAGGCACTCTTTACATCCATTTGAAATAATTTAAACTTATTAAAGCATGCAAAGGCCAATAAAATTTAATAGCTTCTAATCTTGCTACGGGAGCATAGATCTCATCAAAATCTATTCCTTCTTCTTGATTATATCCCTTAGCAACTAGTCTAGCCTTGTTTCTAGTCACTATTCCATTTTCATCCATCTTATTTCTAAATATCCATTTAGTTCCTACTATTGTATGATTCTTTGGTCTAAGAACTAGATTTCAAACATTGTTTCTTTCAAATTGATTTATTTCTTCTTGCATGGCAATTATCCAATCATTATCCTTTTCGGCTTCTACAAATGTTTTAGGTTCTATTTGAGACAAATAGGCTACATACTTGCAAATGTTTCTAATTGAGGAACAAGTTCTTACCCCTTGTGAAGGATCACCAATCACTTGATCGATTGAGTGATAATTTACATACCTCCAATCTTTGGGAAGACTATCCTCTTGTTGACTTGTAGATGGCTGGTCCAATTTGAGAGTACCAATCTCTTGATTTGTTTGAGGTGAGCTCTCTTTTGGGTCAACAATGGGAGTAGGTACCTCTGTTCTTGGAATGAAATCTGCATCATTATTGAAAGAAACTTCTCTACTACTAAATGGGTTAGAATCATCAAGGGTTACAAGAACGGATTCTTCTACTACTAGAGTTCTCTTATTGAGGACTCTATAAGCCTTACTAGAGGTTAAATATCCTAGAAATATTCCTTCATCGGTCTTAGAGTCAAATTTACCCAAGTTAGTTTTATTGTTATTTAGGATGAGCATTTACAACCAAATGTATGAAAATAGGAGATAATAGGCTTTCTACCTTTTCGTAATTCATACGGAGTTTTGTCAAGCATAGGCCTAATTAAAATTCTATTCAAGATCTAGCAAGAAGTGTTTACTACTTCCGCCCAAAAGTATTTTGGTAAGCTATTTTCACAAAGCATTATTCTTGCAAATTCTTCTAGAACTCTATTTTTCCTTTCAACAACTCCATTTTGTTGAGGAGTTCTAGGAGCTGAAAAGTTGTGATCAATTCCATTTTAATCACAAAATTTTGAAAAACTTTGGTTTTCAAATTCTTTTCCATGATCACTTCTAATGCTTGAAATACAAATTCCTTTTTCATTTTGAACCTTTTTGCAAAAGTTTTCAAATCCTTTGAAATCTTTATCCTTGTAAGAAATAAAGATAACAAAGGTATATCTTGAATAGTCATCAACAATAACAAGAGCATATTGATGGCCACCTAGACTAATGGTACTTATTGGACCAAATAAGTCCATATGCAAAAGTTCCAATGGTCTAATAGTTGATACTATATTTTTTATTTAAAAGAAATTCTAGTTTGTTTTTCCATTTACAAGTAGCACATAATTTATCTTTTTCAAATTTGATTTTGGGTAGTCCAATGACTAAATCTTTTCTTGAAATGATTTTAAGCAAATTCATGCTCACATGACCAAGCCTTCTATGCCATAGCCATGAGTTTTCACTAAATGCGGGAAAATATTTTTCACTTTCCGAATGTAAGGATTTTAAATCAACTATATAGACATTTTCATGTCCTTGTACTAATAATACATTATCTATGGTTGAGAAATTATTACCAACTTTTCCATGCCCGATGATTTTAGTTTTGTGTTATCTCCAATGGTGACATGTCCGCTATCTCTTAGAGTTAGCTCATTGAATACACTTTTATCACCAGTCATGTGCTTTGAGCATCCACTATCAAGGTGCCAACTATTACCTTTTTCCTTGGTGTGGAGACATATCTACATCACACAAGGATACACAATTGCATTCTTAGCTACCCAAAATTTCTTGGGTCCTTTGGGGTTAGTCCTAGAAAATACGGTTCCTTTTAGGACCCATACTTTCTTAACAACATAGGGTGTTCTATAGACATGTTGATGATGTGCAATCTTAGGGTAATAGTTATTGAAATTTCTAGGAGTTCTTAGTTATGCTTGTCTATAATCCTTTGGATAAGTATTCTTAGGATACATGTTTCTAATCTGAGGAATATGCATGTCATTTCTAGGAAATGTATGATGATGATTTCTTGGAAACATACTTTCATTATTATGCATATTACTTCTAGAATAACCATGATAATAATTCCTAAGATATGCTTGTGCAGTGTGCAAGTTTTGAGTATATATGTTATTTCTAGGATGCACATGATGGTTACTCCTAGGATGTGTATAAGCATTTCTTGAGTGAGCATATATATAAGCATGAGTATTTCTGGGATGCTTCATTCTTGTATATGCATTAGAATTAGTATTTCTAGACCTACTAGCATTCATTAAGGGAATACTTTTGACCTTGCTAGTGGTCTTTAAAGTAGAGGCTTCATTCACACATGATGCTTTCATGAATAAGCTCTCTTTTGATTTTTGCTTGCCTAATGGAGAATATCCTAACCCAGATTTTCCTCCACTTAATCTTTGGCAAGATAACACTTCATCAAGCTTTTCTTTTCTAAGCATGAGTCTAGATATTGTGCAATTCAATTCTAATATCTTCTTCTTTAAGTTTTCATTTTCATCTTTAAGAAAATATTGAGAAGAATCATAAAGCAATGAAGATAGTTTATCTTTTTCTTCTTTAAGACTTATCATCTCTTTAGAAAGATATGATACCTCTTTCTTAAGAATAGAGTTCCTAGAATCAAATTTCTTCAATTCTTCATGCATTTCGTTTATGACTTCTATCAATTCTTCACTACTACTAACAATGTTGTTTTTTGAAGAGGGAGAATTTGATACCTCATTTTCATCATCGATTGCCATAAGACATAGGTTAGCAATTTCTTTATCCAATGAGTCTTCTTCTTCGTCATCACTCCAAGTAGTTGCAATCATAGCTTTATTTTTGAAGCTCTTGTATGGTTTGCTTGTGGCTGTACAATTGGCCTTGATGTAACCGGGCCTCTTACATCCATAACACACAAGTGGTTACCTTTTTGAAGTGGGATCCTTTGTATATGGTTTCTTGCTTTTCTTTAAGAATTTGTGAAACCCTTTAGTGATTAAGGCCATCTCACCATCTTCTTCACTACTCTCCACCTCTTCTTCCGGTTCCTCTTCTTTGTTGCTCGTAGAGGCTTTGAGAGCAATCACCTTTTTCTTCTTCTCATCATCATTGACAATGTGATTCATTTCTTCCATCTTATATGTCAATAATGACCCTAGAAGTGTTTCGACATCAAGTTTGTCGAGATCTTTGGCCTTCTGAATGGCCGTCTTCTTTGGTTTCCAAGAAGGTGGCAGAGATCTTAAGATTTTTCTTGTTAGTTCAAACTCCTTAATGTTACTACCAAGAAGCTTCAAACAATTAACAATAGTTGTGAAACGTGAGTGCATTTGAGAAATTGTTTCATTATGAGACATTTTAAAAGATTCATATTCGAATACTAGCATATAGATTTTTGATTTTTTAACCTCACTAGTTCCTTCATATATAACTTGCAATTTATCCCAAATCTCCTTAGCCGAAATACATGCAGAGATTTTATTATATTCTAAAATATCTAAAGCACAATATAAAATACTTGTGGCTCTACTATTGAGAGACATCATTCTACAATCCTCATCATTAAACTCAGCTTTGAGTTTAGGCATTGTATGATTGATTTCTCCAATAGTTATTTCCTTTGAAGGAATTCTAGATCCTTCCTCAATGACTCTCCATAGATTATAATCTTATCATTCGACAAAGATTTTCATCCTGTTTTTCCAATAGTTATAGTTGGAGCCATTGAACAAGGGAGGCCTAGTGTAACAATGTCCCTCAGAATAGCTATTTGATGCCATCGGATCAACTCAAGGATATTAAGCCTAAAATTGAGAATAAGGCTCTGATACCAATTGTAGAGTGAGGTTTCAACCCAAGAGGGGGGTGAATTAGGTTTTTAAAAACTTTCGCTAATTAATCACAAGTTTATAAAAACAGATAAATCCACAAGCATGTAAACAAGTAATGTTCTGTAAGCAAAAGAGTTTAAGGAATAGAAGATGCAAACTCAGTTTATAGTGGTTTAGCAATATTAGATTCGTTCCGACCCTACGTCCATTCTCTTTAAGGAACCTCCTTGAAATAATCCACTAAAACTCTTAGTCGTGCAAATTCACGGGTGTTGCACAAATCTTACAAACAGTCCCTTCTTCTTGAAAGCTATCCCTTCCTCTCGGAAGCTAATCTCTTTCTTTCAGAAGCTAATCCTTTTACAATAAATATGAGTTGCTGTAAAGTAAATGATAGAGAGATAGCAATGAATGCTTTTGCAACTGAATGATATCTCTCTTTCAAGGTAAAGCTTGAAGAATGGCTCAACAATAAATATTTCAAAGCTTTTGTGTATTAATGAGCAACAACTGAATTGAATGTGTAATCTCTTCTCTTGAAATGCTCATTTGAGTGGGTTTATATAGCCTTGAATTAATATGGCCATTTTGTACTGATTTGGAATGTTTTGTTGCATTTAGTCCTCAAGTCTCGCATCTCAACGGTCATATTTTTTGAATTACTAGTCGACTGGGTCCTAGTACCAGTCCAGTAGGTTAAGTGAAAAGTCTCACTTTTAAGGCTATGAATAGTACCAATCGATTGGGTCAAGTGTACCAGTTGACTGGAGACATTCTGTCCAATATATTAGTCGACTGGGGACACACTGTCCCATATACCAGTCTTTTGGTATAAGTACCCAGTAGACTGGGTTGCCCTTCAACCCATTTTTTCATTCTTTGAGATGTTTTTGACTTATAAACGTTTGAATGAATAATTTTGTTGAAATGATTTTTCAAAAGGAGCCATAAGACAAGCTTGTTACCTGAACAAGTGAGATTTACAACTTGTTTCAATACCTTAATCCTATACTAGATCTTCTATCTTGACTTGGTGTCTGATTCGGGTTGAGTTCTTGCATCTTGATTTTGGTTGTATGCTTTTATCGTTTAAAACACTTAGATAGCACTGTTAGTATATTTAGACTTGTGTTTTGTCATCGTTAAAATTTAGATGAGGGTCAACAAGATTCCTTGAAGAGAGTGGATGTAGGGTCAGAATGAATCCGATATTATCTAACCACTATAAACTGAGTTTGCACTTTCTATTCCTTAAACTCTTTTACTTAAAGCACATTACTTCTTTATACGCTTGTGCATTTAACTATTTTTATAAACTTGAGAGTAATTATGAAAGTTTTTTTAAAACCTTAATTCACCCCCCTCTTGGATTGGAACCTCAGTCTACAATTGATATCAGAGCCTCGTTCTCAATTTCAGGCTTAAAATCCATGAGTTGATCCGATGGAATTGAATAGCTATTATGAAGGACATTCCTACATTAGGCCTCCCTTATTCAATGGCTCCAACTATAACTATTGGGAAAACATGATGAAAATCTTTGTCGAAGGACAAGATTATAATCTATGGAGAGTCATTGAGGAAGGACCTAGAATTCTTACAAATGAAATAACTATTGGAGAAATCAATCATATAATGCCTAAACTCAAAATTGAGTTCAATGATGAAGATTATAGAATGATGTCTCTCAATAGTAGAGCCACAAGCATTTTACATTATGCTTTAGATATTTCAAAATATAATAAAAGTTTCGCATGTGTTTCTGCTAAGGAGATTTGGATAAACTGTAAGTTACATATGAAAGAACTAGCGAGGTTAAAATATCAAAAATCTATATGCTAGTATCCGAATATGAATCTTTTAAAATGTCTCCTAACGAAATAATTTCTCAAATGCACTCACGTTTCACAATTATTGTTAACGGTTTGAAGCTTCTTGGTAGGAACATTGAGGAGTTTGAACCAACGAGAAAAATATTAAGATCTCTGCCACCTACTTGGAAACCAAAGAAGACGGTCATTCAGGAGGCCAAAGATCTCGACAAAGTTAATGTCGAAACACTTCTTAGGTCATTATTGACATATGAGATGGAAAAAATGAATCCCATTGTCAATGATGATGAGAAGAAGAAAAAGGTGATTGCTTTTAAAGCCTCTATGAGCAACAAAGAAGAAGAAACAGAAGAAGAGGTGGAGAACAGCGAAGAAGATGGTGAGATGGCTTTAATCACCAAACGGTTTCATAGATTCTTGAAGAAAAGCAAGAAACCATATACAAAGGATCCCACTTCAAAAAGGGAACCACTTGTGTGTTATGGATGCAAGAAGCCCGATCACATCAAGGCCGATTGTACAGCTACAAGCAAACCATACAAGAGCTTCAAGAAGAAAGCTATGATTGCAACCGCTTGGAGTGATGACGAAGAAGAAGAATCCTTGGACTAAGAGATCGGATACGAGGAAATTGCCAACCTATGTCTTATAGCAATCGATGATGAAAATGAGATATATCTCCACACCAAGGAAAAAGGTAACTGTTGTTACCTTGACAGTGGATGCTCAAAGCACATGACCGGTGATAAAAGTGTATTCAAAGAGTAACTCTAAGAGATGGTGGATATGTCACCATTGGAGACAACATAAAAATAAAGATCATCGGGCATGGAAAAGTTGGTAATAATTTCTCAACCATAGATAATGTATTATTAGTACAAGGCCTTAAGCCAAATTTGGTAAGTATTAGTCAACTATGTGATAAAGGTAACAAAGTCATATTTGAAACATCTCATTGTCTAGTTATAGACATCAAGAGTAAAAAGATCAAGTTTGTTGGCCAAAGACATGAAAATGTCTATATAGTTTATTTAAAATCCTTGCATTCAGAAAATAAAAAATGTTTTCCCGCATTTAGTGAAAACCCATGGCTATGGCATAGCAGGCTTAGTTATGTGAACATGTTGGTATTTGTCTAAGGTTTAAACATGTCTAAACGTGGTTCAAAGATGGTTAAAGTCTAAACCAAGTTGGAAAATTAAAATACAGCAATTTAAAGGACTGCATACAAGTGTGTGCATCACTTTGGAGCAAGGTAAAGGTAGGCACACTAGTGTGTGCGCTTTAGCACACAATCTGGAAAAGGTGTGTGCACTACTGTGTGAAGGGCAACATCAATGTGTGCCATGCCCCTCCTTCACCAGCACTGCACCATCCAGCAATAGAGGTGCTGGAAGAAGGGCAGCGCTGCACCACTCCTCCACCAGCACCGCACCGCCCAGAATGTGGTGCAAAGGGACTCTGCCCAGTGCCGCACCGCCCCCTGTTCAGCGCCTAGGCGCTAGGCAAACTGAAGCACACATGGACAGCTTGCTTAAACCTCCTCTTAGGTGTGTGGATGCAAGGTTAAAATGTATAGAACCATTTAGGATTGATGGAGGGCCATGGTTAAGTGGTCATCAAGATCTAAGGGTGATGATTGACTCTTAAGAATGGACAAGTAGTTGGTGCACTATATAAAGGGTCACCTAGCTTCATTCTCATCATTATTACATTGTGACATTATTTGAGATCAACTATGAAGAGTGACATGCAAGAGAGAATTGTGTTAGAGTGCAAAGACACACAAGAGGGACTCATTATAGTGAGGCTGGTTGTAAAGAGAGAGGAATCTATATTAGATAGAGAGCATTGTTAGTTCTTATCTTGTTCCTTTCTTCTCTTTTTTGTTTCTTCAAGAACTTGAGGTTTCTTGGAGAAGGTTGCTGTAATTGTAAAGAACCATTGATTTAGTGCAGAGAGTTCAGAGGAACTCACGGGGACGTAGGCACATTGCCGAACCTCGATAACAAATTGCTTGGCTTCTTTCTTTCTTTAATTTTCTGTTACTATTTTCTATTCCACCTGGGCATCTTGTCAAGGTGATTTCCAACAGTGGTATCAGAGCTAGCACAGCTGGGTATCAGAGCAAGAACAAGAAGGTGACGAAGCCAAGACTCCAAGAATCAAAGATCAAATTCTTGGGTGATTAAAGAACGGTGTAAAGATCAAGATCTGATCGTGTTCTTGAGGGTGATTCAAGAACAGTGTTAAGATCCATCTTCAATCTGTGTTCTTGAGGTTTAGAAAAAAGCATTTATGGGTAGTGCATAAATTAGGGATCTTGTCCGCAAAGATGGCTTCAAATTTCTGTGTTGAGAAGTTTGATGGAAAGGGAGACTTTGCCCTTTGGAAACAGAAGATCAAGGCTGTTCTAATGCAACAGAAAGTGGACTTGGCTATTGGAGAAGATGATATTTTTCCAGCAAGTGTCACGGAGGACCAGCGAATCGAGATGAAGAAGATAGCTTACAACACCATTTTTTTGCACATGTCGGATAGCATCACAAGGGAGTGCGGAGACTCGAAAAATCCGGTTGTCATATGAAAGAAACTAGATGAGTTGTTTCTTACCAAAACTCTTCCTAACAAGATTTATCTTCTTAAAAGAATCTTTGCTTTTAAAATGGATCATAGTAAAGAGTTGCAAGATAATCTTGATGTCTTTAACAAGCTAGTTCAAGATTTGAATAGTTGTAGCATTACTTTTTCGAACGAACAATTGGTTGTTATTTTGTTAAATTCTCTTCCTGATTGCTTTGATAACTCGATTAATGCCATTGAGTATGGAAGGGATACTTTGACAAAGGAGATTGTGATCAATGCCATAAGGGCACATGATTTCAAAGACAAGATGAAGGAGACATCAAGTGGAGATGGGTTGTTCGTAAGAGGAAGGCCAGTAACTCGGAATGGCAGTAGCACTCATGGCAACTATCGGGAGAAATCAAGAGGTAGAGGGTAGAACCATGGGAGATCTCATTCCAAGACAAGACTTGGAGGAGGAAGGATATGCTTCTACTACAACAAGGAGGGCCATTTCAAGAAAGATTGCAAGAAGAAGATGTGGGATGAGAGGAGAAGTCATACCGACAGAACATGAATTTGCTTAAAGTCATTTCAAGAAAATATTGAGTCATTGGACTACCCAAAATAAAATTTGAAAAAGATAAAGTATATGATGCTTGTCAAATGGGAAAACAAACTAGAATTTCTTTTAAATCAAAAAATGTAGTCCTAACTACTAGACCATTGGAACTTTTGCATATTGACTTATTTGGTCCAATAAGTACCATTAGTCTAGGTGGCCATCAATATGCTCTTGTTATTGTTGATGACTATTCAAGATATACCTTTGTTATCTTTATTGCTTACAAGGATGAAGCTTACAAAGGATTTAAAAACTTTTGCAAAAAGGTTCAAAATGAAAAAGGAATTTGTATTTCAAGTATTATAAGTGATCATGAAAAAGAATTTGAAAACCAAAGCTTTTCAAATTTTTTTGATGAAAATGGAATTGATCACAACTTTTTAGCCCCTAGAATTCCTCAACAAAACAGAGTTGTTGAGAGGAAAAATAGGGTTCTAGAAGAATTTGCAAGAACAATGCTTTGTGAAAATAGCTTACCAAAATACTTTTGGGTAGAAGTGGTAAACACTTCTTGCTATATCTTGAATAGAATTTTAATTAGGCCCTTGCTTAACAAAACCCTATATGAATTATGGAAAGGTAGAAAGCCTAATATTTCCTATTTTCTTACCTTTGGTTGTAAATGCTTTATCCTAAATAACAATAAAGACCGATGAGGGGATATTCTTAGGATATTCAACCTCTAGTAAATCTTATAGAGTCTTCAATAAGAGAACTATAGTGGTAGAAGAATCCATACATGTAACTCTTGATGAGTCTAACCGAATTATTAGTAGAGAAGTTTCTTTCAATGATGATGCAGATTTCATTCCATGAATGGAGACACCTACTCCCATTGTTGACCCAAAGGAGAGCCCACCTCAAACGAATCAAGAGATGTAAACTCTCAAATTGGACCAACCATCTACAAGTCAAAAATAGGATAGTCTTCCCAAAGATTGGAGGTATGTAAATTATCACCCAAATGATCAAGTGATTGGTGATCCTTCACAAGGGGTAAGTACTCGTTCCTCTATTAGGAACATTTGCAAGTATGTAGCTTATTTGTCTTAAATAGAACCTAAAACATTTGTAGAAGCCGAGAAGGATAATGATTGGATAATTGCCATGCAAGAAAAAATAAATCAATTTGAAAGAAATAATGTATGAAATCTAGTTCCTAGACCAAACAATCATACAATAATATGAACTAAATGGGTATTTAGTAATAAGATGGATGAAAATGGAATAGTGACTAGAAACAAGGCTAGACTAATTGCTAAGTGATATAATCAAGAAGAATGAATAGACTTTGATGAGACCTATGCTCCCGTAGCAAGATTAGAAGCTATTCAAAAGTTATTGGCCTTTATATGCTTTAATAAGTTTAAATTATTTCAAATGGATGTAAAAAGTGTCTTCTTAAATGGCTTTATAGAAGAAGAGGTATATGTTGAGCAACCTCTTGGCTTTGAGAATCATTGTCTTCCAAATCATGTCTACAAGCTTTTTAAAGCTCTATATGGGTTGAAGCAAGCTCCAAGAGCATGCTATGAAAGACTAAGTAAATTTTTGATTGACAATAATTTTATAAGAGGAAAAGTAGACAGAACTCTCTTCACAAAAACTCACATAAATGACACTCTACTAGTCTAGATATATGTTGATGATATTATATTTGGTGATACTAATGAATCTATATGTCAAGAGTTTGCCAAGTGCGTGCAAGGTGAATTTGAAATAAGCATGATGGGAGAACTTACCTACTTCCTTGGACTTCAACTCAAACAATTGAAATGAGGCATCTTCATCAGTCAATCAAAATACACCAAGGACCTACTAAAGAGGTTCGAGATGGAAAGCTCAAAGTCGCTTGGTACTCCTATGAGAACATCTACAAAACTTAACCTTGATGAAGGAGGTAAGTGTGTAGACACTAAATATTATAGAAGCATGATAGGAGCTTTACTTTATTTAACTATAGGTAGACCTGATATAATGTTCTGTGTATGCATGTGTGCTAGATTTCAGGGTAATCCTAAGGAATCACATGTAATTGCAGTGAAAAGAATTCTTAGATATCTATAAGGAACTTAAACCCTAGGATTATGGTACTCTAGAGATTCATCTTTTGAGCTTATAGGATATTCAGATGCTGACTTTGCAGGGTGTAGGTTAGATAGAAAAAGCACAAGTGGAACATGCCAATTCTTAGGTGCAATGTTAACCCCTTGAGTTTCCAAGAAACAAAACTCCGTTGCACTATTAACCGCCGAGGCGAAATACGTAGTAGTTGGAAGTTGTTGTGCCTGAGTATTGTAGATGAAACAACAACTAGAAGACTATGGCATGAACTTTAAAAGTATCCCAATACATTACGAAAATACAAGTGCTATCAACTTAATCAAAAACCCCATTCAGCACTCTAGAACTGAACGCATAAAAATTAGACATCATTTCTTAAGAGACTATGCTAAAAAATGTAATATAAGACTAGAATTCATACCTTCAGAAGATCAAATAGCTGACATTCTACAAAACCTTTAAGTGAAGCTATTTTTTATAAAATTAGACTGTTAATGAGATTATTAGATTATGATAAACTGTATGCCTGATTGCATCATCATTCATCATTTGTATACTTGACATCTAGTGAATGAGTATTAAACCTTATTTAATATTTCCCTCACTCAAGATGGCATAGATAAACAAATTTCGTGCTAAGACTCTAAACTGAAAGTTTTTTTAAGGGTCCAGTCGAGTAGTAAGTCTATCCCAGTCGACTAGTAAGTCCATACCAGTCGACTAGTAGAAGAAGACCTTGTTTGGAGCCAAAATTTGAATTTCTGGTAACTACATAGTTGACTAGTAAGTGTAACACAGTCGATTGGTACTTCTCTGCCTGTTTACCCAGTCGACTGGTGTCTCGACTGAGACACTAGTTGACTGGTATGTTAAAAATTCCCAAATTTGTAAAGGACCAAGTCGACTGGTGCCTTAACCGAGTCGACTGGTATTGTGATTCGATAAATAGTCTCTTCAGATTTTTCAGTTTTTCACGTCATTTTTGAAACCCTAAGCTTTCTCTCTCTAAAAAATCTCATCATTCTTACCAAAATCTCCTTAAAAAAACTCAATAAAAGCCTTGATCTCATCCTCTATATCACTTATTTAAACTTTCCACTGTTGAAATCTCCAATTTTTGCCAAATCTCTCTTTCTCCCCAGAAAAATTTTTCCTCCAAAATATCTAAGAGAATCCGCATTAAAACCATAGTTGGGGGACCTCACGCGCCTACTAGGCCAAGGTCCACCAAATCTACGGCTCCGGACATAAAAGGGAAGGGATTAGTGGGCTCCTCGAGCAAGAAGGTTAGGACAGAGCTCGACGACTCCTTGTTCTCTAGCCCAGCAACTAAAAAGATGTATACCTCTATTATTCGTAATAAAAAGATCATCTTGGGTAGATTCGTTTACTTCGAATCTATTCATCATGGTAACTTTGATATTTTACCCTCTTTTGAAGCAATTAACTTTACCCCACTGGTCAAGATACACCAAAAAGTTTACCCACGACTGATTCACCAGTTCTACGTGAACTTAGTGAAACCCAGTCCACTGGCTCTATGGTTTAGACCCAGTGTAATGGGTGTAGAGTTCGAGGTCAACACTGACCTCTTGGTGAGTATTCTAGGGATCCCTGTGGGAGGGATCCAATGGAGTTTGGACAGATGGCCAGACAACTTTAATTATGATGAGGCATGTCAGATAGTTAGGGGTGACCCTAACTATGTCTTTCGACCCACTACATTTCACACATGTAGTGACATGCCCTTTGACTCAAAGTTGTTCAACCTCATAGTAAGTTAGACCATCCATCCAAGACTTGGGAGTCGGGGCTATCTATCAAAAATAGAGGTGGCATTGAATTAGTGCCTTAAAACTGGGCATTACTTCAATATCTACCCCCTACTGCTCGCCAACATGATAAACGACAAAGCTAGTGACTCCATATGCTTTCCCTATGGGATGCTCATCACACTCATCCTCCAACACTTATGGGTTCCTCTTCATGCCTCCGAGGCTCAGGACATCGGTCCCAAGGACATCATCAACGTCTCCTCTCTAAAGAAAATAGGGTGCACGGTCCGAGATGGGATGATCTATTCGAAGGCCGGGAAGAACATCAGGATCGACGAGGATGATAGCATTGATGAGGACGAGGGTCCAGATGCTGCAGCTCCTACTATGGATACGAATGACCAAACACCACCTATAGGCGGCTCTAGTACTGGTCCAGCTGGATACAACGATCTTATCCAGGCCATTACCAGCCTCCAGCTGACTATACAGTCTGGATTCCAAAGCTTGAGCTCTTCTATTGAAACCATGCATTATTACCTCCGCTCCCTCAGAGATGACTTCGAGTTGCACAGAGAGCATACAGAGGGTTCTTTGGCTGAGCTTCGGGATCTTATACGAGACAGCTCTAACTCTCCCGCTCACTGAGTTACTTTCTGTAATGCTTTTCAGTTGTGTGTGTATATATATATATATAGCTTTTAGTTGTTCTTGGCACGAACATCACCTTATCATACATTGTAGTTTTCATTTTCGGCTCTTAGAAGTCCGTGATGTATGGATATTTACTTTATATGACCATATTTCATTTTATATTATGATTCATATACTTGCTTTACTTGTACGCAATATGTTTACTTTATATAAATACTTCTTTGCTCGGATATATGATGTAACTGCTAATGCACGTAAGAAAACTTTCGGCTCTTCTCAGGATGTCTTCTCAGCTCCAAATTATGCCTAATTTTTGCATACAAGTCTATTTATACATGATCTTACTATCTCTAGTGTCTATGTGGCTTATTTTTCGTTTACTACCCCATTTTCTTCTGTTGTCAAAACGAGGGAGAAATATGAGAAAAATGACTATAAACTTAAAATAGTACACAGATTTAGGGGGAGCATTGCTCCAATGAACTTGTTGTATAAGACTATATGTTGAGTTGCTTGGTTGGATTGAATATAAACTAGTTTGAACTTTTTATAGGTTGGTTTTATTCAAAAAACAAAGGAAACTCTGCCCAATTTTTTCTAAACACCTAACACTTAGTTTTTAAAATTGTTTTCTCTCATTAGTTTTGTCATCATCAAAAATGGGGAGATTGTTGACCCTCATCTAAATTTTAATAACGACAAAACACAACTCTAATTGTACTAACAGTATTATCTAAGTGTTTTAAATGATAAAAGCATAAAGCCAAGAATCGAGATGCAAGAACTTAACCCGAATCAAACACCAAGTTAAGACAAAAGATCTAGTATTGGCATAAGGTAATGAAACAAGTTGTAAATCTCTCTTGTTCAAATAACTAGCTTGTGTTATGGCTTCTTTTGTAAAAGATTTTTGACAAAACTATTCATTCAAACGTTTCTAAGTCAAAATATTTCAAAACATGAAAAACTAAGTTGAAGGGCAACCCAGTTGACTGGATCCTTATACCAGATGATTGGGATGTGGGACAACATGTCCCTAGTCGACTGGGTGATAAATACTAGTCGATTTGTATCTTGGACAGTATGTCCCCAGTCGACTAGGTGATAAATACTAGTCGATTGGCATTTTGGACAGAGTATCCCCAGTCGATTGGTACTAATGACCTAGTCTACTAGTACTCTTCACAGCCTTAAAAAGTGAGTCTTTTTACTTGACCCAATTGACTAGTACTAAGACCCAATCGACTGGTAATTCAAAAAAATATACCGTTGAGGCACCAGACTTGAGCATTTAATGTACCAAAATGTACTAAGTCAGTACCAAACGGCCATATTAATTCAAGGCTATATAAACCAACTCCAATGAGTATTTAAAAATATAATATTACACATTCAATTGAGTTTTTGCTCATTAATACACAAAAGCTTTGAAATATTTATTGTTGAGCCATTCTTCAAGCTTTACTTTGAAAGAGAGATATTGTTTAGTTATAAAAGCATTCATTGCTATTTCTCTACCATTTACTTTACAGCAACTCATACTTATTGTAAAGGGATTAACTTCCGCAAGGAAGAGATGAGCTTTCGAGAGGAAGGGATAAGCTTCCAAGTGGAAGGAATTGTTTGTAAGGTTTGTGCAACATCCGTGAAGTTATACAACTAAAGTTTTAGTGGATCACTTCAAGGAGGTTCCTTGAAGAGAGTGGACGTAAGGTCGGAACGAATCTGATATTTTTGAACCACTATAAACTAAGTTTGCACTTTCTATTCCTTAAACTCTTTTACTTAAAGCACATTACTTGTTTATATGTTTGTTCATTTAACTGTTTTTATAAACTTGCGAGTAATTAGTGAAAGTTTTTTAAAAACCCAATTCACCCCCTCTTGGATTTGAACCTCAGTCTACAATGCTAAAGAAGAGGAATGAACGATCAAACACACCCCTACCTGATCAAGCATTCGTGAATGAGTCCCACATTGAAAAGAAAGGAGTTGATTAGTCGTGGCCCGCTTGTAAACAAATCCATTCAATTGATGAGCGATCATAAAAGGATGTGAAAATTTGTCAAAAGGCTATCACTAGAAAATTATTACTTATGTAACGACCCATCATAGGCAAGCCCACCCAAGATGGTGTCGTCACATTTTAGATCCTCGCATGACATATATGTAACAACTATTGCATTAATTATTTGAAAGTAATTACAAACATTTGTCTCAACTCTTTTTTAGAGGAGATAGAGCTCTTTCATTTATCACACTTACAAAAATATACAAACATTTACGACCATGCATGTACATGTGCAGAGCTAATACACTATTTACATATATTTTTCTGTTTTCATTTCTTCTTTTCTTTTCTTTCCTTTCTTTCTTTCTTTTGTCTTACTTTCCGTTTCTTTTCTTTTCTTGTTTGAGGATACCAACCATGAGGACTTACCTAGATACTTACTTTGAATCTCAAGTGATAAATTTGGTGGTTCTGCCTGTTGCCTGAAATTTATTTAAATATTGGGGCTTCACAAGCTCAATGAATTTCAGATTTACTAGAAATACTCGATTTATATACTTCTAGTCATATTTTAATCACAGTTTGCATAGATAATTAAAAGCTTTTATTCATTTATCAATTCTCGTATCACATTATTTCTCATGTATTTCAATTATCATACAGATATAATTTCATATATTTCAATCAACTTATAAATGTTATTTATGATATCATTTTCATCATTTCTTCATTATATTACCTCATCATGAGGTTCACATTCATTTCATCATAATGTTTTATAATCATCTTGATGTTTCAACATCTCAATAAATGTAAATGAATGCAAATGCATAAGCCTCCATTTTAATTTTTCACATCTTATCTCATATCTCATCATATTATATCACATCTATACTATCACAAGTATAGGCATCCCTTTAGGCTATTTAGTAAGGATATCTCCCCATGTGCCAACACTCAAACTTTGCACCAGCCATGGTTCTAGCCTCATCTTGGATCACATCCTTCCTCTTCTGTGATCCTACTATGCATATACAGTCACATACAAGCATAACACATAATTCACATCATCAAAAGAAATCAATTCAAGGGATTTATCCATCCTATTAGAATATATATTATGTCATTACGAGACATCATTCTCTTTAATTCATCAATTTCATACTCTTACCATATATCACCTCAAGTTCATACTCATATTCATCACGCTCGTAATCATATCATATTCATTAAGCCATTCTATTAGTAAGAGATATTTCTTTCTTTAGTTCATCAAATTCATGTTCATAACATATATCACATCAACTCATGTATAATCATAATATATTCAATAACTTTCACATAATATCATTTATTTCAAGGTATTCTTCTTGCTTACTAATAGCAAACTGAACTCACCACATAGTACTAATGCTATCCGTGGATCACCTTCCTGCTTTTGATGCTCCTCCAAACAATTTCACCATATTGCTCAGCACCACCTAACCACAATATCCATATTAATTTTTTTTTACTATCTCATAAATCAATTTATACCCTATACTGGGTTAATTTCATGAATATGTATGCATGTTCCATCTTAACTTGAATTCAAAGTTTTTACAAAAAAAATCATTTTCTTTAAGTTTGAATCAAATTCAAACCCTTTTTTTCAAGAAAGCACAAGAATTAAACCTTGAAAATAAAAATCTTATAATCAAATTAATAAAATTTACCTTTCCAAAAATTTTTCTTCAAAATTCTTGAAGTCCTTCTATGATTCAATCAATTTCCAACATAAGATATGAAATCCTTGAATTTCTTAGTGTTTTGAGAGATTTTATAGAGAGAAAAATAAAATTCAAACGTTTGAAATAAAAGTTTGAACATCTTAAATGTTTATATATGAAAAAAATAGATGACTGGTAGAAAGAAAAGAAAAGAAAAGAAAAGAGGAAATGAAAAGAGAAAAATATATGTGAATAATATATCAGTTCTGCACATGTACATCCATGGTTGTAAATGTTTGTATATTTTTGTAAGTATTGTAAATGAAGTAGTTGTATCCCTTCTAAAAAAAGAGTTGAGGTAAATGTTTGTAATTACTTTCAAATAATTAATGCAATAGTTGTTGCATATATGTCATGCTTGAATCTAAAAGGTGACGACACCATCTTAGGTGGGCCAGCCCGGGATGGGTCGCCACAACTTCAACTGATGAATCGTAATGAAAACTAATCTTAGATCAAGCATCATTGCCCAAGATATCACTGCGAGCAAAAGGTAGAAGCAAAAGAAAGAAAATGTTGCAGTACCAGAAGACCTGATGAAGTAGCATAATACACACCCCAAATTAGATTCATTAGGTAAAAGAAGAAAAAGAGAAGAGAAAGGCTAGTTGATTTAGAAACATCCAAAATTACTCCATATATCATCTAGTTTGATGAAAAAACCTTATTCATGGAAGGAAAAATAGGAGAATCAATCAAAAGGAATATAATAATATGAATAACATAAGCCACCGAAACAATCAACCCAACAATAAGTAAAGAATAGTTTGTAAGTTGTCAAAAACCTTATAAAGGCCCTTCTAGAAAACATGCATTGTGGATGAGCTATAGCAGAAACATAAATAATAACAAACAGTATTCATTTTCCTAAAAAGGCTTTCCAATCTTTTACTAATATAAAAAAACAATTGTCTCCTACACAATGTATAGCAATATCATAAATTCAAAAGGAAACTGTTAAGAGATAAATAAGAAAGATAATGATACTTACTACAACAAGAATCTTCAGGTGATCTAAACCTACTAAAATAACCAATTTTAATTTTCAATATCACCATCATCTATGTTTCCATGATTTTCAACTTTCAATTAACAACATGCTTTCCTTCTCTTCAAAACCAAATCATTGCTAAACCACTAAAATGGAATTTCATCATCAACTTTATAACATGGATCAAAATCTTTTTTTGATAAGTATGATCTTTTAAAAATAAACTACTATATCTCACACTATACATAAAATATGGATGGATTCAAGATCATACTTATAAAAAAATATTATTTAAAAACCCGCAACCTAAATAATTGACTAAATGCCATCTATTAATGCTAAATTCAAAAAAAGGTTAATACTTCTAAACCAATCAAACCATCAACTTTAACAAAAAAAAATTAGTTAAAACTTCTAAACCACTTGTTCCAAAAAAGTTCTCAAGCTTAACCCATTGACCAAAATCCAATATGAATTTAGTAATCCTATAAAAATATAATATGAGCACAAACTAAAAATAAAATGCAACCACTAAAATCATTGAATTTAACTCATCCTTTATCCAAAACTGAAAACAGAACAAGCTATCAAAGACTAAAATGAGATATAGCAAACATATTCGACCAAGTGGGTGACATTACAAGTGGAAAATATAGTCAAAATCTTGTAAGGACACGACTCGCATGTAAAACTTATAACCAAAACTAGGACTCTAGAAACTCTAACATGAAAAGTGACATATGGCATATGGGACAAACAAAAAGAGATTGAGAAGAATAAATTAGAGACTTACAAAGGCATTATAATACACAAAGGTTCATCCCGAAAGAACGACAAAT
Organism: Bretschneidera sinensis; assembly: GCA_023935145.1. Classification (NCBI taxonomy): domain Eukaryota; kingdom Viridiplantae; phylum Streptophyta; class Magnoliopsida; order Brassicales; family Akaniaceae; genus Bretschneidera; species Bretschneidera sinensis. The sequence continues at coordinate 70,522,295 of CM043700.1, read as the reverse complement.
GTAATTTGAAAAATATTATGCCTAAAATGTAGTAACAAGTACATTCAACAAGATCAGCACAATATATATGCTTGAGCATAATATCTAGACGCAATAGAGCATAATTGAATCACATTAGAAGTGCAAAAATAAAAAAGAATCCCAAGAGAAATCAGATTCATAAATGAATTCTATTTGAGATGACAACACATAGTTCTTCCTAGCCACGTTAAACCACTAAGGAGCTAAACAAAGACTTTGTTTCTAGGAGTCAAGAAGAAAGTAAGTAGTAATTCAATCATCCTAAACATTCTAACAATACATACCATGCTATATGATCTACTTAGAACAAGCATGTAAGTCGACAAATGCCATAGCTAAATACAGAGTAATGCACTTTGGATTGTTGGTAGACTTGGTACAAAATGCTCAAATTATTGGTTGAAGAACTATTATCTGAAAGCTATTAAGACTCACTTTGGATAATAACATGAAGACCAGGTGTTACTACTGACCGGTCTAAAATACACAACCTAGCAATCTCAACATGACTCAAATGAGTCTTAATCTAACAAAGGGTTAGCCATATGGAACTTTTTTGCCATTCCAATAATCGTACCTCAAGATAATATGCTAAAGAAGAGTAATGAATGATCAAACACACCCACCTAATCGAGCACAGAAGAATGAGTCCCACATGAAAAGAAATGAGTTGTTAAGAGTAGCTCCCTACTTGTAAACAAATGCATTGAATTGATGAGCGATCATAAAAGGATGCCAAAATTAAACAAATGATCCCCACCAAAAAATTAATTATTTCATCAAATGAAACGTAATAAAAACTAATCTGAGACCAAGCATCATTTCCTTACTTATCACTGCTAGCAAAAGGTAGAAGTAGAAGAAAGCAAATGTTGCAGTACTTAGAAGACCTAGTGAAGTAACACAATAAACATACCAAATTAGATTAACCAGGTAAAATAAGAAAAAGAAAGATGAAGGCTAGTCGATACAGAAACATCCAAAATTACCCCATATTTCGACCAGTTTGATGAAAACCTCATTTAGGAATGGAGAAATAGGAGGATTAATCAATAGGTATATAATAATAAGAGCAACCCAAGCCACCGAAGCAATCAACCTAACAACAAGCAAATAAGAGTTTGTAAGTTGTTAAAAACCTGGTAAAGGCCATTTAGAAAACTTATGCCTTATGGATGAGCTACAACAGAACCATAAATAATTATAAATAGTTATCATTTTCCTAGAAAAGTGTTCAAATATTTTACTAATAAAAAAAACAATTGTCTTCTATGCAATACGTAACAATATCATAAATTCAAAAGGCAATAATTATGAGACAAATAGGAACGATAATGGTACTCATTACAACAAGAATCTTTAGGCCATCTAAACCTATTGAAATAACCATTTTTAATTTTCAATATCACCATCATCTTTATTTCCACGATTTTCAACTTTCGGTTAATAGCATGCTATCATTCTCTTTAAAACCAAATCATTGCTAAAACCCTAAAATGGCATTTCATCATCAAACTTTATAGCATGGATCAAGATCATTTTTAAATATTGTTTTGATAAGTAGATTTTTAAAAAAAAAATAAACTCCTATATCTCACGTTATACACAAAATATGGATAAATTCAAGAGCATACTTATCAAATAAAACTATTTAAAAAATGCAGGCAGAATAACTGGCCAAATGCCATCAATTAATGCTAAATATAAAACATTAACAGAAAGGATTTCATCTGATGCCAACACTTACACTAAAATTCCCAAAATAAGCTTTGCCAAGTACCCAAGAACAGTCAAAGCATATGAAGTCTCTGCCTAAGAAAATAAAAAACGGAAGGAGATCAATAGTTGAAAAAGAGAAAAAAAAAATGGGAAGGTTACATTTTAAGGTCTTAAAAGTCTTATTCATTCATCACCTTTTCTCATTGAGGGTACATCTCCTCTAAAAGCTTTACATCTTCCTCCAAATGAAGCAATTATGGTAGAGTTAAACAAGAACAAAATAGCTTCATTCATCATAAATAAGGATTAAGGTTAATCAATCAAACCATCAACTTTAAAAAAAAAAAATACCGTTCATATTTCTAAACCACTTGTTCGAAAAAGGTTCGCAAACTTAACTCGCTTACCAAAATGCAATATGAATTTAACAATCCTATAAAAATATAAGATGAGCACAAACTAAAAATATAATATAGCCACTAAAATCATTGAATTTAAGCCATCCTTTAACCAAAACTAGAAACTAAACAAATTATTAATGACTAAAATGAGATATAGTAGAATGTCCGACCAAGTGGGTGACCACTACAAGTGGAACATATAGTCAAAATCTTGGAAGGACATGACTCACATCTGAAATTTATAACCAAAACTAGGACTCTAGAAATTCTATCCTAAAAAGTAGCAGATGTATGTGCGACAAACAAAACTCTCCAAATATGAGACAAACTTTAAAGGTGACTTGCAAAGTTTAAGAGTTTGTATACCTTTTCGACTGTCTTCACATTTTTACGCCATTTTCTGCCTTTATAACCACTTCTTTCTTCCTAATAGATCAACTATTTTCTCCAATTCTTTTGCTCTTTTACCTAGCTCAATTGCTTCCTACAAAATGTGGATGAAAATTATTTATAAGTAATTTCATATGGAAATAAGCATCATTCAATAATTATTTTATTGCATAAAGTAAATTAACGGGCACCTTAATACACTATTAATGAATAAAAACATTGGGATGCCTCATGAACGAAAAGATAAGCCCCAATGGTAGACAAGCAATACCAACACCACCAAATATTTGGCATAATAATAAGAGGCAAACAATGAGTACAAAAAGTCTAAGCTAATGAAGATCAATCGATGTGAATGTTGAGATACTGCTCATCCTAACCTCATCCATCCACCCCTCCCCCCCCCCCCCAAAAGGTGATTTTTATTTTTTACTTTTTATAAACTAAACGAAAAGAGAGTGCGAAAAATAAATCATAAACTTACAAAGGCAGTATAATCTTGCCAGAATGACAAATGAATTTTGAAACACATCATGTCTGAGTAAGAAGTACATTCAACAATATCAGGATAATATATATGCTTGATAAAAAAAATGATAAGTGGATAGAAAATATTACTACAGAGAAAACATTATAACTTACTTGTATAAATAGTTAATCCCACAAAGAGACTGCAAGGTGTGGCCAAATATTTCTTGTGCAACAGTTGCTTGAGTATAATATCCAAATGCAATGGAGCAGAATTAAATCACACTAGAAATGCAATAATAAACAAGAATCCCAAGAGAAGTCAAATTCAGAAATGAATTTTATATGAGATGACATCATATAGTTCTATCGCGAAACCTTAAACCACCAAGGAGTTAAACAAATACTTTGTTTCCAATAGGAAACAAGAAAGAATGTAGTCATATAATCACACTAAACATTCTAATAATACATACCATGATGTATGATCTACTTAGAACAAGTTTGTAAGTCTAAAATTATCATGGCCAAATCCAAAGTAATGCATTTTGGATTATTGGTAAACTATGTACAAGAGGCTCAAATAAATGGTTGAAGAACTATTATCTACAAGCTATTAAGAGTCACTTTAGATAATAACATGAAGACGAGGTGTTACTATTGATCGGTCTATAATACACAACCTAGCAATCTCATCTCAACTCAAATGAGTCTTAATCTAACAAAGGGTTGGCCATGTGGAAATTTCTTGCCATTCTAATAAGCAAACCTCATGATAATATGCTAAAAAAGTGGAATGAACAATCAAACACACCTACTTGATTGAGCATAGGAGAATAAGTCCCACATTGAAAAGAAATGAGTTAATTAGAGTAGCTAACCACCAGTAAACAAATCCATTCAACTGATGAGCGATCATAAAAAGAAGTCAAAATTAAGCAAATGACTGCCACCAGAAAATTAATTACTTCATCGGATGAATCATAATTAAAACTAGTATGAGACCAAGAATCATTGCTCTAGCTATCACTACGAGTAAAAGGTAGAAGCTAAAGCAAGCAAATGCTATAGTACCTAGAAGACCTGGTGAAGTAGAACAATACACACACCAAATTAGATTCATCTGGTAAAAGAAGAAAAAGAAAAGAGAAAGGCTAGTCGATGTAGAAACAGCCAAAATTACCCCATATATCATCTAGTTTGATGAAAATTTCATACAGGAAAGGAGAAAGAGAAGGATCAACCAATAAATATATAGTAATTAAAGAAACCCAAGCCACCGAAAGAATCAACCTAACAACAAGCAAAGAAGAGTTGGTAAGTTGTCAAAAACCTGGTAAAGGCTCTTTAGAAAACTTATGCATGGTGGATGAACTACAACATAACCACAAATAATTACAAACAGTATCCATTTTCCTGAAAAAAAAAAAAAAAAAGAAAAGAACTTTGCAATCTTTTACTAATAAAAAAAAAAACTATTTTCTCATGCACAATGTGCAACAATGTCATAAATTCAAAAGGAAATAGTTAAGAGACAAATAAGAAAGATAATGATACTTGCTATAACAAGAATCTTCAAGCTATCTAAACCTATTAAAATAACCATTTTCAATTTTCAATATCACCATCATCTTTGTTGCTATGATTTTCAAATTTTAGTTAATAGCATGCTTTTCGTCTCTTCAAAACCAAATCATTGCTAAAAGACTAAAATGGCAATTCATCATCAACTTTATAACATAGATCAAGATCTTTTTTAAATATTTTTTTTCATAAGTATGATCTTTTAAAAATAAACTACTATATCCTACACTATACATAAAATATGGGTAGATTCAAGATCATACTTACCAAATTAAACTATTTAAAAATATACAACCTAAATAACTGCCAAAATTCCATCTATTAATGCTAAATTCGAAGCATTAACTGAAAGGAATTCATCTTATGCCAGCACTTACCTAAAACTTCCCCAAAAAAGCTTTGTCGAGTACCCAAGAATAGTCAAAGCCCAGGAGTCTCTGTCTAAGAAAAGAAAATGAATAATAGAAAAATAGAAAAAAAAATGAATATTACCTTTTAAGGTCTTAAAAGTCTTATTCATTAATCGCCTTTTCTCCTTAAGAGTACATATCCTCCAAAAGCTTTATATGTTCCTCCAACTAAAGCAACTCATTTGGAATTAAACAAGAACAAAACAAGTTCATTCTTCATAAATAAGGATTAAGGTCAACCAATCAAAGCATCAAGTTTAACAAAAACTATTAGTTCATACTTCTAAACCACTCGTTCCAAAAAAGTTTTCAAGCTTAACCTACGGACCAAAATGCAATATGAATTTAACAATCCTATAAAAATATAATATGTGCACAAACTAAAATTTTAATATAGCCACTAAAATCATTAAATTTAACACATCCTTTAACCAAAACTAGAAACTGTACAAGCTATCAAGGATTAAAATGAGATATAGTAAAAATGACCGACTAAGTGGGTGACCACTACAAGTGGAAAATATAGTCAAAATTTTGCAAGGACATAACTCAGGTCTGAATCATATAACCAAAACTAGCACTATAATTTCTAACCTGAAATAAAACTCTCCAAATATGAGACAAACTTTAAAGCTGACTTGCAAAATTTAAGACTTCAAGTATACCTTTTCAACTACCTTCACATTTTCACTCTATTTTCTGCCCTTAGAACCACACCTTTCTTCCTTATGTAGGGAATCAGCTTCTTTCTTTAATTCTTTTGCCTTTTTACCTAGCTCAGTTGCTTCCTACAAAAGGTGAATGGAAATTATTCACAAGAAATTACATATGCAAATAATTATCACTCAATAACTATTTTAATGCCTAATTTAAATTATAAAAAAATACCTTAATATACTGTGAGCGAGTATTGACAGCTTTCGGATGCCTCATGAACAAAAAAATAAGTACCAGTGGTAGATAAGTAATACCAACACCACCAAATATTTGCACTAGTATTAAGAGGAGAATAATGAGTACCATAATTTTTTGCATATATACTACTCATCCAAACCTCTCCCATCCCCTAACCAAATAGAAGGGAGAATTTTTTTTTACTTTTTATAAACTAAACGAAAAGAGATTGGGAAAAATAAATCAAAAACCTACAAAGGCAACATAATACACAAAAGTTAATCCTGCCAGTATGACTAAGACAATTTGAAACATGTCATACATGTGATGCAATAACAAGTACAATCAATAACATCAGCACAATATATATGCTTGAAAGGAATTTTTTTTATAAGTGGATAACAAAATAATATTGCAAAAAAAAAATTATAACTCACTTGTATAAGTAGTTTAACTCCATGAGGATACTACAAGGTGCAACCAAATATTTCTTATTCAGTAGTTGCTTGAGCATAATATCCAAACGCAGTGGAACAGAATTGAATCACACTGGAAGTGCAAAAATAAACAAGAATCCCAAGAGAAGCCAAATTTAGAAATGAATTCTATATGAGATGACATCATATAGGTTGGGTTGGGAATTCTGATACCCTAAAATAACTTCGCAATCCCAATAGAAAAAATAAAGAGAAAATAAACAATAAACACAATAATTTTTAACATGGTTCGACACTTCTTGTCTACGTCCACGAGTCAATCGTTATGTTGAAAATCACCTTGACAAGATGCCCAGGTGGTGATCTTCCAAACACCCAAGTCTAGAATGACTTGTAGAAAGAAATACAGCAATCGAACACAAGAACAGAAAATCAAAGAAAGAAAGAAGACAAGCAATTTGTTATCAAGGTTTGGCAATGTGCCTACGTCCCCGTGAGTTCCTCCGAACTCTCTATCAAATGGTTCTTACAAGTTACAGCAATCCCCTTTAAGAAACCACAATGTTCTTGAAGAAACCAAGAAGAGAAGAAAGGAAGAAGATGAGAACTAACAATGCTCACTTTCTAATCTAGACTTCTCTATCTTTTACAACCAGTCTCACTTACAAAGAGTCCCTCTTACACAATTCTCTCTATGTGTTTACAATTGATCTCACAATGTCATAAATTTGTGTGTTTCTAATAATGAAAAATGAGGCTAGGAAACCCCTTTTATAGCCATCCACTTCTTGGTCATTCTTAAGATTCAATCCTCACCCTTTGATTAAGATCATCACTTACTCATGGCCCTTCATCACTTTCCTAAGGGATGCTGTGCATTTTGACCTTGCACACACGCACCTAAGAGGGTCCTTATGCATGCTGCCTATATGTGCAGCAGTGTGCCTGGGCGATGCAGACCTGATGGTGTGCATGCTGGGAGGCGCACCCTGGAGTAGGTACGTTGTGCCTTGACCTGATGCTGCTCCCTTCTGCTGCTGTGCGGACACTCTTCTGTTTGTGTGCAGAAGTGCATACACTAGTGCGCATGGCCTTCCCTTGCTCTAAATTGATGCACACACATATGTGTAGTCTTCTAACTTGCTGAACTTTAATCCTCCAACCTTGGTTTAGACTTTAACCATATTTGAACCATAGTTGGACCTGTGCAAACCTTATACAAATACCAACAATCTCTACCTTTGTCTAAGTGTTTAAACCTAGACCATTGTGCAGAAAGCTTCGGGATCCAAACTTATCATGAGTCATCTATCAACCGACTATTCTAAGTAGTCTAAGGCAATGATTAAACTTACTTAGAGGTAGAACTTTAGTACCCAAATCTGCAAGATTTTCTTCCGTGACAACCTTGTCCACATGGATGCATCATTTCGTAATATTTTCCCGAATGAAATGATACCGAACATCCATATACTTTGTCCTCTCATGGAACATTGGTTTTTTACACAAGTGCAAGGCACTTTGACTATCCGAAAACACCACAACTTGCTCATCCAGTACCTTCAACTCTTTAAGCAACCTTTTGCACCACATAACTTCCTTAATGGCCTCCGTAGCCACTATGTACTCAGCCTCGGTTGTTGAGAGTACTACTACTGGCTGCAACTGAGCCTTCCAACTTACACAGAATCCGTTTAAGTTGAAGAAGTAGGAGGTAATCGATCTCCTTTTATCCCGGTCTGCTCTATAGTCCGAATCTGCAAATCCCTCAAGGCAGATGGCATTACCCCTCTTCTCATACACTAGCCCTACTCTTGGGCTTCCCTTCAAATACCTCAGCAAGCACTTCATCCCAAGCCAATGCTCCTTTCTGGGATTACTTATAAACCTGCTGAGAACACTCATTGAATGAGCAATATCGAGTCTAGTGTTTACCATGGTGTATATAACAGAACCAACAGCACTAGAGTAAGGGACTTTTTCCATTTCCTTCTTCTCCGCCTCCGATCTTAGACATTGATCGCTGGAGAATTTGAAATGACCAGCAAGGGAAACCTTCACTGGTTTGCTATCTTCCATAGAGAATTTAGATATTATCTTCTCTATATAGAAAGTTTGAGAGATCTTCAATTTATTTCTCTCCCTTTCCCGGATGATACACATCCCAAGGATCGTTTGTGCATGGCCAAGATCTTTCATCTCAAACTCCTCACTAAATTGAGTCTTTAATTTCTTTATCCTCTCCATGTTTCTCCCAACCAGCAACATGTCATCAACATAGATGAGGATGATCACCACTTCCTCAACCTTCTACCCCTTATAGTACAAGCACGAGTCATAGTAGCTCCTCATGAAACCCAAGCTGATTACAAAGGAATCAAATCTCTTGTTCCATTGCTGAGGTGATTGCTTCAGGCCATAGAGAGACTTCTTCAATTTGCACACTAACTCTCCCTGCCTTCCTTCCTCATAGCCTTCGGGTTGCCTCATGAAAATGGTCTCATCGAGCTCTCCATGTAAGAATGTTGTCTTCACATCCATTTGCTCTATTTCCCAATCAAATTGGAACACTAATGCTAACACTATCCGTATTGTCTTGTATTTCACAACCGGTGAGAAGATTTTGGTGAAATCTATGCCTTTTTTTTGTGTGAACCCCTTCGCCACCAGCCAAGCTTTATATCGGACTTCATCCCCTGGAATATTCCTTTCTTTGATCTTGTAGAGCCATCTACAATCCATAACTCTCACAGCCCAAAACCCCAATACACACAACGTTCACTCAATCCTTGGATCCCTATATAGGTGTTTAGTTTCTACACTCTCATCTGACCAACTATTCCTAGTTAAGGAATAGAGGCAAGAGACTACATCTCTTGATGCTTATATTTATAACAATTTGTACCCACATCCTTTTGACACATAGACGATGTGGGACTAAAACTACATACAATAACACTTTTCTCTTATGTGGGATTTTAGGAGCATCCTAACAGTTCGATCCAGCTATGTTAAACCACCAAGGATCTAAACAAAGATTTTGTTTCCGAGAGTCAACAAGAAAGAATGTAGTCATGTAAGCACACTAAACATTCTAATAATACACACAATGTTATATGATTCACTTAGAACAAGTCAGTAAGTCTAAAAATACCATGGCCAAATCCAAATCAATGCACTTTGGATTGTTCGTAGACTTGGTACAAAATGCTCAAACAAATGGTTGAAGAACTATTATCTGCAAGTTATTAAGAGTTGTTTTGGATAATAACATGTAGACCAAGTGTTCCTACTGACTGGTCTATAATACATAACCTAGCAATCTTAACCCAACTCAAATGAGTCTTAATCTAACAAAGGGTTGGCCATATAGAACTTTTTTGTCATTCTAATAAGCAAACCCCAAGATAATATGCTAAAGAAGAGTAACGAACGATCAAACACACCCAACTTATCTAGCATAGGAGAATGAGTCCCACATTGAAACGAAATGAGTTGATGAGAGTAGCTCCCTACTTGTAAACAAATCCTTTTAATTGATATACGATCATAAAAGGATGTCAAAACTAAGTAAATGACTACCACTAGAAAATTAATTACTTCATCGGATGAATAGTAATGAAAACTAATATAAGACCCAACATCTTTGCCTTAACTATCACTTTGAGCAAAAAAAAAAAAAGAAGCAGAAGAAAGCAAACAATGTGATAGCCAAAAGACCTGGTGAAGTAGCACTATACACACACCAAATTAGATTTATCAAGTTTAATGAAAACCTCATTCAAGAAAGGAAAAAAGGGAGGATCAATCAATAGGTATATTTTAATATAAGTAATCTAAGCCACCAAAACAATCAACCTAACAACAAGCAAAGAAGATTTTATATGTTGTTGAAAACCAAGTAAAGGCCCTTCAGAAAACTTGTGCATTGAGGATTAGCTACAACAAAACCATAAATAATTACAAACATTATTCATTTTCCTAAAAATAGCTTTGCAATCTTTTATTAATAAAAATAACAATTGTTTTCTACACAATGTGCAACAATATCATAATTTTAAAAGGCAATGCTTAAAGAAACAAATAAGAAAGATCTCACTACAACAAGAATCTTCAGTCAATCTAAACTTATTGAAATAGCCATTTTCAATTTTCAATATCACTAGCATCTTTGTCTCCATGATTTTCAGCTTTCAGTTAATAACATGCTTTCCTTCTTTTCAAAACCAAATCATTGCTAAAACACTAAAATGGCATTTCATCATCAACTTTATAACATGGATCAAGATCTTTTTTAAATATTTTTTTTGATAAGTATGATCTTCTAAAAATAAACTACTATATCATGGACATATTCAAGATCATACTTATCAAATAAAACTATTTAAAAAAATATTGCCTAAATAATTGCTCAAATGTCATCTATTAATGCTTAATTCGAAGAATTAACTGAAAGGATTTCATTTGATGTCAATACTTACCCTAAAATTCCTAAAACATGCTTTGCCAAGCACCCAAGAAAAGAACAGTCAAAGCCCAAAAAGTCTTTGCCTAAGAAAAAAAATACAAAAGGAAATGAATAGTTGAAAAATCAAAAAAAAAATGAAAGATTACATGTTATGGTCTTAAAAGTCTTATTCATTCATCACCTTTTCTCCTTGAGGGTACATCTCTTCTAAAAGTTTTACAAAAAAAAAAATATCTTAAAAAATCAAGGTATATCCAATTTCTTGTTTTTGGTAGTCAAATCTGTGAAGCAACTTGATGATCTTAAATCTAACTATCTGAGTACTAGAAAAATTGCAAAAATCCACTTAACTACCACTTTATGACTATTACATGTCCATGTCAGAACAAAAAGTACATAGTTTGCTTTAAAAAAAATAAGAGAAGTGGAAAGTGTTTTACTTGCCCTAAGGAAAATAGAATCTATGCAGATTATATAAGCCACTACAAAAACAAGAATGCTATTATCAAGGTTGGCAATCTAAAGCTAAAATGTTATTGGTAACTACAAATTAGAATCTAAACTCAACAAGGAAGATGTTCAACCTGAATAGTATCATGTTAAAAATTTGAAATTACGAATAGTGTTCAACATGAATTTATTAGAGGAAGGTAGCCCAGATTCATATGATGACCAACTCTCGTGTCATTAGTATCTATCACTCTAGGATCCATCACTAGGTCAGTGAATCATTTTCAAGAAGTGGCAGTGCCTATATTGCAAGAGCAAAATTTTGTAGTTCAAGTTTTGGCCTTGATGAACAATTAAATCACCACACAACCAACAACCACAAACATTGTAAAGCAACAAGGTTTAATAGTTGAACTATTCACAAAATCAATATGAAATTAACTATCAAATTGAAAAAGTTTAAGGATCAGTTTTGGATCATCTCTAAAGTAATGCCCTTAATCTACAGAATTCTGAGCGATGAAGTTACAAATTTGATATATACAACCGTTTATGTTAAAACCTATAATTAGTCACTTGACACTTCCATCAATAACAAAAGTAGGGCTAAGATGTTTCACATTCACTTATCATTGACATAGTCATCTTTAATATATACATGCAAGTGTTACATCATTGTTGTCATTTTAGTCACTAGTAAAACATTGATCAACTGAGATATTATATATACTAAGACTTTGCTAACAGCAAACACAAGATAAACATTTAAATGATAATAAATTTTCCATCAAGAAATTATGTTTATGACTTATCAATAAATGAAAAGAAGCAATCTCAAGAAAATTAACTGACTTGAGAGTTTAAATTATACTAACTTGGTGGTCAAGATCATCATTTACAAAGTACAAATGAGGCTGATGTTCAATTTCTCTCCTAGAAAAACCTATAATTCTTACAATATCAATAAAGAAACTTAAAGACTGAATGATTCGAGACCTATCAATCACACGAATTATAACTGAAATAAAAGAAGATAAGATTTACCCAGGTTCACCCAAGAATAGGGCTACGTCCTGCCAGAAGTTTCTTATTATCAACCTCACAAATCTCTCTGTTACAATGTATGCTCAGTACACAATAAGTATTTATTTGCACCTTAAGACGTCCTAATTAGGGTCTAATTAGGTTTCCGTTCTGCTGCAAAACTACGACTCTGCATGGGCCGTTCTACAGATCTGGTCCCGTGAAGTATGCACCAACTCTAGCAAAGACAACATTAATCTGTAGACAATCAGAGCTAAAGAAAATTAGATTTAACAAATCCTAAACAAAATAAGAAAGAAAAAAAATATCAAAGGCGACTACTTGAACCTGATCATAAGATAAGCAAATGAAGCAAGTTCAAAACGAAAAAAAAAAATGATTTTAACTTGCATCATCTTCCAACTTCTAAAAGTAATTAATTAACCAACTTTAATGTTTGTTTAACCTTTATAAAATTAACTACTCCATACCAAAAATATATCTAGTGTTAAAAAAATAAAAATAAGGTCTTGATGATCACCAATCAATTATTCTTTGATTTTTATTTTACAAATTGAATAATGGGATTACGTCACTACAAGAAATATTGTGTGCCCTGAAGATTTATTTGAGTAGAATGCTTGGCCCAAATTTGTTGTGTTTGTATTAATCTCTAGGTTGAATTCTGGTGGGGAAAAATTACTAGAAAGTGAGGGTTGTTTATCAAACTAAGTGAGAGAGAGAGAGAGAGAGAAAGGCTTTAAGGCATGATGTAACGACCCATCCCAGGTTGGCTAACCCCGAGACGGTGTCGTCACGTTTTGAAATTGTTGGGAAATCACCTTCTTGATGCCCAGGTGGTAATCTTCCAAACACCTAAGTCTAGAGTGACTTGTAATAAATTGGAAACAAAAACAGAAACAGAAATAAAAGAAAAGAAAATAAAGAACACAACAATAGTTATCGAGGTTTGGCAATAGCCTACGTCCCCGTGAGTTCCTCCGAACTCTCTGCACTAAACCAATGAGTTCTTATAAGTTACAGCAACTCTTCTCCAAGAATCTCAAGTTCTTGAAGAACCAAAGAAGAGAAGAAAGAAAGTGATAAGAACTATTACAAAGCCCTCTACCCACAATCTATACTACTCTCTCTTTATAACCAGCCTCTCTTTGGAGATCTATTCTAGTGCGTCTCCTGTGTTTTATGTCTTTGTACTCTCACACTTGCACTTGAATTCTCTTGTATGATGATCACTTGTGTTTACAACTTGTGTTATTGTTTGTGGTGTTGAGATTGAAGCTAGGCGACCCTTTATATAGTGCACCACTTCTTGAACCTATCTTGAAGGTCAATCTCCACCCTTAGATCTTGAAGACCAATCAACCATAGCCCTTCATCAATTCTTAGTGATCCTATATGTTTTGAACATGCCTCACGCACCACTCAAAAGGCTGAAACATGCGTGCACCAGTGTGCCTGGCGCCGCGACCTAGAACAGGGCAGAGCACACTTCTTCAAGTTTCGGGGCGCCGCGGCCTAGGGGAGGTTGAGCTGCGGCGCACACCTCCTCCAGGAGTCCTCCATGCTGGGTGTTGTGGCCTGGAAAGGCTGGGTGGTGGCTTGACCTGATGCTGAGCCCTTTTTCCATGCTGTGTGCTGAGGCGCCACGGCCAAACGCTAAACCCTTTCAAACCATGTTTAAACCTTAGATAAATACCAACAATCTCTACCTTTGTCTAAGCGATTGAACCCGAACCCATTATGCAGAGAACTCAGGATCCAAACTCATCTTGAGTCATCATATCAATCGACTCCAATCCTAAGTAGTCTAAGGCAATGATTGAACTTACTTAGAGGTAGAACCTTAGTGCCTAAATCTGTAGGATTTTCCTCCGTGGCTATCTTGTCCACATGAATGCATCCTTCCGTAACATTTTCCCGAATGAAATGATACCGAACATCCATGTGCTTTGCCCTCTCATGGAACACCGGATTCTTACACAAGTGCAACGCACTTTGACTATCCGAATACACCACCACCTGCTCTTTCAAGACCTTCAACTCTTCCAACAACCCTTTGCACCACATAGCCTCCTTAATGGCTTCCGTTGCCGCTATGTACTAGACCTCGGTTGTTGAGAGTGCTACCACAGGCTACAACTGAGCCTTCCAACTTACACAGCATCCGTTTAAGCTGAAGAAGTATGAGCTAATCGATCTTCTTTTATCCCGGATTGCTTCATAGTCCGAATCTGCATAACCCTCAAGACATATGGACTTACCCCTTCTTCTCATAAATCGGCCCCACATTTGGGCTACCTTTCAAGTACCTCAACAACCACTGCATACCAAGCCAATGCTCCTTTCCAAGATTACTCATAAACCTGCTGAGAACACTTATTGCATGAGCAATATCAGGTCTAGTGCTTACCATGGTGAACATAATTGAACCAACCGCACTAGAGTAAGGGACCTTTTCCATTTCCATATTCTCCGCCTCCAATCTCGGACATTGATCGCTGGAGAACTTGAAATGACCAGCAAAAGGAACCTTCACTGGTTTGTTATCTTCCATAGAGAACTTAGATATCATCTTCTCTATGTAGGAAGTCTGAGAAATCTTCAATCTGTTTCTCTCCCTTTCCCGGATTATGCTCATCCCAAGGATCTTCTGTGTATGGCCAAGATCCTTCATCTCAAACTCCTCACTGAGTTGAGACTTCAGTTCTTCTATCCTCTCCATGCTGCTCCCAACCAGTAGCATATCATCAACATAGATGAGGATGATCACCACTTCCTCTACCTTGTGCCCCTTATAGTACAAGTATGAATCATAGTAGCTCTTCATGAAACCCAAGCTAGTTACAAAGGAATCAAACTTCTTATTCCATTGCCAAAGTGATTGCTTCAGGCCATAGAGAGATTTCTTCAATTGGCACACTAACTCTCCCTGCTTTCCTTCCCCATAGCCTTCAGGTTGCCTCATGTAAATGGTCTCATCAAGCTCTCCATGTAAGAACATTGTCTTCACATCCATTTGCTCAATTTCCCAATTGAATTGGACCACTATTGCCAATACTATCCGTATCGTCTCGTACTTCACAACCAATGAGAATATTTCTGTGAAATTTATGCCTTCTCTTTGTGTGAACCTCTTCGCCAATAGCTTAGCTTTATACTGGACTTCATCCCCTAGAGTGTTCCCTTCTTTGATCTTGTAGATCCACCTACAATCCATAACTCTCTAGTTTAGGCACCAATTCCCAAAAGTTGTTCTTCCTCAAAGAATCAATTTCTTCTTCTATAGCTAGTTGCCACTTTGACGACTCCTTACAGTCTATGGCTTCCATGTAAGTTTTTGGTTCAACCATCCCTCCTTCTGTCCAAGGACCTACTACATTAGCATCTGCAAACCCATATCTTAAATGTGGTCTGACCACCCTTCTTCCCCGGTCCCTTGTGAGCTGTTAGTCATTCTGACTTGCAGCATCAACCCTTTCTAGTTCAGCCTCCTCTTGAGTATCCTGAACTTGGCCTTCATCAATGGACTTTACTTGGTCCGAACCCTCTAGCCTTCCTTGCTCTACCTGAACTAAATTTTCCTTGATGCGATGCTCCATAAATTCTAGGCTAGTTTGCTCACTAGCTCCTGCAGGGTTAGTTTTCTCCAAATAGGGAAATAACAATTCATTAAAACTAACATCCCTACTTATTATGAGTTTCATTCCTTTTGGTTCTAAGGACTACAACCTATACCCCTTAACCCCATCACCATACCCTAGAAATACACATTTTCTAGACCTCGGGTTAAGTTTATCATCCTTTTGATGTGCAAATGCAGCACACCCAAAAGTCCTAAGGTTGCTGAACTTATAGGGTTTTCCACTTCACATCTCCATGGGAGTATTAAGCTCTAAAGCTCTAGAGGGTGATCTATTTAAAAAGTATGCAACAGTAGACACAACTTCCCCCCAAAAATATTTTGGTAATCCGGATCCTATTAACATACACCTAACCTTTTCCATAACAGTCCTATTCATCCTCTCAGCAAATCCATTTTGCTGAGGTGTTTTTACAACCGTTCTATGTCTTAGAATGCCATTTAATTTGCCAAATTTATCAAAATCCTTATTACAAAATTCTAAGCCATTATCGGTTCGTAAAGCCTTAACTACCATACCTGTTTGAGTCTCCAGCAACTTTTTCCACACCACAAATTTATTCAAAGCATCTGATTTATTTTTAAGCAAATAAACCCAAACTTTTCTTGAATAATCATTAATTAAAGACAGAAAGTAAAAGTTACCTCCCTGTGTTGGTGTTCTTGCTGGTCCCTAAAGATCCGAATGAATGTAGTCAAGAATCCCCTTAGACTTGTGCACTCCGGTGTTGAAGCTGACCTGATGTTGCTTCCCAAGAACGCAACACTCACAAAAATTCAATTTCTCTACTTTGTCACCACCAAGTAGACCATCCTTGCTGAGAACTTGCAGGCCCTTTTCGCTTATATGTCCCAAGCGAGTGTGTCAAAGGGCTGCCTTATCCATCTCAGCCATTAAGCTTATTGCTTGATCCTTGATTTCTATCTCTCCAATCATCTCATAGAGTCCATCTTTTATTGCTACTTTGATCACTACCAAATATCCCTTGGTTACCTTGATCTTTCCTCCCCTCTGCTTTGTATGTATACCCCATGGAATAAAGCTGCCCCAATAAGATCAAATTTCTCTTCAAATCTGAAAGATACCTCACATTCCGCAGCAGCCTTGTGACTCCATCAAACATCCTCAACTGGATGTCTCTTATCCCCCTCACTTGGCAAGAAGTGTCATTCCCTAAGAAAACCTTTCCATCATTGGTTTCCTAGAAATTCTTGAACCAATCCTTGTGAGGGCACATGTGATAAGTGCACCCGGAATCCAGAATCTATTTCTTGCTGCCTTGCCTCCTACTCACATTTGAGCACACAACAAGAACAGCATCTTGATGTTCTCCTTTGACAACCGAAGCCTCTCCATTGTTGGTATGGCTTCTTCCTCTCTCATCCCACATCTTTTCTTGCAATCTTTCCTGAAATATCCCTCCTTGTTGCAGTAGAAGCATCTCTTTCCTCCAAATCTTGGTTTGGAATGAGATCTTCCATGGCTCTGCCCTCTACCTCTTGATTTCTCCCGGTAGTTGCCATGAATGCTACTGTCATTCCGAGTTGTTGGCCTTCCTCTAATGAACAGCCCTTCTCCACTTGATGCTTCCCTCATCTTAGCTTTGAAATCATGAGCCCTTATGGCATTGATCACAATCTCCTTGGTTAAAGTATCTCTTCCATATTCAATAGCATTAATCAAATTATCAAAACAATCAGGAAGAGAATTCAACAAAATAACAGCCAATTGTTCATCCGAAAATGTTATGCTATAGCTATTCAAATCTTGAACTAGCTTATTAAACACATCAAGATTATCTTGCAACTCTTTACTAGGATCCATTTTAAAAGCAAAGATTCTTTTAAGAAGATAAATCTTATTAGGGAGAGTTTTGGTAAGAAACAACTCATCTAGTTTCTTCCATATGATAGCAGGATCTTCCGAGTCTCTGCACTCCCTTGTGACACTATCCGACATGTGCAAGAAAATGGTGTTGTACACCATCTTCTTTATCTCAATCTGCTGGTCTTCCGTGATACTTGCTGGAAAAGCGTCATCTTCTCCAATAGCCAAGTTTACCTTCTGTTGCACAAGAACAGCCTTGATCTACCGCTTCCAAAGGGCAAAGTCTCTCTTTCCATCAAACTTCTCAACAATAAAATTTGAAGCCATCTTGCGAAGAAAATCCCATATTTATGCAACACCCACAATTGCTTTCCAACTTCTTCTAAACCTCAAGAACACGATCGAAGATTGATCTCAATACCGTTCTTGAATCACCCTCAAGAACACGATCAGATCTTGATCTTTACTCCGTTCTTGAATCACCCAAGAAGTTGATCTTTGATTCTTGGATTCTTGACTCTGATACCTTTTGTTCCAGCTCCAATACCCACTCTCCAAAGCTCCTCCGGCTCTGATACCACTGTTGTGGTATCTCCTCTAGCTCTGATACCACTATTGTGGTATCTCCTCTAGCTCTGATACCACTGTTGGGAAATCACCTTCTTGATGCCCAGGTGGTGATCTTCCAAACACCCAAGTCTAGAGTGACTTGTAATGAATCGAAAACAGAAACAAAAATCAAAGAAAAGAAAGAATACAGCAATTGTTATCGAGGTTCAACAATAGTCTACGTTCCCGTGAGTTCCTCCGAACTCTTTGCACTAAACCAATGAGTTCTTACAAGTTGCAGCAACTCCTCTCCAAGAATTTCAAGTTCTTGAAGAACCAAAGAAGAGAAAAAAGAAAGTTATAAGAACTATTACAAAGCCCTCTACCCACAATCTATACTTACAACCAGCCTATCTTTTGAGATCTATTCTAGTGTCTCTCCTATGTTTTGTGTCTTTGCACTCTCACACTTGCACTTGAATTCTCTTGTATAATGATCACTTGTGTTTACAACTTGCATTATTGTTTGTGGTGTTGAGATTGAAGCTAGGTGACCCTTTATATAGTGCACCACTTTTTGAACCTATCTTGAAGGTCAATCTCCACCCTTAGATCTTGAGGGCCAATCAACCATAACGCATCATCAATCCTTAATGATCCTGTGCGTTTTGAACATGCCTCACGCACCATTCAAAAGGCTGAAACATGTGTGCACTAGTGTGCCTGGCGTCGCGGCCCAGAAGACACTTCTTCAAGTTTCTGGGCGCCGCGGCCTGGCGGAGGCTGAGCCATGGTGCACACCTCCTCCAAAACTCCTCCATGCTGGGCGCCACGGCCTAGGAAGACTGGGCCGCGGTTTGACCTTATGTTGAGCCCTTTTTTCTATGCTGTGTGCTGAGGGCCACACCTAGTGTGCTAAGGTGCCAAGGCCAAATGTTAAACCCTTTCAAACAATGTTTAAACCTTAGACAAATACCAACAGAAATCCTAGCACGACACATATATGCAACAATATAAAAACGTACATCAACTGAATGTATATATCTATACATCAATCCTCAACCCTCAACAGGGGAGTTACGTTATTAAAATTTCAACTGAAATAATATATACAACATATGATGCATGAATATTTAAATTTTATTTTATTTTATTTTCATTGGTCTGAAGATGTGGACCACGTGGCTTACAGAAAATGACTCAGTCTGAATCTCAGTTCACAATTCTATTTGTCCTGCCTGCTACCTAAAATTATTTAACAATGAAGAGTGAGCTTTACAAGCTCACTGAATTAAATTTACTAGAAGTACTCGATTATATACTTTCAATCACATCTTATAATTCAATCATTTCTAATAATATTTTAATATTCGTTCATCTATTTTCTCATATAATTCAAAAACAACATTCATTTATCACTACTCATATAATAATTTCAACCATTATACAATCTCTTCTTAAATTAATCATCAAACATATCAGTCTTTTAATCATATATTTAATCATCTCAATATTTTCAATTCAACATTATTATTTACCTCGTTATGAGGTTCGCAGTGTATAATCAATCAATTAAATAGGTTTTGTATCATATCTTACTTTCACATATCTTTCTCATCACATAACCAACTATAAAAAAACTTTTACTGTTTTTTATTAGCCACATAATAAATGCACACAAAAATGACAAAAAATGATATTTACTCATCATATTGAACTACTGTGTTGCACATTAATACCAGGTGACTGATATGCTATCCCAACAGTCGCAACACATGTCCCTCCAATAGATGTACCAGATGACTCAGATGCTATCCCACCAACTGTAACATATGTGTACCTCCAACAGATATATCGGATGACTGAGATGCTCTCCCACCAAACCTTTAAGCTTCCAATGTTAAACCAAACTCATTTTTTTACACCACCATGCTAATCTAACCTTATGCTCTATATTTCTTCATTTTTCTTCAAATTCCAAAACACTCATACATTACACTAACCATGTGATTGATACTATAAACTTGTAATTAAACAAATAAATCATGGGATTTGTCTATTAATCATTTGACAATCAAAACTAATACTTTAGCATCTCAATCAATAAAAATCAATATTAAAACAAATGTCATGCGTGAATTTAAATTATATTTTTTTCTTTCTCATCAGATCATTTTATAATATTATATGGGAACGTTTTCCCACATGTCAACATGTTTCAGCTAGACCGACTGTCTTCCCGGTTCTTTTATTTTCAGGTGACCGGGTGCCTTCTCAGTTCTTTTATTTTGAGCTAGACCGGATGCCTTCCCGGTTCTTTTATTTTCAGCTAGACTAGCTGCATTCCCAATCTTTTATTTTAAGCTAGATCAGCTGCCTTCTCGGTTTTTTACTTTCAGCTAGACTGGCTGCCTTCCAAGTCTTTTATTTTATGCATATAAGCAATAATATGAAAACAAGCAGACCAGCTACCTTCCTGGTCTTTTATTTCATGCATATGAGCAATAATATGAAAACAAGCCAACCAACTGCCTTCCTAGTCTTTTATTTCATACATATGAGCAATAATATGAAAACAAATATACATTAAGGCATTCAATTTAGCTATCCAGTTCTTTCTCAAAATTATTATTTTTTATCCTATTCATTAAATTATCTCCTCACATATCACATCCACTTTTCAATCATATTTTTTCAAAAATTTCAAAAAACTTTTCAACATATTTTTCATTCGTCCATTCTATCTAAAATATAAATTCTCATATAATTAATATTCAACACACTTTCCAATTCCTAATCAATAAATCCATCAATTTTAATATATAACAGAAAAAATATCATTAAATTATTGTAATTCATCCATTTATTCAAATATCTTAATTCCATTATTTTATTGGTTTCGATTACTAAAAGTAAATCTAACTCACCACTTAGCACTTAAAGCTACCAGTGGATCACCTCATTGCCTTTCTTGCTACTTTCAGCAAATTTCACCCGATTGTTTATCACCAACACATCAATTATTTTGAAGTCTTGTTTTTGCAATTGAATGATTGTACTATCACTAATATTAGAGGAATTTTCTTTATCACTTTTTGCTAAGAAATTTGAATTGAAGAAAGAAGAAAACCAAACGGGATTTGGTAAGAAATATATAACAAAACAAAAAAAACTAAATTTTATATTAAAAACCGTCTCAAACTGCCACCCTTTTACTCTTGGTTGTCAAACATGCAATCCTTGCATGTTTTGTAACTTACACCTAGACTAAGCGTCCAATTGTATCACCATTTTTTTCTTTTTCTTTTTCTTTCTTTGTAAGTACAACAGCTACGCGTTTTTTTTTTCAAAAGAATTATTTTATTCAATAATAAATATTTCATATATATATATATATATTATTTTAATTCCATGTTATATCTATCACATTACTTCTTTACTCTTACTTTAAGAACACGGGTATTACACATGACCAGGTCACTTTCCTTAAGGTTTAATTCGCCCTTCACAGTGCAAAAGGTTACCGACGAATTTTCTCTAAGATACAATGGAACTCTAATGTTATTCTGCATTTTGCACTTATGAAGAACAGCCCACAACATCTTCTAAGAGTTTATGTATGTATCACACTTATATTTGGAAATTTGCAAGATTTATGGACATAAGTAAATCAGTATTTTTGAAAGGAGAAAAAGAAGAAGAGAGAAAAACCAAAAAAAAAATGAATGTAATTTGTATTCTTTTAATTATGATAGTTAAGCACACTTATATAGTGTTGAAATGAGTGTCTTTCCATTAGAGGCTCCTTGTTTCAAATTAAAATTGAATTAAACTGAATACAAAGTGTTTCTTCACAAAGGACACTTCTTCTCACGTTCAACTGCCATAAAACATTTTGAAAATTCGAAATTTTTGAACATCCAATCGACTAACTGCTTCATACAGTCGACTGTATACACTATTCAGTCGATTGTATGAAACTTACAGTCGAATGTATCAACCCTAAAAATCCAAAATTTGTATTTCTTTTTTCTTTTCTAATTTTCCTTTGATTTTTTAAAATATCACAAACTTAAAAACAAGTTTATTTGAAAATCATCAACCCCACCATTTTCAAACTAATTTGACTCAATAAAACCTTGAAAAACTGATCTTTATTATCCATTGAAGTTTATGCATAAATGAAGATGGCTTTTGAACTTGAATCTTCACTTAGTGAAAACATATCAAAGTTAAACAGAATATATGGTAGTATAATACTTTGAACCATAAATCTTATTTGTTTAACCGGACATGTCTCACACACGAGATTTCTCCTTTTAGAATTTTCCAAAATTATTGCCCACACTTTTGAAGGCTTTGTGTCATGAGTGCTCTAGAGTCAAGCCCTTGAACTCAATAGAAGCAGCCACACTTCACACTCACTAGGTAAGCTTATCAAGTATGTTATGTAATTTAACATACTAAAGAAAATCTTTTATAAGCTTATTAAGAACTCATAGTTCGCCTACACTTTATTATTACAGTTCCAAGCATAATAACTCTTAGGATGAAAATATAAATCTAGCTGCTTGCAATCACTACTAATGATGTACTTGTCTCATTGAACTCAAGACTTAGATTTCATAAGAGTTGAGTTAAGGTTCCATCATTGGTGATCCTATCATATGGGTTTAAGACCCATCTCTTGTGATGTTTTAACCACTTGCTCTCTTGCAAGTCCTTTGGTTAAAGGATCTGCCAAGTTTCCTATGGACCTTACGAATTCAATCGTAATTACTTCATCAGTAATTGATTGCCTTACATAGCGATGTCTCAATCTGATATGTCTAGACTTTCCATTGTAGACATTGCTATAGGACCTTGCTAGTGTTGCCTCACTGTCACATTGAATTGAAATTAGAGCCATGGGTTTAGGCCACACAAGAATTTCTAACTATAAATTCCTTAACCACTCAGCCTCTTTTCCCCATGCTGCCAATGCCACAAATTCATATGTCATGGTAGAATCAATGATACAAGTTTGTTTCTTGGAAGCCTGAGATACGGCACCCCTACCAAGAGTGAATATCCAACCACTTGTGGATGAGTGATCTTCCTCTCAGTTTGTTACCCAACTAGCATCAATGTATCCTTCTAAAACTGTTGGATACCCTTTATAACTTATGCCAAAATTCGTGATCTTTTTCAAATATCTAAAGACCATATGTACAACCTCTCAATGATCATTGCTAGGATAACTAGTAAATCTACTTAGCTCCCTCACAACAAAAGAAATATCAGGTCTTGTTCAAGTCATGGCATACATTAAACAACCAATTGCTCTAGCATACTCTAGTTGTACAATTGCTCTACCATTATTCTTAAATAATTTGATACTATTACCAAATGGTGTACTTATAAGTGTGCTTTCTAAGTGACCAAAATTATTTATAATTTTCTCAATGTAATGAGATTGTGTTAAAGTTAAGCTATCATTATCTCTTATGATTTGGATACCTAAACTAACATCAGCCACACCCATATCTTTCATGTCAAAATTATCTAGCAGAAATTTCTTGGTATTTGAACTTGTTCTAAGTCAGTACCAAATATTAACATGTCATCTACGTATAGACATATGATAACACATTTACCATTAATGAACCCTATGGTATACACACTTATCATATTCATTAATTCTGAAACCCTTTGATAGTATTACTTGATCAAATTTCTCTTGCCATTGTTTTAGGGATTGTTTAAGTCCATATAAGACTTAACTAACTTGCATACCCTATGCTCTTGCCCATTAACTGCAAAACCTTCAAGTTGACTCATATACACTTCTTATTCTAATTCACCATTCAAGAATGTTGTTTTAACATCCATTTGATGAATTTCAAGCTTGTATAGGGAAGCTAATGCAATAAGTATTCTAATTGTGGCTATCATTATAACTGGTGCATAGCTGTCAAAATAATTAACACCATATTTTTTTTGTGTAAATCCCTTAGCCACTAACCTTGCCTTGAATTTATCAACTGTACCATCCACCCTTAATTTTCTTTTGAAAATTCACTTGCATCTACCAATTTCCAGGTTTTGTTCCATATTATGGAGTCCAATTCATCATTTATTGCCTCATTCCAAAATGCAACATCTTGAAACTTTATAACCTCTTCATAAGTTTGTGGATCGGAGTCAATATTCAAGACAATTGGGATAGAATTGTTTACTGAGTTCCTAGTTCTTTCTACCAAAAAACATGTAAAAATTGGGTCCATACATCTTAGGAGTCTTAACTCTTTTGCTCCTTCTAAGTTCCACTTCATTTTCATCTACTTTCTTCCTTCAACTTTGTTCTTGTTCATTATTGTCCAAAAAGGTCTTAGGAAGTTTCTTGAACCTATTTTCATCAAAAATAGCATCCTTAGATTCAATGATAGAATTTATTGAATAATAATTATTTGGTTCCACCACCATGAATCTGTAAGCTTTACTATGGAATGCATATTCGAGGAAAATACCTTATATTCTTCTTTCACCCAAGTTCTTCCTTTTGGTTCAGGGACTCTATCTATTGCTCTACAATCCCACACCTTAAGGTAGCCTACATTAGGCTTCTTATTCTTCCATAACTCATAAGGTGTTATTTTGTTTCTTTTTATATGGACTCTATTTAAAATGTGACAAACTGTTAAAAGTGCTTCTCCCCAAAACACATGTCCTAAATATAACAATATCTTATACAATCATCTATAAAAGTTAAAAAATATTTCTTTCCTCATAAAGAAGGTGTAACATGCATATAACATAAATCGCTATGAATTAAATCCATAATTTTATAATTTATTTGTGCACTTGAAAATGGTTTTCTAATGATTTTAGTAAGCATACAAGTTCTATGATTTTCCATGGTTATATCAAATTTTGGAAGTAAATCTAACTTTATCATATCATTTAATCGTCTAGCATTTGCATGTCCTAAACGATTATGCCAAAGTAAAGCAAAATAATCAACAATATAAGCAGAAATCATACTCGTATTATTAATATTGAGTTTGAACATCCCCTCATACATATATACATTCCCAACAAAAATACCTCCATTAGAGAGAATAAACTTATCAGCCTCAAATA
Organism: Bretschneidera sinensis; assembly: GCA_023935145.1. Classification (NCBI taxonomy): domain Eukaryota; kingdom Viridiplantae; phylum Streptophyta; class Magnoliopsida; order Brassicales; family Akaniaceae; genus Bretschneidera; species Bretschneidera sinensis. Next base: position 70,496,870 of record CM043700.1, on the reverse strand, counting down.
TAAGCTTGAACCCATTTTTGTTCAAGAGGCTACCAAAACTAAGTTCTTTTTAATTACAAGTACATGGTACACATCAGTGAGGGTGAGGGTTTTTCCAAGAGTGAACTCTAGTTGCAGTTTTCCCTTTCCTATCACTGGTACAGTGGCTGAATTTCCCATATACAAGAAAGTACCATAAGCCATTGCTTCATATTTCTTAAAGAACTTCTTTTCCTTGCACACATGTCTCATTGCACCATAATCAATCCACCAAGCTTCATTGTCCTCAAGGACATTTGCTTTAGAAATCACAACCTTGAATTCTTGTGGTATTTTTCCCTTTTTTCTTCAACAAACGACAATCTCTCTTGAAATGCCCCGATTTCTCACAATTGAAGTAGGAACCCTTAGTTTTCTTATTCTTAGAAAACTTTACTGGTTGGTTCTTTCTCTTGTGAGATTCCTGAGAGTGTTTCTTTGAAGTCTCTCCTTCTTCTACCGTACTGATCTTGGAGAGGGTTTCTTCCTTGCCTTCTTTTTGCAAGTCCTCCTCAATACTGAGATGGTTTCCTAACTCCTCAAGAGTCAGGTCTTCCTTTTGGTGCTTCAGACGATTCCTGAAATTCTTCCACAAAGGAGGAAATTTGTCTATAATGGTTGTAACTGTTATGGTCTCATCCATTTTCAGATTATGTTGAGTAAATTGATCTAATGTAGTTTTAATCGCACTATATTGATCCATAATACTACGAGTATCAACCTTTTTAAAATTATTAAACTTTGTAATAATATAACGCTTACTCACTGCATCCTCCTTCATGTACCTTGCCTATAGTGTGTCCCACAACTCCTTTTACTGTCTTGACATTTTGGTAAGCATAAAAAAAGTTTTTGGACATCGTATTCAGGATATGACCTTTGCAAGGTCATCATACTGGTCTCATTTCTATCTCTCTCTTTTTTGATAAATTGGTCTTATACTGGAGAATTGATAACATAATATACCCAGCGATGTTAGGAAGAAGAATATCTTCTTTTGCCAGCGATAAAAATTATCTTCGTCAAATCACTCCAACTTTTTAAAGCACCATATCTCTTAACGAACTCAAGGATGTCATTTTGATAAACCAAAAATTAAACCTTAAGATTGTTGAATTTTTGTGGGGAAAAATTACTTGAAAGTGAGGGTTGTTTATCAAAATAAGTGAGAGAGAGAGAGAGAGAGAGAGAGAGAGAGAGGCTTCAAGTTGTGACCAGGTCACTTTCCTTAAGGTTTAATTCGCCTCTCACAGTTCAAGAGGTTACCGGCGAATTTCCTCTAAGATACAATGAAACTCTGATGTTATTCTACACTTTGCACTTGTAAAGAATAACCCATAGCAGCTTCTAAGAGTTTATGGATGTATCACACTTATGTCTGGAAATTTGCAAGATTTATGGACATAAGTAAATCAGTATTTTTGAAAGAAAAAGAAGAAAAGAGAAAAACAAAAAAGAAAAAAAACTGATTGTAATTTGTGTTCTTTTAATTATGATAGTTAAACACACTTATATAGTGTTAAAATGACTGTGTCTTTCTATTAGAGACACCTTGTTTCAGTTTAAAACTGAATTAAACTGAATGTCAAGTGTTCCTTCACAAAAAACATTTCTTCTCACGTTCAACTGTCATAAAATGTTCTAAAATTTCAAAAATTTTGAATATCCAATTGACTGAACCATGTTTTCAGTCAACTTACATACAGTTAATTGTATGTCGACTGTATCAACTGTATCAACTCTCAAAAGCCAAAATTATTATTTTATTTTTCTTTTCTTCTTTCCTTTAATTTTCTAAAATATCTCAAACTTAAAAAACAAGTTTATTTTGAAAATCATCAACACTCTGTATTGTCATCAATGATATCATAAGCAATATCAGTGTTCATGTTATGTAAAAGATATGAAACCCAAAATTAATGTAATCTTTATTGCCTTTCAACTAAGATTATTTCATATTGGGTGCCACTAGACATATAAATTAAGTTTCTGTAATCCAATCTAATAATTGTATATGATTTAGGTACACGCATTACCTCACATTCTCGTGATGAGAACAATCTCGTAAATCTTCTGTTGAAAGAAAATTTCCCTATAATTCAAATACATCATGTAGAATACACCCATAAGAAAATTCCTGTAGGAAAAAGAAACAGAAAGCAGCAAAACATGTACATGTGTCGTAAAGCTATCTGTCTGCTCCTGCTTAATAACTTTCTAAAGCCCATCTTTTGACATCTGGCACTGGTAGACCTACAGAAATCAACATGAATATGAGATACATGGATCATTGGCAGCTCAAACTATAATGAAAATGCAGGGGGATCATTGGCAGCTCAAACAATAATGCAAATGCAGGAACAAAAATCAGAGCAGAACAGTTAGATTAATTCTGTTCCTACCACATTAAACCTTTTCTTCAATAGGTCCTGTACTCAAAAATTTGTGGAAGTATACTCATTTCTTTTGTCCATCCCTCCACACTCTTGCAGCAGCCAAATTTTGGGAATTACAGAAAACGTGGATTCTAATAGGGATCAAGCAAGACAAGTCGATTCCCACCAATCAAATTGAGGCCACAACCACCAGATTTGCTACTTAAGAGAAATTCAAAATCATCCTGCAAGATGTTAATTCAAACTAAATTTATCGGTAATAAGCCTAGATGGTGCTCAACAAAAATTAGGGCAGATTTGAACAAACCAATGACAAAAAAGCTTCAAGCAAACAAGCTTGGATATTATGTCATAAGAGATCAAAATTAAGGAAGATAGGATAAAATAACTTTAGTTGCGAAAGGAAACTATGTGATCATTGACCAAACAAGCTTGTGCTTGCATTGCTATTACGTAAACAAATCTGACAAGCACAAACAATTAGTTTCATTCTAGAAAAAGAAATGTAAATATATGTATTTTCTTTAGTTAATCTAGGTTTGCTTTTAAAAGAAAATCTCCATATACAAATCCAAATGGGAAGTTGTATTGTAGTAAATAGAGTAGTCAGCCACAAACAGGGTACACAAGCATTAAGCACTCAGGTTTGTCCATGCACAACAAAATATTAAACCTCATTAAATCTGAAAAAGACTCACTGTCAATGAAAAATAATTTTTAAAAAACTAAAAAGACTCACAAACCTTGCAAAATCATGAGTTCCAAAAAATTGTGTCCGCCGGCAACTGATCTTCTTCCTGACATTCTGTTTAAACCCTTACGCTCACCAATAAAAGATTCTTGACAATAATTGCTGGCCACATAGCATGACCTGCACTAGAACAATTAAAACATATAATAGTTGTGATATCAGAAGTTTTTTTTTAATTTTTTATTTTTCAGAAGCTCAAAACTTATTTCTAGGACGAGTACACACTAAATTGCACATCAGTGTCCTGAAAAGCTAGTATAACATGGTACAAGTGTCAATGAGTATGATGGTACCGTCATATAATCATATTCACCAAGTAAAGACATATTTCTTATTTCTTATCACCAAGTAAAAACTCTATTGTTAAGAAATAGTTAGGTAAATGGGCCTTTTGTTACATGGAAAATGATAATCATCATGACTGAATTGCTGCAATTCCTATCAAAACTAACATCAAATGTTCAGAATATAGATGCCATAAGTAGATAATCATGCATACATTGGAGGAATTGAGCAGTGTTGTATTTAACTTGAAACCCATAGCAAAGCTAGATTCCTGGCTTTCACCCGTCGATTCCAAGAAATAGAAAGGAGGGGAAAAAACCTAAATGTTGATCGCATATTTAAAGAGACAGAAATAATAATATAAAATATAGAAAACAATAGATATAACATATTAATAGAGACAATTTTTTACATTAATAGAATTCACAAATAATTTCAAACCTAATAAAATCAAAATTTCAACAAGTAAACGATGCAAAATAAGATTTGAATGATCTGAAGTTTCCTTTTTTCAGCTCCAAGGGGTCTAGGAGCTCATGGATTTCCACATGCCCATCTGAATATGCAGTAACCTGTAAATTAAGTTAACTAAAAAAAATAAACTATGCAAATGTCTTTAAACAAACTACACATGTTATTTACCCCAAAACTATGCAAATGAGATTATAGCAAACTATCATTTGCCAGTTACAACTTTTCCTCCAAAATTTCACAACCAATTAGTGACAAAGACAAGCAGAAAGAGGTTAAAGGGAATTTATTCTTATCATTATTATAATTTATATACAATAATTATAATAATAATTGTTATTATACACACAGGAGGCGTAGGAGCTGTACGAGAGAGAGAGAGTTGAAGTGCCTCAGAAAAGGAGGGGTAGAAAGAACACGAAGAGTGAAGTGTAATTTTACAATTTAATGCTGGATAACACAATAAATATATAATTATATGATGGTATTTTTGATATTTTAAAAAAGATAACATCAAAGAGATGCTCATATTTTATTAATAATATATATACATAACCAAAACATTGTATTTTGATTTTAATATGGTTTGTATGGAAAATCTTGTAAAATATAAAATCTCAACGACATTCGATTGAATAACATAACATGAGTGGTTAATGAAGATATTTTTCTTTCAAATCTATGGACACATTTTTTCCAATTCACATACAACATGTAATTGAGAGATTTAGATACTTTTCATTTAAAATTAAAATTAATATCAAATTCACAATAAAATTAAATGTTATTGGAATAAACAGACATCAAACAATATAATGCATGTAAGGTCCAGTTTTAGCAATTCTTCTAGAACATAGAGTGATAAAACAGCGGCTGGCATCTTCTTAAATTCTTAACCTTACCCAACCTCTTGTTTGGATTTGGTGAAATTTAAGGAAATAAAGAAAAGAAAAAAAAAGGAATCGCCCATCATCATTAGCGTCAAAATTAACCATAGACTCCAATTTTAGAACATTCAATAAATAATGTAATACTCCGTAGAAAAATATTCTATTTTATTTACAGACTCTTCAATGCACGCTAATAGCCCACTCATTGATGAATGTATGCAGCGTGCAAGTCTTCTTTTTTGTTTTTTAAATAGAACTATGATTTTTCTTTTCTTTTACATATTTATAAGTAAATCAACATTACCTTAGATTATCATAATTTTTTCCTGTATCGTTTCAATTTTATCAAATATCTCATAAAAATGGATTTTAATGAATAAATTTTGGAATACTTGTTATAGATGTTACAACATATGCTATTTTTTTAAAAGTAAATTACATTTAACCCTCTATACTTCGACCTAACCTGCACATAAAAACCGATAATTTCAAAATATATATAAATACCCTATAGATTGACATATTTCAAGGGAGAATCTGTATTTTTACATCGAAAAATGCATATTTCAAGAGGTATTTGTATTCTAATGCATATTTCATGATTAAATCAAAAATGCTATTCCATAAGTGGTATTTATATATTTTGAAACTACGGATCTTTATGTGTAGATTAAACCAAACTACAAATGATTAAATGTAATTTACTTATTTTTTAAAGAGACATATGGTAAGTTATACATTAATTCATGAAAACCATATACAGTACTACATTAATTAAAACCTACAATATTTTCTTTAGCTTAGCAGCAAAGATATATTGATCATGTCAGGTGGTTTAAAACTTTGTTAATTTTACGTGAAACAGAAGTATAAACATATATCTTAGATTTCATATCTCCATACAATCTTCACATTAACGCTTCAACACTGCTTCTTTTGTTAAATATTGTAGTAACGTGGCACTATTTTCATGAACAACATGACCTATATCATGATGGGAAAAAAATCACAAAAGGGACTTATTGTTGAATTGAATCCCCTTTAGCTGATAAGTAGTGAATTTTTTATTTTGTGCTTTTTGAACAAGTTTCCTAAGAAAAAAAAAATTTAATCTCAATAGCCATTGTATCATATATTAAAAAGATTAATGTGTTTGGAAAGATTTACATATAAACATTAAAATACAGTTTTAAAAGTCTAATATTCTTCGAGAGTTGATGTATTTATAGATAATTATTATTTTCCTAGTATATGTGCTTTTTTTTTAATAAAACCTAGTATAAAAAATCATGAATTTTCAGTTAGCCTATAGTAAAATTTTTATAAAAAAAATTGGGCACAAAATTTCAACGAATGAAGAGTATTTTGTCTCACCAATGGTTCTTTTTGTGGGTTATCTTCTTCATGCTTTACGTAGTATATATTTATTACTGATGAAGGGGAAAATTCCCTCTCTAATAACATGATTATGTGTGTCAATCTCTAGGGTAAAATGGTAGTTTTATAACTATGACAAGACGGCCAATCTCCTCTTAACACGTGACAATGGGCATACTGGTAATTTCGCACCAAAAGATCTGATGTTATTTCGTCATTCCGACTTTTGGATAAACTCGTACGGCATATATATAACTCCAAAAGAATGCTACTCCTATCTCAACACTACATTTGTCTCCTAATCGAACTCTGCTCCGACACACTATAAAAGGGGTCTTCATAAATCAAAAGGTACATACAATTCTCCACTCCCAGCTCTTGATTTCATACAACTCCCCTTATTTCTCCAAAAAAATCCTATACTAACTTAGGCATCATAGAGTCCTCTGAAGGCACACCCCCTCCAACCCTCTGCGACTTTAGATTTTTCCTCATTTCGTGTGTGCAGGTCCCACTCCTTAACTTTCCAGATTCCAGCAGATTTTCAGCATCAACAGATTGGTGCTAGAAAGAGGGCCTTATTTTTCTAAAGGATCAAGGACTTACCTATTATCATGCCGTTTAAAAGCACTATCGAAACCAGTTCAGTTGCCACACGAGTGTCCATCCACCAACAAACAACCAATCCACACCTCCCTGCCATCTCTGAACATTTTGGCTCCAATCATGACAATGAGCCATTAGATGTGCGGAGTGGACATGATCCTCACCCAGATCCGATAGAACCAAGGTCCCAAGAGAATCTAGGGGCCTTGCTTGTCTTGCATCCCACTGTCCTTCAGATCCATGAGCAATTCCAAGAGCTCACCTGACTTGTCACTGATCTTGCCGCCGAGGTAAGAGGAAGAGCACGTCACCCCACTCCTCCTCTTCTCTCACAACGGAGCTCCCGATAGAAAACACAGCTCGGGCACAATAAATCCATTGGAGGCCATTCCTTAACTGGATTATCCTCGCGTGCCAAGATAAGGTCTCGGAACTACTCCATCTCCAGGTTTTCTTCTAGAGTCAGATCCTGAGACTTCCAAAAATCACACCGACCTGGACAAGAGATTAGAGAACATAGACTAAAGGATAAATGCTGCCTTTAAGGTAAGGAACACCAACATCCTGGATTACGTTGGCTCAAAAGATCCACCTTTTACTCAGGAGATCCTTGAAGCCCCTTTCCCTTGACATTTTTGGATGCCAGTTATCAAGGCATACAATGGAACCATATACCCCGTAGATCACCTCCAACTACAAGACCACCATGATGCTGTACCGCCATCCTGATGTTGTTATTTGTAGAGCTTTTCCTTTGACCTTAGAAAACGCTGCTAACACTTGGTACAATCACCTTAAGCTTGACAATATCGGCTTCTTCAAAGAACTAAGTCGCGCCTTCATGTCTCATTTCCTTAGTAGCAAGGGACCTCGGAAGACCTCACAAAGCCTCTTCAGCATCATCCAATGCAGAGAAGAAAAGCTCAGAGAATACATCTTCCGGTTTAACGCAGTAGCTTGGGAAATTCCTAGTCTAGACTCTACTGTCCAGACCTTAGCCTTTTAGAATAGGCTCAAGTCGGGAACCTTTAGCTTCAAGTTAACCAAGCACCCTTCTAGGGATATGAACAACATTCTTGCTCGGGCCGAGGAACACATAATCATGGAGGATGACCAGGTATTCAAGAGAGAAAGAGAGGGAGGAATAGAAAAAAAAAAAAAGGGATACTAATGAACCCAAGGAAAGCTCCATCAAAAAATCACGCCCAAAATGGAGAGCAAGAGCTCCCCTTAACTTTGAGAACTTCACTCCGTTGAGTGTCTCTCGAACGAACGTACTTCTGAGTATCCAAGACTAGGACCTCCTCCGTTGGCCTCCGAGACCTCTCTATCCAAGTGGAAACTGAGCTACGTGGTGCTGCTTCCACAAGGATCATAGTTAGGACACCAAGGAATATCACGCCTTCAAATAGTAGATTGAATCCCTTATTCAAAGAGGGTACTTAAGGGAATACATTGGATCTTGCCAAGTTCAGGATTACGAGGATCATTCCTAGTGCTCATCTCAACGAGCCACAGAGAGATCATATCGAGGATGTCAGAGTCCAAGGAGGAGCTCTAGGCCAAGTCCTAGAAAACCTATCCGAGAATAAAGACGCCACTATAATAATCAAGAACACCCTACTGTTGTTACCAACACCATCAAAACCATTTTTTGAGGACCGACTACATGAGGCCAGTCCACTTATGGGAGGAGAACATTCGTTCGATCAGTGGCATCTGTTAGTGGACCACACAAATAGGTCAAGACAGACCAAGTGATATCTTTTATAGATGAGGACCTAAAGGGAATACAAACGCCACATGACGACGTTGTGGTTATCTCCCTGGTCGGCCTCTGACATACTTGGAATTGATCCCTCAGTTATTGTTCATCAACTGAATGTAGACTCAAACCATTGACCAGTAGTCCAAAAAAAGAGGACATTTACTCCAGAATGGTAGAGCACCATTAATAAAGAAGTGGACAAGCTCCTAGTGGCCGACTTTATTCAAGAAATCAGTTACCTGGAGTGGATCACTAATGTGGTGATGGTCAAAAAGACTAATGGTAAATAGAGGATATGCATCGATTTCATAGATCTGAACAAGGCATACCCAAAGGACAATTTTCCCCTGCCTCAAATTGACTAGTTGGTTAATGCCACCTTTAGGCATGAACTTCTCAGTTTCATGGATGCATACTCCAGATATAACCAAATTTTAATGCATAAGCCTGATCGATCCAAGACCGTTTTTATCACCAATCAAGGCATGTATTGCTATAAGGTAATGCTTTTTGGACTCAAGAATGCAAGGTCACTTATCAGAGCCTATTCAAAAAGATATTCATAGAGCAGATCGGGAGAAATACAGAGGTTTATGTGGATGACATGTTAGTTAAAAGTATCAGCGCCAAGGATCACGAGTCTGATCTAGAGGAAGCCTTTAAAATACTCCGCCGCCACCAAATGAGGTTAAACCCAACCAAATGCGCCTTAGGAGTCACCTTCGGGAAGTTCCTAGGCTTCGTGGTAACACAACGAGGAATAGAGGCTAACCCCAAAAAGATAAAGGCAATAATGAACATGACCTTTCCTTGGAACGTTAAAGAAGTGCAAAGGTTAACTGGACAAAGTGGCCGCACTAAGCTGATTCATGTCCAAGTCTGCCGAAAGGTGCCTACCTTTCTTTAAATCAATCAGAAAAGCCAAAGGTTTCGTCTTGAGTGAGGAATTTCAAAAAATGTTTGAAGAACTAAAAGAATACTTGAGCTCACCACCTCTCCTGACCAAACCTCTCCTAGGAGAAGAACTCTTTCTCTATATATCAGCGGGCCAAGACAAAGTAGCCTTTGTCTTAATCTGAGAAGATGTTGGGATATAGAAACTCATCTATTATGTCAATCAAATTCTGCACGACGCCAAGACAAGGTATCTTCCGATCGAAAAATTGACACACACCCTCCTAATCACGGTCTGAAAGCTCCAACCGTATTTTCAAGCTCATACCATAGTCCTCCTCATTAACCAGCCTTTGTGGCAAGTCCTCCACAAAACAGAAATTTTTGGAAGGTTGATCAAATGGTCTATCGAGTTGGGAAAATTTGGTATTCGATACAAGCCCCAAAGGGCTATGATCTGAGGCAAGTCATCCACAAAACAGACATTTCTGGAAGGTTAGTCAAATGGTCCATCGAGCTGGGCGAATTTGACAGCACGCATTTCAAGTATTTTTGCTAAGAACTCCAAATTAAACAAAGATTTCCTCGATAGGCTACCACAAGGCCAACGGACAGGCCTAAGTAACAAATAGAATTCTTCTGTAGGGCATAAAGAAAAGGCTTGACGATGCTGATCAACAATGAGTCAATCACCGTTCGAATATCCTTTGGGCCTACCAGACTACCGCCAGAACGCCCACTGGAGATACCCCATTTTTCTTGACTTATAGATCTGAGGCTTTCATACCCCTAGAGATAGGAATGCCATCATTATGAGAGTAGAGCTTCAACGAAGCAGATAACAAAAAGTCTCTTAAGATGAATGCTTATTTGATTGACGAGGCCAAAGACAAAGCCAAAATCAAGCTTTCCACCTATCACCAGAGGGTGTCAAAGTACTACAACTCCCGAGTCTGAGAGGGAGTTTTTAGACTGCACAACCTAGTTTTGAGAAAGAACAAGGTGTCTCACCTTAGGAAGATAGGAAAACTCCTCCCAAATTGGGAGGGTCTTTACCGCATCAAGAGAGTTTATCGAGTTGGCACATTCGAGCTTGAAGACTTGGATGGCAAACCAGTGCTGCGCACTTGAAATATAGAGAATCTCTGTAAGTTCTACCAGTATAACCCCTCCGAAGACTCCCTAGCTATCTCCAATTTTGTTTCACTAAGTGCTGATGTAATCCATAGATATTCTTAATAAAGGAACAATCCATTTTTCACTATGTTTTTTTAAGTTTCTCCTATGCCAAGTAGAGGCCCAAGGCATTTTCCCCTCGGACTCCTATTTCAATTACACAAAGATTATGGACATTGAACAAAATGAATGGAAAACAAAAAGAGTAGTCTTCATTAACTTAGAATTTTTTACAAAATACACTAATGGCTAAGAGTACAAAAGGCAAAAAAAGAAATCCTAGTCTACATCTACCTCATCCTCCTTAGTAACAAGGGCCCCTCCTTAGTAACAAGGGCCTGGTCCTCACCCTCATCTTCAACGCCCTCATCATCAAAAGAGATCTCCACCATAGAAAAGTTCTAGTCAAGATAGGTCGTTGAAGCCTACTACTTGGCCTCTTCAAAGCCCCTAAGGTAAAAATCTCCAGTTGCAACCTTCACGGCTGACTTAAACTCCTAGGACTCTTAAGTCCACCAAAGCCTTCTTTGTAGCTTCCTTCTCAGCTTGAAGCTTCGCTATCTCAACCATAGTTGCATCCCACTCCGATCAGGCCTTCTCCAGGTCCTCGATCAGCAGAGTCTTCCCCCTCTCCAAGCGATTAGTGTCCACAACATGCTTTGCAAGGAACTCCCGCAAAGTCCAGATGAAGTTATGGCAATCCCCCATCTTCTTATCCAGGTCGAGGCATCAGCATGAAAGGATGCCCAAAGCTATGCTCAACTAAAAAATAGAACAAGTTAGAACTCTTTAGAGATAAGCAAAAATATTATGATGAAATTTAAAGGATCATGGGATACCTGAGAGGCCAAACCCTCAACCATCACTGCAAGACTCTCCATGGCTCTTGGGTCAATCTAGCCATATGTTTTGGAAGGATCTCCCTGATCAAATTATCCCGAGCGATATTAGCACTTCCGAAGCACGAGTCGTCGACCTTAACATACCAGTCAAGCCTGAAGACTTGAGGAGGGTGAGCCTGAATCGGCACAACAACCCTCATAAGAGGTGGAGAGGGAGTAGTAGCATCATCATCCTCCACAACGATAGGAGTAGAATGAGGGGTATGATTACAAAAGCCTCCCATTTTAGCCTTCTTTGAAAAAGATTAGTTCGCCATGGCCCGAGCTTCCTTTTTAGGTTAGCTTTGTTGTCTTCTGAGAAACCCTCAGTGTATCCACAGATACAAAAAAGGAGCAAGACATGAGTACAAAAGAAAAAGAAGAAAAATGAATCCAAGGGAAAAAGCTCAGACTTATCTCCTCATCTGGACCCTCAGGACAATATCCGACCTTGACCAACTCAACATTTAGGTATAGAAGTTCAACATATATTCACTCGTCAATCATGTTCTCCAAGGTATCCATCTCCTTCTTTATAAGTTTTAGCTTTTTATTAGACCTAGCCATATTCAAATCCCATTTTGAAGGAAGGTTGAAACCTCTATCACTCCGAACAAAGAAAAAACTCTTTTTCTATTTCTTAATACATGAGGGTGTTTTCTTCAATAACCCTCTCTTTGGACTAGAACTCAACACCACCCAATTGTTCTCCTTATTCTTACTAATCTGAAAGAGTCTTTTGAAAACGCTCATGTTCATCACCCATTTTACTTTGGTGTTGACATAAATGAACGCCATAAGCAGACTTATAGAATTTTGTACGAATTGACGTAAGGATATACCACAATGTTTAACCACAGTATGGACAAACAAATGAATGGGGAACCTAAGCCTGGCCTTCAGGTGAAGAAGATAGACGCATAACTCTCCCTTTTTCAAATCATCACAAACACGGTCCCCAATCCCAGCATTTCTAAGTGTGAACTCCTCGGGGATCCTATATGTAATCCTTATCTCCTCGAGCTCATCCTTCTTCATCTTATTAGGAGCAAGATTCGTCGCAAAACCTATGTTCGGCCTCTCATCCTCTCCCATCTCCTCTCGAAGCTCGCGTAGGGCATGGTTGCCCTTTAAAGAGGAAGAAGATGACTCACCTCCCTCATAAAAAGCTAAGGTATGAGAGTCTCCCAAGGTATCATCTACCGCGATTTCCAAATCATGGCTACTCTTACTATTCTCATTACTACTACCACTCCTATCATCTCCACTATCCCTATTATCATCCCTATTACTTTTGTTACCACTATCACTATCACTACCACTATCTCTATCACAATAAATATCAAAAGTAGACATGAAGAAAGAAATATGAGACTGACTAATCAAGAACTCTAAGAATTTTAACTACTTTAAGACTATGAGCTTCCAACTATGATAGAAACTCTGAGGCTCTCAAACTCCAAAGGCTTCTAAACTCCGAGATTCCTAAACCTCAAAAGCCTCTACTACTCTGAGCTCCCAAAATCTGAGGGCTCTCAAACTCTGAAGGCTCTCAAAATCTTTTGATAGTTGTGAATGAAGTGAAAAACAAAGGAAAAGCTTTTCTCTTATATAGAGCTCCTCACACAAAGAATGAGGAGGTATGATTACCCTAACCATATTCTCGAACATCAAACAATACATTTCTCTAAAATCAAAAAAATTTGGCTCTTCAAAAACCCTAGGACATGCACCGTCACTTCTCAGCATTTAAGATGATGGCTCGAGGCATCCTTATTTAAATCCATATAATGGGCTAGGAAAATCCAGAGCCAGACACAGAATACAAGCCCTAAAGGTTTAGCATCTTCAGTCTAAAAGGAACCCTGGCCTACTACAAGAAAGCCCACAAAAACCAAAAAAAGCAAAAGCCCCTAGTGAAAGTCACTCTGCATGTTAAAATAACCAAGTCATTTCTCCTCAGAAGCATTCCTCGTTTCACTAAGACTCTGAGCAATTGGACTCCATGTCTTTCTCCTTGGACTTCTCCAATAAAATCAAAACAGTTGGAGTCCATGTCCAACTCCTCGGACTCCTTTAAAAAACTCTGAGTAGTTGGAGGTCATGTCTTTCTCCTCGGACTTCTCCAACAGATTTCGAGCAATTAGAATCCATGTCTAACTCATCGGATTCCTTCAACAAACTCTGAGCAGTTAGAGTTCATATCTTTCTCCTCGAATTTCTCCAACAAACACTAAGTAGTTGGAGTCCATGTCCAATTCATCGGACTCCTCCAATAAACTCCGAGCAGTTAGATTTTATGTCTTTCACCTCGGATTTCCCCAACAGACTCTGAGTAGTTGGAGTCCTTGTCAAACTCCTCAGACTCCTTCAATAAACTCCAAGCAGTTCGAGTTTATGTATTTATTCGAACTTGTCCAATAGACTCTTAGTAGTTGGAGTCTATGTCCAACCCCTTGGACTCCTTTCAACAAACTTTGAACAGTTGGAGTCCATGTCAACTCATTGGACTCCTTCAACAAACTCTGAGCAGTTGGAGTTCATGTCTTTCTCCTTGAATTTCTCCAATAGATTCCGAGCAGTTGGAGTCTATGTCTAACTCCTCGGACTCCTTCAACAAACTCCGAGTAGTTATAGTTCATATCTTTCTCCTCAGACTTCTTCAATAGACTCCGAACAGTTGGAGTCCATGTCCAACTTCTCAAACTCATTCAACAAACTCTGAGCAGTTGGAGTCCATATCTAACTCCACGGACTCCTTTAACAAACTCTGAGCAGTTAGAGTTCATGTCTTTTTCCTCAGACTCAATCACCAAACTCTGAGCAATTTTGACTAAGTGTCAATCCCTTAGACTAAATCACCAAACTCCGAGCAGTTTTCACTGAGTGTCAACTCCTTGGACTCAATCACCAAACTACGAGTAGTTTTGACTGAGTGCCAATTCTTCAGACTCAATCACCAAACTCCAAGAAATTTTGACTGAGTGTCAACCCCTCGGACTCATTCACCAAACTTCGAGCAGTTTTGACTGAGTATCAAATCCTTAGACTCAATTGCCAAACTCCGAGCTATTTTGACTACATGTCAATTCCTCGGACTCAATCGCCAAACTCCGAATAGTTTTGACTGCGTGTCAACTCCTCGAACTCAATATCCAAACTTCGAGCACTTTTAACTGAGTGTCATCTCCTCGAACTCAATCGCCAAAATCTGAGCAACTTTTCAACTCCTCTGATGTGCTTAGAAAACTCAAAGGGTAACTAACTTAGTGGACGACCTCACAGTCTCTTTTCAAACAGGTTCAAGCCATCATTTTGAGTTGCACAATATACCCCATGCTATCTACTTCCTCAAGTACATAAATGCACTTAAAGAAGTGGGGGGCATATGATGTAAGAGAAAATTTCTTCTCTAATAACATAAAGACGTGTGTCAATCTCCAAGGTAAAATTGTAGTTTTATAATCACGATAGGACAGCCAATCTCCTCCTAACATGTGGTAAGGGGTATAATGGTAATTTCACACCAATAGACCTGATGCCATTTCGATTCTCTGAATTTTGGATAAACTCATACGACTTATAGATAATTCTAAAAGAATGCTACTCCTATCTCAACACTATAGTTGTCTCCTAATTAGACTTTGCTCCAACACACTATAAAAAAAGGTTTTCATAAATCAAAAGGTGCACACAATTCTCCACTCACAGCTCTTGATTTCATACAACTCCCCTTATTTTTCCAAAAAAAAGAAAAAAGACCTATACTAACTTAGGCATTAGAGAGTCCTCCGGAGGCACACCACCCTCCGACACTCTACGACTTTAGAATTTTTCCTTGTTTTGTGTGTGCAGGTCCCACTCCTCGACCTTCCAGATTCCGATAGATTTTCGGCATTAATAGTAAAAATTAAGCTGTTATGTTAGCATCACACATCTTCTTTATTAGTTATTTTTAAATTTGTTTTGTGGGCATAAAATTGTGAAATTTGAGATGGTGATGACATTATGATGGTAGCATAAGACGAAAAAAAAAGATAAAATGATGATTCAACAAAGTCTTAATGGTAGCAAAATGAAAACAAAGTAAATATTTTTATGAGTTAATAGCAATACATATGAAAAAATTTGAAATTCAAAAGCTTTAATGATATTTTATTATTAATTGAATGTCGTTATATTTTTCTTTTATCATTTATGGGAAAAGCTCACACATTAAAACTTTAAAACCTTACTATTTAAGTTATATTTAATAAAATTAAATATATGCAAAAACATTTATGAGTATGCATTCATCGAATATAAAAATAAAATATGTTATGAATTTAAAATACAAATAAAAAATATTATGATATATACATACTAAAAATCAGTATGAAAACAAGTCTTGCTTAGTACAGTTATTAACTAGTACATATATACTAATATCTCAACACACACTGCGTGCATGTTATTGTGCTCTTCAATTAAAATAAAATAAAAAGAGAGACTGAGAGGAAGAGAAAATCAACATGAGAGGGATAGAGTATGAAAGTTAAACTTGGGTGAGATATTGGGAGAGACAAATGTTAGAGAAAGATATGGGAGTTGGAGTAAGCTTAGTTACATATCTAACCCTATTTAAATATTTGAGTTATATATTTTAGCAAAAGTAATTTTTTAGACATTTTGATATGTGAACACCAAAATAGACTTGTGGCTTAATATATACTAGCATCTCAACATGCGCTAACGCACGTGTTGATCTACTCTTCTATCGGATTAAAGAAGCTAGGATTTTAACACCCGCTACGCGCATGTTAATCTAATCTTCAATGGGATTAAACGAAATATGAGATTAACAAATAAAAAATAATAAAAAATAATTTTAATCTTACGACTATACGTGTGCGTGAATTTCATCACTAGCATCTTCTCTTACTTTCATAAACTAAATTCCAATTTTTATTCTATCCAAAACTCAAATTATTTATGGTAATAGTTTTCAATGTTGTAATTTCTGAGTATCATGCCAATGAAATTGTAATCTCTTTATTAATTACTAGCATCTCAACATGCACTAACGTACATGTTGGTCTGCTCTCTTGGAAAATATATAATTATTTGTAGAAAATTGTAAGACAAATTCGAATATATATTTGTGGAATTCAAAACAATTTAACACAACATGCATAATAAGGTATAAATCAAAATAATGTAATTAATTAAAACTAAATAGTAGAAAATAAAAGGAGCTGGCATGTGAGTCGTGGAAAACCATTGTCCTAAAGTCATTAGAGCCTCCTTACGTGCGGGTATGAATGGCTAAGATCGACTCCAAGATAAAACCCAAGTGCTCGTAGCTTTGCCTCCTACAATGTGCACGTCCACTGGGAAGCAGGGATGAATTGACCCGATCAAGGTTACACAAAAACACAAATATATAGAAACTAATAGAAGAACTCTCTCAAAGTATAGAAGACAAGAAGAATATTATGAAAATTGTATATCTTAGGCTCTTGAAAAGCTTGGTATTTATAGGCACAAGTGAACCTAAGAATTTAATTTCAAATTTTAAAATAGAAATAAATTAAAATTTTATAACTCTAAATTTATTAAGATTAATCACAAATTGTAACATTCAATTTATTGAAAATAATCACAAATTCGTAACTTTTTATTTATT
The DNA here is from genome assembly GCA_023935145.1 of Bretschneidera sinensis. Taxonomy (NCBI): domain Eukaryota; kingdom Viridiplantae; phylum Streptophyta; class Magnoliopsida; order Brassicales; family Akaniaceae; genus Bretschneidera; species Bretschneidera sinensis. Next base: position 70,479,692 of record CM043700.1, on the reverse strand, counting down.
GAGATTAATCACAAATTTGTAACTTTCAATTTATTAGCTATAGCCAATGATGACTTTTGAAAAACCACTATAAATTTATGTGAGAAATTTAAAAACTTTCTAATAATCCTCCATAAGTTTTAAATTTTCAAAACTCAAAATAAACAAAATAAAATATAGAAAGTATATAAGGGCAACTCTAGTGCTATGCGATAGGTGCAAGAGTCTTCTAGACTTGAGCCTACACTTAGTGTTGACAGTATTCATCTGAGGGAGTCATAATGCACTACACCTTGAATTAGGTCCTTTGATCAAACTTTAACAAGTCATATACACAGTACTTGATATAAGGTCAAGTTAACGGGTTAACACTTTTATCTTGATTCTCATGAGAGTTTCTAGGTAATAGCCCAATCTCATAGTCGCGGCTTCATGATAACTCTCACTTAGGTGAGCCTCCCAGGATACGTGTGACAAATACCCCGCGACAATACCTGCCTTGGACTCATGAATGGTAAATACCAATCTTGAACATCACACTAATAAGTATTATCACCTTAGGGATGGGAAATAGATTCTCTCATGGAGATATACCTCAAAATTAGTGCTAAAATTGAGTCACGTACTGTAGGTTGTTTCTACCTATGGAACCTTCTTCATGGGATCTCCAATCATAAAGGTTGGGTTACCCTTGTTGGTGACTCCTGTGGGCTAAGCCCGTCCCCCTCGATGTATCAAGTATACCCCTCATAGGTAAACCTTTAGTCAAGTTGTTAGTTATATTCTTTTCAGATCTCACAAAATCTAGAGATATAACACTTCTGCTTGTTGGTATTTGTCAAAGGATTAAACAGGATTGAAGAAGCTTCAGCATCAAGTCTCCAAGCCACGGCTCAAGGTGTGCGTCCCTTGGCCTTTAGAAAGTCCAAAAATTGAGGGAGGAGCTGTGCACCATGGCCCAAGGTGTGTGCGCTGTGGCACGGCCCTGTGCATTGTGGCCCAACCCATCCAAGCCTCAGCATGAAGCCCTGAGCCTCAGCACGCCCTGTTCCAAGCCTCAGCACGAGGCACACCTGATGCATGCTTTTTAGCACTTTAAATGGTGCGTGAGGCATTATCAAAACGCATAGGATTACTTAGAATTGATGAAGGGCTATTTGATTGGTCCTCAAGATCTAAGGGTGGAGATTAACTTCAAGATAGGTTCAAGAAGTGGTGCACTATATAAAGGGTCACCTAGCTTCAATCTCAAAAGGTGTGTGACATACATGTGTGAGACATAATTTGTGATGTAAATGAGAGTTGTGTGAGAGTGCAAAGACACTAAACATAGGAAAGACTCACTGTAGAGAGGTTGGTTATTTAGAGAGAGAGTAGTATAGAGAAGAGATTCAAGGGCCTTGTAAGTGGAATTTCTTGGGAGAAATTCCAGGGTAACTAAAGTCCTTATCACTTTTTTGTTCTCTTCTTTCGTTCTTCAAGAACTAGAGGTTTCTTGAAGAGGTGTTGCTGTTTGTAAGAACTCATAAGATTTAGTGCAGAGGGCTCGGAGGAGCTCACGGGGGCATAGGCACATTACCGAACCTCGATAACAATTGCTTGTGTTCTTTCTTGCTTTGATTGGTTGCTGTATTTGTTTGTATAAGTCCTTATAGACTTGGGTGTTTGGAAGATCACCACCTGAGCATCTCCAAGGTGATTTCCTAATAGTGGTATCAGAGTTGGAGAAGATACCACCAACAGTGGTATCAGAGCTTGTATAGCTGGGTATCGGAGCTGGAACAGAAGGTATCAGAGCAAGACTCTAAGAATCAAAGATCAACTTCTTTGGTGATTCAAGAACGGAGTAAACATCAAGATATGATCGTGTTCTTGAGGGTGATTCAAGCACGGTATTGAGATCAATCTCTGATCGTGTTTTTGAGATTTAGAAGAAGTTGGAATGCAATTATGGGTGCTGCATAAATCTGGGATTTTCTCCACAAGATGGGTTCAAACTTCATTGTTGAGAAGTTTGATGGAAAGGGAGACTTTGCCTTTTGGAAGCGAAAGATCAAGGTTGTTCTTATGCAACAAAAGGTGGGCTTGGCGATTGGAGAAGATGAAGTTTTTTCAGCAAGTTTCACGGAGGTCCAGCGAAATGAGATGAAGAAGATGGCATACAGCACCATCTTTCTGCACATGTCGGATAATGTCACAAGGGAGTGTAGAGACTCAGAAGATCCAGCTGCCATTTGGAAGAAACTAGATGAGTTGTTTCTTACCAAGACTCTCCCTAATAAGAGGTATCGTCGTAAATGAATCTTTGCTTTTAAAATAGATCCTGATAAAGAGTTGCAAGATAATCTTGATGCCAAGATGAGGGGAACATCAAATGGAGAAGGGCTGTTTGTTAGAGGAAGGCCAGCAACTCGATATGGCAACAACATACATAGCTGCTACTAGGACAGAGGTAGAGGAGAAAGCCATTGGAGAGCACACAGTAACATACATGGCTACTACCGGGATAGAGGTAGAGGAGAAAGCCATGGGAGAGTGCACTCCGAACCTAGATTTGGAGGAAAGAGATGCCTCTACTGCCATAAAGAAGGACATTTTAAGAAAGATTGCAAGAAGATGATACAGGATGAGGGAAGAAGTCATACCAAGATTGGAGAAGCTTCGGTTGCCAAGGGAGAACAGCAAGATGATGTTCTTGTTGTGTGCTTAAATGTGAGCAAGGGACAAGAAGGCAGCAAGAGATGGATCTTGAATATCGAGTGCACTCATTATATGTGTCCTCACCGAGATTGGTTCAAGAATTTCAAGGAAACCAATGATGAAAAGGTTTTCCTGGGGAATGATACTTCTTGCCAAGTGAGGGGGATAGTAGACATCCAGTTGAGGATGTTTGATGGAATGACAAGGCTGCTAAGGAATATGAGATATCTTCTGAATTTGAGAAGGAATTTGATCTCATTGGGGCAGCTAGATTCCATGGGGTACACATACAAAGCAAAGGGATGAAAGATCAAGGTAACCAAGGGATCTTTGATAGTGATCAAAGCAGCAATGAATGATGGTCTCTATGAGATGATCGGAGACACAGAGATCAAGGATCAAGCAGTAAGCTTGGTGGCTGAGATAGATAAGGTAGCTCTTTAGTACAATCGCTTAGGACACATAAGTGAAAAGGGCCTGCAAGTTCTCAGCAAGGATGGTCTACTTGATGGTGACAAAGTAGAGAAACTTGATTTCTGTGAATGTTGTGTTCTTAGGAAACAACATTGGGTTAGCTTCAACACCGGAGTGCACAAGTCTAAGGGTATTCTTGACTACATTCATGCGGATCTTTGGGGGCCAGCAAGAACACCAACACAAGGAGGTAATCTTTACTTTCTGTCTTTAATTGATGATTATTCTAGAAAGTTTGATTTGCTTAAAAATAAATCAGATGCTTTGAATAAATTAGTGGTGTGAAAAAGGCTAGAATAAACTCAAACGGGCAGGGTAGTTAAGGTGTTAAGAACCGATAATAGCTTAGAATTTTTTAACAAGGAACTTGATCAATTCTGTAAGTTAAATGGCATTCTAAGACATAGAACGGTTGTGAAAACCCCTCAGCAAAATGGAGTTGCTGAGAGGATGAATAAGACCCTTATGGAAAAAGTTAGATGCATGTTAAATGGATCCGGATTACCTAAATGTTTTTAAGAGAAAACGGTGTCTACTGCTACGTATTTGGTTAATAGATCGCCCTTTAGAGCTTTAGAGCTCAAGATTCTCGAGGAGATGTGGAGTGGTAAACCCCCTGAGTTGGACAACCTTAGGACTTTTGGGTATGCTACGTATACACATCAAAAGGATGATAAGCTTAGCCCAAGGTCTAGAAAGTGTGCATTTCTAGGATATGGAGAATGGGCTAAGGGGTATAGGTTGTGGTTCTTAGAGCAAAAAAGGATTGAAACTCATAATAAGTAGGGATGTCATTTTTAATGAGCATTTATTTCCCTATTTAGAGAAAACTAACCCTGCAAGGGATAGTGAGCAAACCAGTTCGATATTTGTGGAGCATAGCATCAAAGATAATTCAGTTCAGGTAGAGCAAGGAAGGTAAGAAAGTTTGGACCAGGTAGAGCCCATTGATGAAGGCCAAGCTCAAGACACTAATGAGGAGGCTGAACTAGAAGGGGATGATGAAGCAAGTCAGAATGACTATCAGCTCACAAGGGATCGGGAAAGAAGGCTGGTCAGACCACCTTTGAGATATGGTTTTGTGGATGCTATTGTAGAACTTCTTATTTAGAAGGAGGGATAAGTGAACCAGAGACTTACATTGATGCCATAGGATGTAAGGATTCGTGAAGATGGAAGCTAGCTATGGAGGAAGAAATTGATTCTTTGAGGAAGAACAGCTCTTGAGAATTGGTGCACATTCCGGGAAAACAGAGAGTTATGGATTGTAAGTGCACTTACAAGATCAAAGAAGGGAACCCTCCAGGGGATAAAGTTCGGAATAAGGCTAGGCTGGTGGCGAAGGGGTTCACACAAAAAAAAAAACATAGATTTCACAAAAACCTTCTCACCTAGACACAAGGTGGATGAAGTGGTAATTATCCTCGTCTATGTCGATGATATGTTGTTGGTTGATAACAGCAGGGAGAGGATAGAAAGGTTGACATCTCAACTCAGTGAGGAGTTTGAGAGGAAGGATCTTGGCCTTACACAAAAGATCCTTAGGATGAGAAGAATTCGGGAAAGGGAGAGAAACGAGTTGAAGGTTTCTCGGTCTTCTTACATAGAAAATGTGTTGTACAAGTTTTCTATGGAAGATGGTAAACCAGTGAAGATTTCTCTTGCTAGTCATTTCAAGTTCTCCAATGAACAATGTCCTAGAATGGATGAGGAGAAGAAGGAAATGGATAAGGTCCCTTACTCTAGTGTGGTTAGATCAGTCATATTCATGATGGTAAGCACTAGACCCAACATTTCTCAGGCAATGGGTGTTCTCAACAGATTTGTGAGTACTTCTGGAAATGAGCTTTGGCTTTGGATGAAGTGGTTACTGAGGTACGTGAAGGCTCAGTGGCAGCCTGTGGTAGCACTCTCAACAACCAAAGCTGAGTATATAGCGGCTACGGAAGCCATAAAGGAGGCTATGTGGTGCAAAGGGTTGTTGGACGAGTAGAAAGTCCTAAAAGAGCAGGTGGTGGTCTCTTCGGATAGCCAAAATGCATGGCACTTGGGTAGGAACCCGGTGTTCCATGAGAGGACTAAGTATATGGATATTCAGTATCATTTCATTCGGGAAAATGTTACGAAAGGATGCATTCATGTGGTCAAAATTGCAAAAGAGGAAAATTATGTATATTTAGGCACCAAGGTTCTACCTCTAAGTAAGTTCAATCATTGCCTTGGACTTCTTAGGATTGGAGTTGGTTGAATGGTGACTCAAGTTGAGTTTGGATACCAAGTTCTCTGCACAATGGGTTTGGGTTTAATCGCTTAGACAAAAGTAGATATTGTTGGTATTTGTCAAAGGATTAAACAGGATTAAAAAAGCTTCAGCATCAGGTCTCCAAGCCGCAGCTCAAGGTGTGCATGCTTCGGCCTCCAGAAAGTCCAGAAGTTGAGGTAGGAGCTGTGTGCCATGGCCTAAGGTGTGTGTGCCATGGCACAGCCTTGTGCACCATAGCCCAGCCCATCCAAGCCTCAGCACGCCCTGTTCCAAGCCTCAGCACGAGGCACACCTGATGCATGCTTTTCAGCACTTCAAATGGTGCATGAGGCATAATAAAAATGCACAGGATTACTTAGAATTGATGAAAGGCTATGATTGATTGGTCTTCAAGATCTAAGGGTGGAGATTGACTTCAAGATAGGTTCAAGAAGTGGTGTGCTATATAAAAGGTCACCTAGCTTCAATCTCAAAAGGTGTGTGACATACATGTGTGAGACATAACTTGTGATGTAAATGAGAGCTGTATGAGAGTGCAAAGACACTAAACATAGGAGAGACTCATTGTAGAGAGGTTGGTTGTTTAGAGAGACAGTAGTATAGAGAGGGGATTCAAGGGCCTTGTAAGTGGAATTTCTTGGGAGAAATTCTAGGGTAACTCAAGTCCTTATCACTTTCTTGTTCTCTTCTTTCGTTCTTCAAGAACTAGAGGTTTCTTGAAGAGGTATTGCTGTTTGAAAGAACTCATAAGATTTAGTGCAGAGGGCTCGGAGGAGCTCATGAGGACGTAGGCACATTGCCGAACCTCGATAACAATTGCTTGTGTTCTTTCTTGCTTTGATTAGTTGTTGTATTTGTTTGTACAAGTCCTTGTAGACTTGGGTGTTTGGAAGATCATCACCTGGGCATCTCCAAGGTGATTTCCCAACACTACTCAATAGTCCTCTGACTGACTTATATCTTACTTGGATATGTCTGTTCATCTTCTTACTAGAATGAGATTGTCGTATAAGATCTATCATAACTTTACAATCACAATGTACATGTATGGATGGTATAGGTTTGTTCATAATAGGAATATCCATCAATAGATTTTTTAACCACTCAACCTCTATACAAGTTATATCTAGTGCTATTAACTCAGCCTCCATAGTACTTCTAGATATTATTGTTTTTTTAGATTTCCAAAATATTGTTGTACCTCCCAGTACAAATACATATTCAGTAGTAGACTTTACATCTAACTATCAGTAATCCAATTTGCATCATTGTACCCTTCTACCACATTAGGAAAACCTCTATAATGTAAAAAGTATCCCAAAGTTCTTCTAATATATTTTAAAATTCTTTCCAAGGCAATCCAATGCTCTATACTAGGATTGTAAGTATATCTACTAAGTCTTCTAACTGCATAGGCAATATCAAGTCTTGTTATATTCGTAAAGAATAACAGTGATTCTATTATCTGAGAGTATTTTAATTGAGATACAGGTTCCCTTAAATTTTTCTTTAGACTTACACTCGAATCATACGGAGTAGCTACAAACTTAATATCATAGTATCCAAAAATTTTAAATATTTTTTCTAGAGCTTTGGACTGAGATAAAATTATCCCTTCTGAAGTTCTTTCTAACTCCATTCCTAAGATTAAATGAGTCTTTCCCAAATCTTTCATATCAAAATTCTTGGATAAATAAGATTTTACATTATTCACCACCGCTAAATTTGTCCTAAAAATTAAGATATTGTCAACATATAGGCATAAAATCACATGTTCTTTGCCAAAATCTTTATAATACAAACATTTGTCATATTCATTGATCCTGAAACCATAACTCAAGGTAATATTATCTAACTTTTCATGACATTGCACCCTTCAAGTTATTCCATATAAATCTCCTCATCTAAGTCTCCATTTAAAAATGTTGTCTTGACATCCATTTGATGTATTACCAAATCATATATAGATGCTAGTGCTAAAAGAGTTCTAATAGTAATGATCCTAACAACCGGTGAATAAGTATCAAAATAATCTATCCCTTCCTTTTTCGTAAAACCCTTAGCTACTAACCTAGCTTTATATTTATCTATTCTTCCATAATGTTTCAATTTTTTCCTGAAAACCCACTTACAACCTATAGGCTTACTCCCAAGAGGTAAGTCAGATAAAACCTAAGTATTATTCTGTATTATTGATCTAAATTCATCATCAATAGTTTCCTTCCAAAATGGTGCATCTCCACAAGACATAGCTTCACTATAGGTAGAAAGTTCTCTTTCTGCTAGAAATGTAAAGAATCCATCTCCAAAATTCTTTTCAATTCTAGCTCTCTTACTTCTTCTAAGTTCAAAAGAGGTTTCGTATTTATCTCTTACAGATGAGCTAAAATATATGTCCTCATTTAATTAGACGTTAGATGATTGAACCAACACCTTAGTTTTATCCTCAAAATATGTTGCATCTTTAGCTTCTATTATTATGTTATTAGATATTTCACTTATTTATGAATTTATCACTAAGAACCTGTTTGCACTACTATTTTAGGCATAACCTATAAAAACAACATCTATAGTTTTGGGTCCTATTTTCTTTCTCTTTGGTTCAAGTATAGCTACCTTAGCTAGACACCCCCACACTTTTAGAATATCAAATCTTAGAGGTCTATTCATATTTCAAAAGGAGTTTTCTCACTATTTTTAGAGGTTACTCGATTTAATATATAACAAGAAGTTAAGATAGCTTCCCCCCCCCCCCCCCCCCCAAAAAAAAACAAAAAAAAAATTCTAAGGTACACCATAACTTAGTACGATAAAATTGATCATATCCATTAATGTTATATTTTTCCTTTCAGCTACACCATTTGATTGAGGGGAATAAGGGGAGTAACCTCGTGTATTATCCCATTATCTTCACAAAAGCTCTTAAGCTCATTCAAACTATACTCACCACCTTTATCGGACCTAAGAATTTTAATCTTCTTTTGTAATTGATTTTCAACTTCATTCTCATATGTTTTAAATTTATTAAATACTTCATCTTTTGTTTTGATGAGATAGACATAACAATATTTTGAGTGATCATCTATAAATGTTACGAAGTATTTATTTCCACCCCTAGTTGGAGGTCAGTTTGAATCACAAACATCACTATGTATGAGTTCTAGGAGACTAGTATTTCGGTTGATAGGTCTATAAGGCTTTCTAGGTTGTTTAGCTTGTACATAAATCTTACATTTATGCTTGATATCTAAATAAGCTTTAGGAGTTAAACCCAAATCTGTCAAATTTTTTATCTTCCCAAGGCTTATATAGCCTAATCTTCCATGCCATACATTAATAGATTCAATAATAAAAATTAAATGAGAGACATTGTTCAAATTACTTGAGACATTCAATTTAAATAAACCATCATAAATAAATCATTTCCTAATAAAAAAAATTATTTCTACTTATTACAACTTTATTGGATTCTTTAACAAGCTTATAACCATGTTGAACTAGATAAGATTCTCTAACTAGATTTCTCCTAACATCAGGAACATGCTACACTTCTTCAGGAATTAATGTCTTCCTAGATGTCAACTTCAGATCAATTCTTCCAATTCTTAGCACTCGTGCGGTAGTACCATTTACTAGAGTCACATTTCCTCTACTTGAGTTCTGATACGTTTTAAACAATGAACGATTCAAACAAACATTTATATTAGCCCCAGAATCTAACCACCACTCACTATTTTCATAAGTTAAGTTTACTAAAGAAGGTTTAGATTTAGACCTAATACAAGGTTCTCCATCCTCTAGCATGTTGACTTGATAGCCTTTATTCCCAAAGTTAGGCTTGAACTCACTAGTCTTCTTGTAGTAACAATCTTGGGCAATATGATTAGTCCTTTGACATACGTGGCACTGTCCTTGAGTCTTGCCTTTGCCCTTAAAGTTCCTAAAATTTGGGTTACGGGAACGATTGGGTTGGTTTTGATGATTTTGGTTGGGTTGAAAGTTGTTGGGTGAGTTGTTGAGCCTAAAGTTATTAGGTCAGTTATTATTATTATTCTTAAAAAAAATTATTTTGGAATTTTTTTCCCCTAGGCTTAAACCAATTGGAGGTTTTATTTTGTTCTACCATATTCACCTTAGCCTCTATCTCATTTTATGACTTAAAACTTAACCTATGTTGTTCTTCTATTCCAAGAGAATTAAAAACTTGGGTTAAGGTAAAAGTACCTTGTTTATGTCTAAGGTCTTGAGAAAATTCACTCCAAGAAGGTGGAAGTTTATCGATAAGATACGACACCTTAAAATCTTCACTCAAATTAGTACCATTCTCTTTTACACCTCTAAGATGGTTTTGAAACTCATGAATTTGATCATTAATTGATTTACCATCTACCATGCATTATTTAACATTAAACATTTTTATACTCGCATCATCTATACCATACTCATCTTCTAAGGCTTTCCATAGATCTTTAGCACTTTTAGTATAATGGCAAATGTCATAAAGAATGGAGAAAGAGCACTAAGAATTCTATTGTGACAATGGTATTATATTTCTTGAGTGTTGTACTTAGGGATTTCGGATTCAGTAGTTGATGTATCTCTAGGTTGAGTTGAATCTTCTAGAGTGGTATGAAACCTAACACCGTTAACCAATACATCATTTGCTTTTGCCATCTAATAAAAAAGACTCCATCAAATTTTTCTGTTTTTACACTATTGGCTTCCTCGTATGATGCCATTCTAGGAACTACTTAGGGCAACTCAAGTTTTTGTGAGTAATAAAATCTAGGTTCAATATTTCAATTACTAAAAGAAATATATATGAATAAGATTAACACAATACACTAAATTAATAACTATAACGCATATTATTTGCACAAAAGAAAATATATATCAAATTTAAGTACGATACAAGCTACCACCTAAGAAAAATTCAATAAGATATCAAGTATTGTAAAACTTTGTAATAATGATATTTTGTTTTGGTTGCTTTATTTTTTTCCTTTTTAAATGTTTTATTGAAAAAAAATAACCAATAAATCCATTTATAAACTAAAATTGTATTGGTTTGATTATTATAACATATTTGAAATTTATATGTAACAGTTTTTTTAAAAAATAAAATAAAATAGAAACTAATTTAAGTACTATCAATTGTTATTAAAGACAGATTGAATGTAAGAGTTTTATTTTGATTTAATACAGATATGAAACTGAATTCATTAAATACATATTTAAACAGAATTTTAAAGCACACGGTTTAGTTGAAATGTAATATTTTTTAAAACATAAAATGTTTTTAAAAATTTGAACAAGTTTTTGAAGCTAGTTTTAACAAATATCAAACCAACTTTTGAAAAAAAAAAAAAAAACTGCAAATGAATTAAAATAGAGTTATTTGAAGCCAAGCTATATTTTTTTTAATAACTGATATCTTTTATAAAGAATGCAAAAAAAATTTAACCAAATTTTAGAATAAGTTATACCAAATAAAATATAAATAGAGATACAAATTTGAACATATAATAACTTTAGCTGTTGGAAAATATATAATTATTTATAGAAAATCATAAGACAAATTCGAATATATATTTGTGAAATTCAAAACAATTTAACACAACATGGATAATAAGGTATAAAACAAAATAATATAATTAATTAAAACTAAATAGTAGAAAATTGAACGAGCTGGCCTGTGAGTCGTGGAAAACCATTGTCCTAAAGTCGTTATAGCCTCCTTACGTGCCGGTATGAATAGCTAAGACCGACTTCAAGATAAAACTCAAGTGCTCGCAGCTTTGCCTCCTACAATGTGCACGTCCACTGGGAAGCGGGGATGAACTAGCCCGATCAAGGTTGCCCAAAAAACACAAATATATAGAAACTAATAGAATAACTCTCTCAAAGCATAGAAGACAAGAAGAAGATTATGAATTGTATGTCTTAGACTCTTGAAAAGCTTGGTATTTATAGGCACAAGTGAACCTAAGAATTTAATTCAAAATTTAAAATAGAAATAAATTAAAAATTTGCAACTCTCAATTTATTAAGATTAATCACAAATTGTAACATTTGGCTCTTGAAAAGCTTTGTGTTTATAGGCACAATTAAACTTAAGAATTTAATTCAAAATTTAAAATAGAAATAAACTAAAAATTTGTAACTCTCAATTTATTAAGATTAATCACAAATTGTAACCTTCAATTTATTAACAATAATCACAAATTTGTAACTATCAATTTATTGAGATTAACCACAAATTTGTAACTTTCAATTTATTAGCTATAGCCAATGATGACTTTTGAAAAACCACTATAAATTCATGTGAAAAATTTAAAAACTTTCTAACTTCTATCGGATTAAAGAAGCTAACATCTCAACACGCGCTACGCACATGTTGATCTGCTCTTCTATTGGATTAAAGAAGTTAGCATCTCAATACGCGCATGTTAATTTGCTCTTTTATGAGATAAAATGTTCAATTGAATTAGATGAAATAATGAGATTAACAAAATAAAAAATATTAAAATATTTTTAATCTTATGAGTACACGTGTGTGCATGTTAAATTGTATTGCTAGGATCTTCTCTACCTTTCTTAACATTCTATCCTTGAGTTCGTAAAGCACGGAGAAGATCTTAGCCATGCAATTTAACGTGCACACACATATGCTCATAAGATTAAAAGTATTTTATTATTTTGTATTTTGTTAACCTCATTATTTCGTGTAATTCAATTGAATGTATTATCTCATAAAAGAGCAGATCAACATGCACGTATTGAGATGCTAACTTCTTTAATCCGATAGAATAGCAGATTAACACATGCATAGCGCGTGTTGAGATGCTACCTTATGTAATCCGATAGAAGAGCCTATCAACATGTGCATTAGCGCGTGTTGAGATGTTAGTAATTAATAAAGAGATTACAATTTCATTGACATGATACTTAGAAATTATAACTTTGAAAACTATTACCACCAACAATGTGAGTTTTTGGTAGAATAAAAACTGGAATTTAGTTTATGAAAGGAAGAAAAGATACTAACAATTCAATTTAACGCACGCACACGTATGGTCATAAGATTAAAAATATTTTTATTATTTTTTACTTTGTTAATCTCATATTTCGTTTAATCCTATTGAAGATCATATCAACATGCGCGTAGCGAGTGTTAAGATGCTAACTTCTTTAATCCGATAGAAAAGCAAATCAACACGCGCTAACATGCTAGTATTGAATTAATCCTTACATATGGGAAAATTCTTGTCGTCCAGTATTTCAATCCTAGATCGGAGTAAGCTCCACTAGTTGAGAAATTAAGTATGACGCACAAAACTATACTCTCCCAAACACTTCTTTAAGGTAACAATCCAAAAAGTGTTCTACAATCTGATGGTAGACGCAACTTCTTAAAGTATTTTGATACATAGTTCTCTAGTTTCACCATTATTATCACCTTTCCAGTGAGGCCAAAAAATGTGAGTGCTTGAATTTCGTATGGAGAGATTGGAACTGAAAAAGGAAAAATTGAAAATACGATTTGAGACCAAAAAAAAAAATAATAATAATAATAATTGAGAACAAAATTAAACAATAATCGTGAAGATGATATATGGAATTAAACAATAACGGTGAAGATGATACTGGCAATTCTTTGAACCCATGGTTTAAGAAAGGCTTTGTAATTTTCTTTGTTTTATGCTTTTGTATAACCTAAATACAATTAAAGGGTAGTTTGCACTTTGCAGTAGTTTTAAGTGGTTATAGTTAACACTAACCACAGAAGAGTCCTGATAAACTTCTACGTAATGGTAATGGGTTGCAGTGTTTTTTCTTTTTAAACTTATTAATGGTAACAATTGTTGTTTAAGTAGAGTTGTTGTTTTACACTGGCAACCTTCGTAATATATTAGTTTTCTTCAGTAAGTAAGGGTTAAGTTGACAATTTATTGGGGTGCACAATAAAAAGAGCATTCCATTGGCAACAAAAGAATAGCCGATGTGGAATAACCAAATCAGCTTGAATGGGTTCTCAAAAAATGCCTATTTGTGCTAACCTACATGATCAATACTGGGAAAGTTGACAACAAAATCAAATAAGACCGACTTACAGAGTGTAGTTAAGAGCATTGCATAACAACTCAACAAAATAACATGGAATCCAAGAGAAGATTTATTTTAATAGTGATTCTAAATAAAACTTGGGCAATCGATTATTTACAACATAATACATAAAAGCAAATCACCAACAACTTGTTCTAAACTTAGCAATAAGATCGTAGAAAGCATTATTTAGGGGACATGATCTCCAGCTACTTCACTACACATAAAAATTTTGAGTTTAGATCGTCAATAGAATCTTCTCCTTCCTCATTTGTGGGACATCTGAAAATGATAAGCAAATTAATCATTATAAACAAAAGTAGGAGGAAATTAATATTTGAAAGCAGACACCCAAGGCTGGTATCACAATGAACTCACTTTCGAGTTCCACCTAGCCATAATTTCCTCCACTTCTTCATTCTTGGTGGACTTGATTTCTCTCCATCAATTAATTTACGATCAGTATTGACCACATCAATCATCTCGGTATAGGTTGATTCCGAATTATCTTCATGAGGAAAAGAAAGATTGACTTTAGCTTTCTCAATGTTTTCCACCTACCAAAAGTAGTTTAAGAATTATCCCAAGGCACACAAAGGAAGAACGAGAATGAAAACAAACATAAAAAAATCACTAACATATCTTTGTACCTTCGTAGACAACTATTTCCTGTCATACAACATATTTGCTGTGAAGCTTTGGGAAGCAGCGGTCTGATTGTATTAAGTCAATTTAATCTAGAATATGTAGGAAGCCCCAATGAGATTGGTAATTCCAACAGGTAAATTCAGGGTTCGATCTCATTCGTGCATGTCCAGAATTTAGTTAACAAATAAATGCACAAAACTCAACAGCCAAAGTAGATTAGTGTATTATTTATGTTCTTACAAATATAAAATCTCCACTTAAGGAACTTGCAGGTACACCAGTAACTCTCTCAGCAACTTTATCAAATATGGTGCAGATAGTAGAGCTTGAATTATCGAAAAATTGAAAATCAATCTTGTACCTGACCAAATCATGTACAATCCAATGCAAATATGATTTAAAATATATTATTATGAAAAAAAAGACAAATAAATAAATAGAGCAAGAGGAATGGAGAGAGAGAGAGATTGATACTAAGAAAAGGTTTGCCATGTCAAATGATCGTAATCTTTTTCAATTGTCTCTGACTTTGGAAAACGGAAAACCATACTCTTCCATTTGCATTAAAGAAAAGCAGCGACAAAGAAAAACAAAAGAAAGAGAAAATAAAGATTTACTGGATAAATTAATCAAATTTGAGACAGAGAAAGGAATGAATTTTACTGCTTTCGTTTTCCAGGTGCAACAAAATTTAATCTTTTACCTAAAAAACTATTTCTCACAAACTTTTATTAAAATGAGATAGACTTCCAATATATGAAATCATTGTACGACAACCATACCCTTGATTACAACATTATTTCAACCCCTTGAATTTTGGTTTTCCTGCTAACAAAAGAATGAATAGCTTAGTGAATTTAAAAGAGTGAACCCACCAATCTTCTTTATATGATAAATCAAAGTAAAACTGACAAAGAAACAATTATATATAACACAAAACATGACTACTATAGTACTATGGTACATTATACTCATTGGACTGGAAAGAGAAAGAAATATTGCTCTTACCATACCAATGGAAACCACAATAATATCAATTTCAACCTTCTTACTACGTATAGGACCCTGATCATTCACACCGAAAATAATAATAAATATTAATTCTCTATCTATAATAGTGCCACTGAAACTCATGAAAAAAAGAAAAAAAAAATAAAACTAATACGCCTTTCTCCTTCGTTCATCATGTTAATCTTCTTTGTAAATTGTTTTATGGCTGCCTTCAATGTGGTCAAATGAAAATTGGAGAATGATAAGAGTGAAATAGAATGAGGAGCCAAAGAGAACCATAAGGATTGCAACCATCGAATTCTGAAATAAATGTGTTGTAATTGGGGCAGCCTTCCATTGATAAAAATACTACAAAACTATTATACAAAAACTTACCAACGATTTCGTAGTTTAGGTAGAGAGAGATTGATAGGAGCAAGAGAGAATGGGCAATTGAGAGGCAGGATAACCTTGGAGATAAGAGAAACCTGTCAAATCCTATACTTTGTTTTATGTTTTAGAATGTGAAATTTCTAACTTCTCAAGATTCAAATACAGTAGACGGAAAAAAAAATTCCAAACACATATCAATGGACCATATAAGAGAAACAATTGAGAATGAACTTTTATTACCTTCGTAGATGTATCATCATCTCTTTTCGCGTGTAATTTTGTTTCAAAATTCCCATAAGATAATCGACCTTACCTAATCTACCTTATCACCTAATCTTCCCAGAAACAAAAATATATATCCAACCACCTTCAATTTTTTCATCTAAATAATGGTGACCAAACCACCTCAAGTATGCCTCATACGACTAAATGGCTTATTAGATATGATCTATTCAACTGTGCAAACGAAACCAATAAATAATAATTAAAGAAATCAAACAAACAAAGTTACCTGTAAATAGTGGACATAAAGAATCGAGAGGTTAATACACTTACATTATTCTTGGTCTGAGGTTGGAGAGACTGGAGCGGCATAGCATAACCCTCAACTACCTGGAGGTGTGGTTAACTTAAATCATGATGTGACCCAGAAAAAATAAAAAAATAAAAAATAAATAAGACATTCTACAACTGGTACAGTCTTAGGATCTATAGTTTTGTGGCTATATAACATCTCCATCCCTAAAAAGACAACCATCTTGCTCTCCATAAAAGAAGCCATCAACAAACTCTTCACATCGCCATTCAAAATAGGTAGCAGCTAAAGCTAGTTATTTGAGCCCAAATGTTAAAATTCAAAAGATATCAGAAAGCTGATTCGGTCCATCTGAACATTCAGATAAACAAAGGGGTAATGTAAATAAATGTAGCCAGCAACTAACTAATATCAATAAATAATAATTAAAGAAATCAAACAAATGAAGTTACCTGTAAGTAGTTGACATAAAGAATTGAGAAGTTGATACACTTACATTATTCTTGGTCTGACGTTGGAGAGACTGGAGCGGCATGGCATAACCTCAACGACCTGGAGGCGTTGTTAACTTAAAACGTGATGTGACCCAGTAAAAAAAAGACATTCTACAATTGGTACAATCTTAGAATCTATAGTTCTGTAGCTATATAACATCTCCATCCCCAAAAAGACAACTATCTTGCTTTCCATAAAAGAAGGCATCAATAAACTCTTCAACATCGCCATTCAAAATAGGTAGCAGCTGAAGATAGTTATTTAAGCCCAAATTTTAAAATTCAAAAGATATCAGAAAACTGATTCAGTCCATCTGAACATTCAAATAAACAAAGGGGTAATGCAAATAAATGTAGCCAGCAACTAACTAATTCACTTCTCCTTTTCCTTTTGAATCAGAGAAGATTAGGGGATGAAACAGTTGAGTCTTTTCAATTATATTCTTAAGCATAATCAACCAAAAACTCACTCAGTCATGTCATGATGAAATAAAGAAATATAGCATTGAGTGTTTTAAGAATGAGCAAGAGGTATTTAAATATGTGAGAACTGCTTAGATGTGGGTCATTACCTTCTTTACCAAGCACACTTGGTCTCATTTCCTACTTGACCTTCCAACAAAAACTAATTGATCCATTTTAGAGGAGGCTCTTCTCTGTCACAGGCAAAGCACTTGTAAAAAATTTAATAAACCTTGACTGGAGCACAACTACTTTGTTTTCATATTCATTATTCTTCCATGCTTCCCTAGATACAGCCTTTTGGTCAAATCATTTAGCCATGCAACATGAAAGTGATGCTCACTAAAGATGAAAGAAACATATTATTAAACCACCTAAGTGTCAGATAAGCCACAAATAAGTGTAGAAGAGATGAAGAAGTCTAGATAAGTAGAAAGGAATAAATGAAAGCGCCAACGAAGATGAAACTAACATGGCAATTGAAATTCTCAGAAAAGCAGACAGACCAAATAAATTAGTTAAAGAAGCAATTAAAGTTAGAAATTAGAATCCCTGCTTTCTTCAAAAACATCGCATTAAACAGACAGGGAACCGTGGCATAATGTTGTAAGTATTGCGTGGTTGGGAAAACACATGTTCAATTGCACAACATCAAATGACTCAATACAGAATGCAGAATGAGAATGCAGCACATGCAGCCTGCACCAACAGGTGACAAAAAAATTAAGCAGAAATTAAATAGAGTGCTCCGATTTGCGAACAGAAATGTTCATGCTTCAAATAAATTAGTTAAAGAGGCAATTAAAGTTAGAAATTAGAATCCCTGCTTTCTTCAAAAACATCGGATTTAACAGACAGAGAACTGCGGCATAATGTTGTAAGTATTGCATGGTTGGGAAAAGGAATGTTCAGTTGCACAACATCAAATGACTCAATACAGAATGCAGACTGAGAATGGTAGCACATGCAGTCCGCACCAACATATGACAAAATATAAAGTAGAAGATAAATAGAGTACTGCGATTTACGGCACATCAGATGCTTCCACATACTTCTTTGTTCATTTTGGCATTCACACACACTACTTTGCCTCTCTTTTGCATTCGTCACAATTTTTCTATTCTTCTCAAAATTTGACAGGGCCAAGAAGATTGAAACCTATCAAATTTCATACAATCTCAAAATCTTAGCAATAAAACAAATACCCATGAGCTTTAAAACACAAATCTAGCTCCTCCAATTGACTCATATAACATATATTCAATTTTTTTTTTTCATTTTAACCCTAAAATTCCCATTAGCTTTAAAACACAAACCCAGATCGATTAAAAGCCAAATCGTGTTGTTTTGTTCTTACTCTAAATCAATGGTTTACGTTATCTGAAGAAAAGATTAAAAGGATAAGATTTGAAATAACACAAACTGAAAACTTACATGCATCTGCGATTTAGGGCTTCTTAGGGCTTTAGCAACTTGATTAAGAGGGAGGGAGAGAGAAAGATACGTTTTAGAATCCGCCGCTTGCATCGTTGAGGAGCACGTTTGAGGGGGAAATTGGATTTGTGTAGAATATGTAACTTTCTCCGCATCACAAACAAAACCAGAAAAATTGACAATGCAATTCGACCCCAAATCCCTCAACCCCAAACATAGAAATGATGGAATAATTGACAATTCGATTTACCTGAAAAACTTGCAAGTCTCTCCATTGCAAACCAGTCTGATTTGAAACAATTGCATGTCTTTCCATTGCAAAGACAGATACATCCCGTCTGATTTAAAAAATTGCAGGTCTGTTATTAATTAGCAATTTGGGAAACTGATAATTGTCAGTTATTACCGGTTTTTTGTTTTTTTTTTTTTTTTTTTTTTTTTGAAATAGAATGTGAAGTGTTAATGACAATTTTATCCATTATACATGTTAATTCTTACTTGATAAACAAAGGTTAAATTGGGATTTTAATAGGGAGGATATCAAATGACTGTTCTGGTTTTATTAATAGTATAAACTAGGGATATTTACATTGTGGTTCCGTTACCTGTAAAATGAAAAAAAATTAATGTAGAAAACGAAGATAATTTTTTAAAAAAATTCATTGATTCCTATAAACCCTAATTATTTTATGATTTATATAGAACATGTATTGAATAAGAATGTTCAAGATTTATAATCATTACTTTTGACTCGCTGTGTTCTTGTCTCATTGAAGATGCTATTATTGAATTCACCAATACACTCGAATCCAAATTTGTGTGTTCTTGAATTCACAACAATCACAAAATTATGTGATTTCTAAAGATCATCCACACAGGGCAAATCCCAAATTATGATTTCTCTCTCAATTAGCTCTTTTTTCTTTTATGAAAAAGAATAACTAAACCCTATGAGAAACGTGTGCGTATATTATGTGCTAGCAAATTTTTGCACAATCATAAATATATTATTAGGATTAGGTGCAACTAACCATTAATTTTTTTAATTACACATTATCCTCTTTGTGTGTGACCCTTTAGATTCAAATTAATCTGGTTGTAGGTCATAACATTTATGTAATTACAATTGGAACCATTTCCAATTAATTAGAACTCCTAATTTATTTTGAATCAAAACTCCTTTTGATTCTCAATTTTGTAATAATTAATTAATTGACTATTAAATTAATTCTTAAGGTTTCAACAATACACCTAGCATCATATCATGCCTACTCAGATAGTGTGAATTTAGTTGTGAAACATTGAACCTTTATGATATTAGTTACTCTGCAATTCAATCATTTCATCATGCAATGTCTCAATTAAGCTAATTAGGGTGTAGAATTACTATCAAACTCTTAGTATTAATTCTATGTGTCTAGATCTCAAGAATATAATTCTTAATGTAAAATTAGAAACTTCTTTCTAATTCTCATCATACCTTGGCCAAAGAACTTCCTAAATTATATCTTAGTAAATCCCACAGGACATTCTCCAAGTTTACTTAGGAACGATTGATCACTTATTGTTCACTCACATATCTCAATATGAAACTTATTATACCCAATTACTACTAATTAATGATCCATTAATAGAACCATATTAAATAGTATTAAAGCATAATAAGTTGCATACAAGATAAACATTCACATTAAATTCTTAGATTCTTAATAAATTAAAACCTTTCTTCTTCTTTATTTTTCTCTAATAATTATTTTAAAATATATTATTATTACCACCTTATTTTTCCTATAATTTACAAAAACTATTTTTACTTCTTACATCTCCTTTAAAACCCAAAACAAGTAAATTACCATTAGTATCATTTCAATAATTAAAATACATAATTAAATATAAAATAATTACTCTTTATTATATTATTATAATAATATAATAGTTAAAACTTTGTAGTAATGTAATTGAAATATAATAACAATATATAACGATTATTTTTATCATCATTAAATTAAAATTTTATCATTATTTTGTGCCTAAATTTATATACTTAAAATTATGAACAAAACCCGCTCAGATTTTACCAACACACACATACTTATAGCCATCTTTAGTTTTGGCACTCAATCATGATATTTGAAACCTAACACCACATTACAAGCACGGAAGCACCATATGTTTCAGTGCATGTCTAGCTTTATCTTTTCAAGTTTTAGCAGCCATCAGACAGCTCAATTACTGAAAAACTATGCCATCGATGAGACGAAAATTTCCCCGTTTTATGGTAACGGATTCTGCCATAAAAATTTGAGAAGAAATCTAAAACTAAAACAGATATTTGAAGTGGAAGATAAGACATCTAAAAAATAAAAACTACTTTATTTGCATACTGATAAGAGAATTACATAGATTATTTAAATAGATGAAAGATAACTAATTAGCCTTATTCTACTCCTAAAAAATCGACAATATCTCAAGTGCTAACAAATGGCCATAAGAATAGTTCCTATTAGCCTATTTTATTAACACCTCACTATGCTCATAACAAATTGTAGAAAAATACTCAACCACTTACTAAAGACCAGGACACTTCAATAACTAGTATACCTTTAAGATACACTAAGTTTGACACTCCCCCTTAGTGCATGCTTATGATCAAGTAGATCGAGTGCTCTTCTAAAGGTCTAACCTTGTGATGGTTAGGTAGATTAAACTACCCACAAGTTGTTGGAACCTCCGTTCTTTCCTTAACAACTTCTCTTCATCTTTCTGTAATTGAAGATATGGCTCCATAGGAGTGGCCAATGGCTTTGCATTTTCCATGCTAAATCGTTCTTGCATATTTTTGGCATATCTTTTTTGGGATACAACGTAGCCATTTTCTGTTTTATCAATCTCAATGCTAAGAAAGCATCCAACTTCTCATAAGTTCTTTATCTCAAATTGATATGACAAGTCACCTTACTGTCATGAGATTTCAAAATCATTGTCCTCAGTAATAATCATGTCATCTACATGCAAAAGAACTACCACTTGCATTTCTACCTCCATTTTCTCAAACATACTAGGATTTGAATTTGACACTTTAAATCCAAAAAAAAAAAAGAAAAATATTGAGCAATTTACCATACCATGCGCAAGGCGCTTGTTTAAGACCATATAACGCCTTCTTAAGTTGACAAACATGATATGAGAATTCTTTTGAAATGAAACCTTGTGGCTGCTCCATGAACACTTCATGGTCCAACTCTTCGTAAAGGAAAGCATTCTTTACATCAAGTTGCCATAGCTTCCAAGCTTTGCATGCTGCCAAGAAAATGATTGTTCTGACTGTTATCATCTTCGCAACCGGGCTAAAAGTATCTTCATAGTCCAACCCATAGTGTTGTTAAAAACCATGAGCAACTAGGCGTGCTTTATATTTATCAACAGTTCCATCCATCTTCTTTTTCAATTTGTAAACTCATTTGCTGGTTACTGGTTTGACATCTATCGGCTTTGGCATGAGCTCCTAAGTGTCATTGTTTATCAATGCAGCAACTTATTCTTGCATGGTTGATTCCCATTTAGGAACCCATTTAGCTTCATCATTGCATGAGGGTTCATTGAATTCTAGTGGCCCCACAGAGAAGCAAGAAGTCATTGTACAATGATTCAGCTGAACATCATAATCTTTAAGGAAACTACTTCTCTCTTGTTGATCTTCTTAATGTGTAGACACCTTGTTCATCACTTCCTTGATTTGAGAGCTACATGTGGCTTTGTGGAGACTCATTACTCCTCTTTTTTCCATGCTCTTATTGACTGGAAGAAGACCCATCATTCTGGGGAACCAAGTGCATGCTTGCTGAATCATCTTGCTCATCATTAACGACTTCAGGGACGAATTTTTGTGAAGTGTAATATGATGACACCTCGTCGAAAATAACATCTTAAGAAGTGACAAACTTTGTCTCTGGATCCATACACCTTCAACCTTTCCTATGTGAGTCATAACCAATGAATACACATTTCTTTGCGTTTCGGTCTAATTTGGTTCTATTGCCCTTAGACACATGAACATAGCAAATAGAACCAAATACCCGGAAAAAGTTCACATTTGGCTTGGTATCATATAAATACTCAAAAGGAGACTTGTTTGTACCTGGCCATGGAGGTAGTCGATTGATTGCATAACATGCACAACACATTGCCTCTACCCAAAGGTGTCTTGGAAGGTTTTTGTCATACAGCCATGACAAACTCATCTCCGATATGTGTACTAATTTGCGTTCAGTGACTCCATTCTGTTGTGGGGTTTGGGGACACTTCGTTTATCGATGAATGCCATGATTATCACAATACTTGAAGAATTTGGTTGATATGTACTCCCCCTATTGTTAGTCCTTAGAAATTTTACCTTCAAGCCAAATTCTTTCTCCACTGTATTGCTAAATTCAACAAACTTAGAAAAAGCTTCACTCTTCTCCTTCATAAAGTACACCCAAAAGTGCATGGAAAAATCATTCACGATCACCATTAAGTAGTGAAAACCACTATAACTTGGTGTTCTAGTTAGACCCATCACATCTGAATGGACCAATTCAAGCAAACTTGATCTTCGATTCGAAGACCTCTTGAAAGGCAAGCGACGTGATTTTCCATATTGGCAACCTTGACAAACCACAACTCGTTGTATGTCTTTTAGAATTAGAATGCCATTCACCAACTTCTTGTAAGAGATATCTTTTAGCATTTGATAACCAATACGGCCCAATCTGGCATGCCATATTGATGCTCCATCATTCTGGCTTGTCGTCCCCACATAAGCTTCACTAACAGACATCATAAACAATGACTTCTTCTTCTTGCCAAAGAGAAGAACATTAGCAACACCTTTCTTCACATTGTCAAGAATCTTCATATCTTCTGGACTGAAAATGACATACTTTCCAGCATCAGTTATTTGACAAAATGAAATCAAATTTTTCTTTAACCCGGGCACATTATAAACATTCTTCAAGATAATATCTCTATCCATATTGATGTTGCCTTCTTTTTTTACTAGTTGAACAGAATTGTCTGCAGTAACATCGCTCGATCACCATTGTGTAGCTGAAACTTTGAAAACAAAGAATCATTTCCAGTTACATGGTTTGAGCAATCGGAGTCAATAATACATTCCTTCTCATAGTCAATAGAGACATTTGCTTTGGCCAGTGCTTTTACTTCACATGAGACATCACCTTGTTTTTCAATCCGCTTAGTTGAAAAACATTTGTCCCACCTTATCGGCTCTTCATGTAAGGCCCGGTATTTCAATTAGACTATTTTAATCTATAGAATTTCACTTCAAGAATTTTCAATGTGTTCAAGTAAAATTACGTTGTAATTAAGTGGGAATTTTTGAGGGAATTTTTTTTATTTTCCTTCTTCTTTTCTTTTCTTTATTTTCTTTGAATGTCAATAAGGAAAATTATATAAGAGTTTGGGTTTTTAAAGAGTTTTTGGGTGAATTTTAAAAGAAATGGGAGAATTGGAGGCTTAGCTTACAAATAAGAGAAAGTTGTTTTATAAATATAAGTGGGGGGGGGGGGGGGGGGGGGGGGGATAGAAACCAGCACAATGTGCTAGAAGTCTCTAAAACCACCAAGAAAGAGAGAAAATGAAGAGAAGAGGAAAGTAAGGAAGAAGAGAGGAAAAGAAGGAAGAGATGGGAGTTTTCTTACTTAGAAAAAGGTGAAAGTTTATATTTCCTTCTTTTAAACTCAAGTATGTTTATTAACCTAAAGATTTGTGAACTTGGGATTTCGATTTAAATGTTTTTCTCGAGAAAAAGTTTGAAGAAAAAAGAGTTTATTTCAAAAATGGGTTTTGTGCAAAGTTGATTGATTTGGGAATTTTGGGTTCAAATTTTCCCTTGGGTAGTGCAAAGTTTGCGATTTTAAACCCTTAGAAACTTGTATCTTTGAAAAATTGAAAGAATATTTTGAAATAAAGAAGAAATTTTGTGAAAAAGATTATTTTTTAGAAGAAATTTTGCTGAAAATCAGGGTACCAATCGACTAGTATAAGTACCCAGTCGATTGGGTCAAGTTGATTTTCCAAAACAGTAATTTTTTTCATCAGTTTTTGAATGTGAAACTTTTCCAATTTGATTTTTATGTTTATATACCTTGAAAGTATGATTAAAACACCTTTAAGCATATTACTATTCGTGAAATTAAAGTGTTTTCAAAACCCAATGCAAATTATTTGAAAAACAAATGGGCTTAATGCCTCGATTTCTTTGATTTTTTATTTTTTGTTCACAGTGTGCTGCTAATATTTAAAGAGTGCAAAACACCATGGGGATTCTAGATATTTTTTTAATTGATTTAAGTAATGAGATTAAGTGTTATTCACTCCTAGGTATGAGGGAAAAATCCTTGAGAGATGAAGGTAATAGTTGGGGCTAGATTGTGAAATCCGGTATCAAAGTGAGTGTGACCTTACTTTTATTAAGCGTAGTGTTTACTCATCGAAAATGAAAAGTTAAAAATGTATACAAAAAATTAAAAATTGAGGAAAACATTACTAAAGTATAATTTAACGAAATTAAATACTTATACGAATAAGATTATATGGCAATACCTCGAAGAAGAATTATGATATAAGTACCTTAATGAAGGACTACGAAAGAGAATTAAAAGAGTAGAAGTTGTATTAGTGTAATATAAATAGAAATAGTAGTGATTGAGCCTTGAGGTGTTTTACCTTTGATAAATTGAAATGATATGGTTAATATAAAACTCTTATATGTTGATCTATGAGTCTATAAGTGATTTGAAGTAGCATTGTTGAGAAATATTTGATATTTGATTGTAATGAATGTGTTTGGTTGAATTGGTATGAAAATTTGATATGGATGCTTGATGATTGCTTGCATGTATATCACTTCATGCATTTTGCATTATAACCTTGTTTGATGGTATGTCATTAAGGGTCGAATGATGGGTGAGACCGATAGGTCCTTGCCCATAAGGGGTGTAAGGGTACTGAGTGATTATTGGATGAGCAGGACCCAGCCCGGATCAAGAAGGGTTCCGAAGATTTGATATTATGATGATTGGACGTACTGGTACGTGGGGAGACGTCCCCGTGATGATGAGATTAGCCCAATAAGGGGCAATGATATGATTGTGCATTTTATTGCATTGCATTGCATTTCATGGATACATTTTGACTGGCCCATGAAGGGCATGTATTTTGATTGGCCCATGAGAGGTGTGTATTTTTTATTGGCCTATGAGGGGCATATATTGTGATTGGCCCCTGAGGGGCATTTGTTTTAATTAACTTATGAAAGGTTGGGTGACATGTTTGATCCTTGAGAAGGGTAAAATTATTGATTGTATAATATTTAATATATCATGAGTTATATTGTTTATAAAGAATTGATGCTATGATATGTATGTAAAAATAGTTATGAACCTATTGGTCAAATAGTTGGTATAGCGAGTAAGCTATTTCTTGAAATAAGAAAGTGAGAAAAACAATTTGTCTAAGATGCGAAGTTTTCTTAACAACTACGCTTTGAAGCAAAGAAGATTTATATTATGTTTAAAAAAAATTAAAGACGTAAGGACTTAAGTCTCATTACAATTATCATTAGTAAGTTGATTTCCTCACTGAGCTTTATAGCTCATTCTTTTTTTATTTTACTAACTTTTCAGGTTAAGTCTGAGAGTCTGTGATTGAGTTAAAAAACAACATTATCTACGGCGTCCTCATCCCTCGAACTCTTCTAGAGTCTAAGTTTAGTTTAGAGTTAAACCATGTTTTAAACGCTTGCATTGTACTTGTAAAGTTATAAAAGTCGAGTTATGTATTTGGAACGTTTTATTAAATAGAAATCATGTTTTGTACTTAATTAATTGGTTGAAAAAGTATGTTGCTTGTATTGTGAATTATATGACTGCATATAGTTCGGGTCGCTTGGAGCTAAAAAGTGGTGATACCTCATCGGGTAGGGCCCACCCGGGGATGGGTCATTACACTTCACCTTCATCTTCATGAGCTATGCTTGTATTTCCATCTAAGATCTTCACATGGCAATTTCACTTAATGTGTACTGCATCTGTAACATGTTATGGATTTTAATCCATTGTACAGTGATATCTACCACCATATGAAGCTTTTGATGAGATTCTTTTGGAGAAAAGAACCTTTGCAGGTTCAGAGAATGATCTTGACATTTGCTTAGCCAACTCTTCTTGATTGGAAAGAAGATTTTCCAAATCAACAATGGATGGCTGCTTCATCCAACCTTAAAGAGAAGTGCTGAATGGAGCATACTCTATCCTTAGGCCACTGATAAGGTACCTCTGTAGTCGTGCCTCACTAATAGGGTCTTCCGAATCCAATTCTGAAATTTCAACACAAATGTTTTTCACTTTCAAAAAATAATTTGAAACTGACATACCTCCTTGCGTTAGCATTGCAAGTTCATTCTCAAGCAACTGCAATCTTGCAGTATTCTTGGTAAATAGCCTCTTAAGAGTCTCCCAAATTTCTTTTAGTGAATCGAGGTCACAAACATGATCAATAAATTCCTTACTGGTTGATGTTCTTGATGCAAATAGAGCTTTCCCACACTTGATCTTTCATTTCCTTTGTACTTCAACATTCTCTGGAGTGTCGTCGGGAATCGCTAAATCACTTCTAGTGGTGAGTTTCCACACATCCTGTCTTGGAGATAAGCCTTTATACACAATTACCAATACTTGTAATTTGTACCTACAAGCTTCTCCACACCATATTGTGTAAAATCATTTCCAACCATGCTTGGATCCATCTGTGTGCAAAATTTTTAGTAACAGGATTCTTCAATGAGTTAGGCTGGTAGCCAATAAAATTTAGCGCCTAGAACGAAGCTCTGATACTAAGTCACAAAATAATTGAGAAGAAGTCTAAAACTAAAACAAAATTTTGAAGTGGAAGATAAGATATCTGAAAAATGAAAGCTACTTTATTTGCATACTGATAAGAGAATTACATAAATGATTTAAATAGATGAAAGATAACTAATCATTCTTATTCTACTCCTAAAAAATCGGCGATATCTCAACTACTAACAAATGGCTATAAGAATAGTTATTATTGGCCTATTTTATTGACACCTTACTATGCTCATAACAGATGGCAGAAAAATACTTAACCACTTATTAAAGACCAGAACACTTCAGTAACTAGCATATATTTAAGATACACTAAGTTTGATAGTTTAATGTATAAAACTCGAAGATAATTATTAGATTAAAAAAATTGAATTTAACAGTCAGACTATTAATTTGAGATTAGTATTTCTTTTTCTTGGAACAATGATTTTTTTTAAACATATGATTGATTTATTACCAAATTTTTTTTATAACCATTTACTTTAATTGAGATCCTTTTTTTCTTAGTGGTTTGATTAAATTTACAAAAATACCTAAATTTTGTGCATTTAGTTTTAGAAATAAGCTCGTTGTTTTATCATATAAAATTAAAAATTGAAAACAAAATTTTTCTTTTTTATCGTAGGTAAATTATGTTGTCATTAAGATTAATTCAGATATAGAGCATTTTAAGAATATTGGTGACTGATCTATATGGTGTACTTGTCTATCTAGTACACATATTTATTGAACTCCTAAATGGGAGAACCTGACCAATTACAATCCAGTCCATTAGGATAGGTTCTCTCTCCATCAGTAAATCTTGATCTATTTACTTCAAAAAATATATATGTAAACAGTAGAGCTGTCCATATCAAGACTACCATAAAAAGTACTGCAAGACAGAGGAAACCATTATCAAATATTAGGGGTGAGCATGGGTCGGCTTGGGTCGTGTTATCCTAAAATTTCAATCTAACCCATTTATACCGGGTTGGAAAAATCTCAACCCAACCCAACCCATGAACCCATCCAACCTCAACTCAACCCAACTCATTCTAATCGGATTAGGTCATCGGGCTGATATATATTTTTTTACTAAATAATTAAACCATACATATTACATAACAAGAAAATATTCTATTAAATCCAAAACTAAATTCATTCATATTACAAGTAAAATATGTGTGCCTGACAGCACAAAGAATGTTTTATAACATGAAAAAGAGAACAATTGTCTAATGGACTACAATGGTTGTAGGCTATGCTAAATTTGGTTTTTTGGATACTGCTAAGAAGTTTTTTATGACATGAAAGAGAAGGATGTTGTGTCATAGAATGCCATAATTGGAGGCTATGTTGAAGCCAAACTTGGTAATGATGCTTTGGCATTGTTTCATGAAATGTAAGCGAGTAATATAGAGCCTGATGAAGTGACCATGGTCAATTGCTTATCTGCATGCTCACAACCTGGAGCCCTTGATGTTAGATTATGGATTCATCGTTATATTGAAAAACACAATCTTCAACTGAATGTTGCGCTAGGAACTGCTTTAGTTAACATGAATTTAACTTACTTTAGAAGACTGTTCAATTACGAAGGAAATCTGGATTTCTGGACAGTTGCTAATAATATATTTTAGTAACTCAACATTTGTTGGTCGTGCTAGTGCTTTCTCACTAATCAATCTAAGTTTTGGACTACACTTGGAAATGATATAGGGGCTCTTAAAAGGTCACAGAGAGGCAAATTGAAAGATTCAATAATGTTTGCATGAAAAGCTTCCAACAAGTTGGTGTTACTAAGCTTTATCATACATTTAGCATTTCTTCCATCAACATTATGGTACATCTTTTTGGAATATAAGTTTATATACATACATTGATCCCGACTGGAATTTTGTAGGTTAGAGTGTTAATTTGTATGTTTATTTTATAGTTACAACGGTACAAGAAATCAAAATTTTGTTAGCATAAGTTAATTGTGCATCAATTTATTCGGATTGAAATTATGCTTAAGAATAATTATGAAAACTATTTCATAACTCGAAATCAGTATTTGTTTGTAGTGTTAATATTTGAAACTAAAATCTGGGTAATTGAAAAATATGAGACTTGTTTGGACATTTGAGTATCCGCTACATATAATTTTACACAATAGTAGTAATTAGAATGGACATTTTATGATTATATATTTTACAATTATACTATAATTATTTATACACTATTTTATATTAAATAAATATAAAATATATAATTATATATTTGACCAGGTTACCGGTTTGGGTCGGGTTAAAATTTTTGAACCCATGACCCAACCCAACCCATTGGGTTCAAAATATTTTCAACCCAACCCAACTCAATATTTAAAAAGAGATAACCCAACCCAACCCATTATATCGGTTTGGATCGGGTTCGCGTGTCAACCGGGTTTCATGCTCACCCCTACCAAATATAGGTATAATTAAATTGTGAATGCTGTGATTTGTGACTCTTACTAACAAAAATTATGTTTGCTCTGGGGATATGTATTATGTTTTCGAGATATTTATTCTCTATGGGGGGTTTTCCTCGTCAAAATGATATGCTCTTAACCTACATCTGGACGTAGATAATTAATTGTACTAATCATGTACGATGTGTTTTTATTTCTTGCATAGATGTAAAATTTTCTTGCACCATTCACCATGTTGATATAACCATTTACTCTAATATTTCTTACAATGGTTTATTAAACTTGAAAAAAAAAACCTAAAATCCATGCATTTGGTTTTAGAAAATAAACCTTTTTTTTCACATAGATTGTGAAACAAAAAACAAAAGGTATATTCTAGTAGAATTAAAAATTGAAAATGAAACTGTTTTCATTTCCAAAACCGAACCCTTTTTTTCATTAATGTTATCTTGCCATTGCTAGCTAAAAAACGATGAAAATTATTTGTAGTCATTTGGAAAAAAAAAATTCAAGTGTACCATTTGATGAATGTCATGTCATTTATAGTGTTGACGTGGCATTCGTCAAATGGTGTACTTTGAGAAAAAATTTCTCAAATTACCAAAAAATATATAATAAACTCATTTCCCCAAATTACTGGAGAGGATACTGATAAAAAAATATAGGCTAAATTACATAGACCTTCATTGAGATAACGTAAAATTGTAAGTACCTCTCTCATATTTTCTAAACCTTCACTTACACCCCCTGATAGGAAAGTTTAATCACATGAAATCAAATTTAATTTTTTCTGTCAGGGAGTGTAAGCACTTACACCCCTGTAATACTTGTATTCTTAAAGTAAGGGTAAAGAAGTAATTTGATAAATATTACATGAAATTAAAATAATATATATGAAAGATTTATTGTTGAATAAAATAATTCTTTTGAAAAAAAAAGGGATAACACCTGGACGCCCATGTGTTGCCCACATAATACATGCATATTGCATGCAAGACAGCAAAGGGGAAAATGTGGAGAAATGGTGGCAATGGCATTGAAACGGTTTTATATAAGAAATTAATTTTTTGTTTTGTTTTATTTTTCTTACCAAATCCCGTTTTGTTTTCTTCTTTCTTCAATTCAAATTTCTTAGCAAAAAGTTATAAAGAAAATTTCTCCAATATTAGAGATAGTAAGTCATTCAATTACGATAGCAAGATTTCATCATATTTAAGGTGTTGGTGATCAGCAATCGCAAGACATTGCTGAAAGGAGCAGGAAATGCAAGGAGGTGATCCACGGGAAGCTTTAAGTGCTACGTGGTGAGTTAGATTTACTTTTAGTAATCGAGAAATAAAAATATGAATTTATGACATTTGAATAAATTGTTAAATTATAATGATTTAATGATGTACTTTTTGATAAGTATGGTAACTGATTTGTTTGATTGATTATGGATTTAATAATAAGTTGAATATCAATTATATGAATAAATGAAAAACGTGTTTAAAAGTTATATGAAATTTCTAAAAAATATGATTGAAAAGTTGAGATATGATATATGAGGAAACAAATTAATAAATATGATAAAAATAATAATTTTGAGAAAGAGCTAGATAATTGAATTGAATGTTTTCATGTATACTTGCTTGCATATTATTGCTCATATGCATAAAAGAAAAGACTGGGAAGGCAGCCGGTTTTAAAAAAAATACAAGGAAGGCAACCGGTCTAGCAAAAAAAAAAGACTAGGAAGGCAGCTGATCTAGCTTAAATGACCAAGAAGGCATCTGGTCTAGCTTAAATGACTGGAAAGACATCTAGTCTAGCCAAAACATGTCGACATGTGGGAAGACGTTCCCAAATGATAATATGAAATGATTTGATGAGAAAGAAAGAAAGAAAATTTAAATTCATGCATTGCATTTATTTTAAATATTGATTTTTATTGATTGAAATGCTAAAGTATCAATCTTAATTTTGAAATTATTGATAGATAAACGAGTCTCACAGAGAGACAGATATGATGAGAAAGAAATACGAAAGTATGATATGATAAAAATTATTTGATTAATTAATTATATGTTGTGAACCTCATAACGAGGTAAATAATGATGTTGAAATGATAATCTGAAGATGATTGAATATATGAGAAGAAAAATTGATATGTTTGATGATTAATTTAAGAAGAGATTGATAAATGGTTGGAATCGTGATATAAGTAGTGATAATAAAATGTTATTGTTGAGTTAAATGAGATAATAGATGAATAAATAGTGGAAGATTATTTAAGAGATTAAGTTATTATATGTGAAGAAATAGATGATTAGTATTGGTGAATTAGAAACTATTGAATTATAATGTGACTAGAAGTATACAAATCGAGTACTTCTAGGAAATTTAATTCACTAAGCTTGTGAAGCTCACTCCTCATTGTTAAATAATTTTAGGTAGTAGGCAGGACAAATAGAATTGTGAGCTGAAATTCAGACTGAATCATTTTCTGTAAGCCACGTGGTCCACATCCTCGGACTAATGAATTTTTTTTTTTTACAAATATCCATGCATCATATGTTGTATATATTATTTTAGTTGGGATTTTAATATTGTAACTCCCATGATGAGGGTTGAAGATTGATGTGTATATATATATACATTCAGTTGATGTACATTTTTTATATTGTTGCATATATGTGTCATGCTGAGATTTCAAAACGTGACGACACCATCTCAGGGGTGGCCAACATGGGATAGGTCATTATAATTTTAGTATCAGAGCATTCGGTTTTATGATTCTGTAGACTACAAAAAAAGAAAGAAAGTGGAAGATTATAATAAATTATATTTTATTGCATAGTCTGAGGATGTTGCGTGGACACGAGAGACCTAGAGTTAGAGTTGTTGACCAGAGAGGGCGTTGTAGGCCCCCAATTTTTAGACGAGCTGAGGTTGAGATGAAGGCTGAGTTAGAGTGAGTTTCCTAGAAGGTAAAGTGTTGATAGTATAATTGATACTAGTAGGGGTGTGAGAGAATCTAGAGTTAAAAGAGATCAACTAAGAGAAGCTCTTGCACATGCTCTTGAGAAAATAAATGTAACAGATGATAGAGTTGATAGTCTATAGCATAGACTTGATGAACAAGCTAGAGTAGTGCCTGAGATTGTTGTAAATCCAGTAATTGTAGACATTCAAAAAGGGAAAAGATGAGTTTATGCACGAGATGCAAGGAGATTGTTTTGTTAGATATATTAAGTTGAACGCTTTGTTGTTTGAAGGATCTATGAATCCTTTTGAGCCTGAGCTATGGGTGAAACATATAGAGAGATTATTTGGCATTTTATCAGTGACTGATATGTAGAGGGTCGTCTTTGCTTAGTTTAAGTTAGAAGGGGAAGCTTTAAAATGGTAGAAGGATACTATTCCCAGGGTAAGTGCATATGTTGATAGACTCTTAACTTGGACTAGGTTTAAGAAGACTTGTTCTTTTATAAATATTGCTCATATACTTTCAGAGCCCAACAGAATAAAGATTTCATTTATTTTAGGTAAAGTATATTGACTGTGGCTTAGCATGATAGCAGATTTGTGGCCTTGTCAAGGTTTGTATCGAAAATGGTAGACACAAAGGAGAAGAAGTGTAAGAGTTTCCTAGATGGATTATATTCTAAGCTTATATTGAAACTATCTTATATAAGGCATATAAATTATGTTAAGTGGTGGATAAAGCACTTCAAATTGAGAAAGATGTGATGAAATTTAAGGGGGAGAGAGAGTGGTTGGAGAGGCTTAGACATGAATGTTCTAAAGGTAGTGATAGTATGAGTGTACAAAGTAGGAGACCACCCCAGATGAGTCATCCGTGTTAAAAAAGACCTATAATGCAGAGTTAGAGGAAAGTTAGATCCATAGCTTCTATAATTCAAAGAATGTTGGTGGACCACTTAGAGTTGAGAGATAAGCTATGAGAACTGGAAGTTATGGTAGAGGAGCAAGTATGCCACCAAGGGAAAGTGGTAATTTGATGTATGATTAGAAGACAAAAGTTTACTATAGATGTAATTAGATAAGGCATCTGTCTCAGAATTATTCTACTCTGATGTGCTTTGTATGTGGTGAGGGAGGACATATTAGTGTAGATTTTCTAGTGGGGAAATCTATTAAGATAAGTGCTGGAGGTGTTGGGAGAAAACAGGTGGAGAGAGGTGGTGGACCAAAGAGTATGCGAGGTAGAGGTAGAGGATTAGTAGCTAAGAGATGATGCAGTGGTCAGTTACAACCTAGAGACAGTAGACTCTATGCATTAACCCAACATGATACACAAGCCACTCCTAATATTGTGATCAGTATGGTATCTATTCTAGATAGACCTGCTAGATTGTTGATTGATTTTGGTGTAACTCATTCTTTGGCATCCAGTGTATTTATAAAGTCTATTGAGGTTTATATTACTCCTTTTATGCATAATCTTATTGTTGAAATTCCTACTGAATATAGAATTATGATTAAAACTATTTATTGGGGTTGTGTAATCTATATGGATAATAGAGAGTTTGAATTTGATTTGTTTTCTTTGAATATGGTTGATATTGATTTGATTTTGGAGATGAATTAGTTATCAGCATATCATGTCTGGGTAGATTGTTTTAGGAAGAATATGGTGTTCAGGATACCAGGAAAAGAGGAGTTTAACTTTCGAGGAGAACGTAAGATACTTGCCAATTGTCTTATTTCTGCCCTGACTGTTAGTAGATGGTTGAAGAAGGGTTGTGAAGGGTATTTGGCATATGTGGTGGATTCTAGAAATGAGATTAAGAAGTTAGAAGAAATCTTAGTAGTGAAAGATTTTTCTAATGTGTTCCTTGAGGAGTTGTCTGGTTTGCCTCCTAACAGGGAGATTGAGTTTTCTATTGAGGTGATTCAGGGATCAACATCCATATCTGTAGCACCTTATAGAATGGCACCAACTGAGCTAAGAGAGTTGAAAGTTCAGCTTCAGAAGTTGTTAGATAAATAATTTATTCGACCTAGTATGTCGCCTTGGGAAGCCCCGATGTTGTTTGTGAAGAAGAATGATGGAATGATGAGACTGTGTATTGATTATAGACAGTTAAATAAGATAACCATCAAGAATAAATATCTTTTTCCCAGAACAGATGATTTATTCGAGCAGTTACATGGAGCTAAGGTGCTTTCTAAGATAGACCTGAGATTAGGTTATCATCAGTTGAGGATAAAGGAGGGGATATGCCTACGACTACTTTTAGGACACGTTATGGCCATTGTGAGTTCCTTGTGATGCCATTTGAATTGACTAATGCTCCTGCAACATTTATGGATCTAATGAATCGGGTGTTTGAACCATTCTTAGATAGATTTGTGATTATATTTATTGATGATATTCTGGTATATTCCAATAATGAAGAAGAGCATAAGTAACATTTAGAAATGGTGTTGGAAATCTTGAGGAGAGAGAAATTGTATAGAAAGTTCTTTAAGTGCGAGTTTTGGTTGAGTGAAATATCTTTCTTAGGACGTGTTGTGTTAGGAGATGGTATAGCAGTTGACCCACAAAAAATAGAGGCAGTGTTGAATTGGGAAATACCCACCAATGTGACTGAAATTAGAAACTTTTTAGGGTTAGCTGGTTATTATAGGAGGTTTATTCAGAATTTTTCTATTATTGCTGAACCATTAACTCGACTGACCAAGAAGTTAAGTTTATGTGGTCAGAAGAATGTGAGAGGGGTTCCTAGTTGTTGAAAGAGAAATTGATGACTGCTCCGGTATTAGTGCTTCCTTCTGGTGATGAAAGATTTGTGGTATATAGTGATGCGTCACATCAGGGGTTGGGATATGTGTTGATGCAACATGAGAAAGTTATCGCTTATGCTTCTAGGAAATTGAAGAATCATGAGAGGAATTACTTGACCCATGATTTAGAATTGGCTGCCATAGTTTTTGCTTTGAAGATTTGGAGGCATCATCTATATGGAGCCATTTGTGCAAATTTTTCTGATCACAAAAGTTTGACGCATTTACCTACCCATAAAAAGTTGAATTTGAGACAGATGCATAGAATGGAGTTTATTAGTGATTATGATTGTATGATACATTACCATCTAGGGAAAGTGAATAGTGTAGCTAATGCATTGAGTAGAAAATCTACAATAAGATTAGTTGTTATAGAGAGCCATGATGTGAATCTGATAGTAGAGTTGAGAGAGATGATAATAAACTTGAATATTAGTGATAGATGAGTATTATTGGAAAACATGGTTGTACAATCATCCATTGTAGAACGATTATTAGAAATACAAGATAGAGATGAGGAAATAGAGAAGATTAAGCAGGAATTGCTTAGTAGAAAGCAATATGAGTTCAAAATTAGAAATGATGGTATTTTGGTATTGAAACATAGGATTTGTGTTCACAATGATGTTAAGTTGAGAAATGAGATGTTGAGAGAGGCACATGATGTTGTATATTCGATGCACCTGAGTAACAATAAGATGTATAGAGGATTGAGATAGAATTACTGGTGGTCAGGATTGAAGAGGGATATAGCTGAATATATTTCTAGATGTTTGGTTTGTTAGCAAGTGAAGTCAAAGAAATACAGCCTTTTCCTATGCTTGAATGACCATAGAAAAATGTGAGTATGGATTTTTTTTCTGGATTTTTCCATACCCAAAGAGGTCACGATACAACATGAATGATAGTAGATAGACTTTCTAAGTCATCTCAATTTCTTTCAATTAAAACTAATTGGAGTCCTAAAAAGTTGGTTGAACTGTATGTAGCTGAGATTGTTAGGTTGCATGAAGTACCACTGAGCATAGTGTCAAATAGAGATGCTAGATTTACATATTGGTTTTGGAAAGGCTTTTAGAAAGCCACGGGTATATAGTTACAATTTAGTATAGCTTTTCATCCTCAAACAGATGGGTAGACATAAAAAATTATTTGAATACTAGAAAATGTGTTGAGGGCTAGTGTATGAGTTTTTAAGTAAGTTAGGATGCTTATTTAATTTTAATTGAGTTTGTTTATAATAATTAGTATCAAGCTAGTATTGGGATGGCACCATTTGCGGCTTTATATGGTAGAAGGTGAAAAACTCCAGTATGTTGGGAAGAAGTTGGAGAAAGAAAGATATTTGGTCCAAAAATGATATATTTGACTACTGAGAGGATCAAACTGGTTAAAGAGAACCTTATAGCAGCACAGAACAGACAGAAAGGATATGCTGATAATAGAAGATGACCCATTGAGTTTCAGGTTGGTGATTGGGTGTATTGAGATTTAAAAATAAAGGAAAGTTGAGTCTGAGTTTGTGGGGCCATATGAGGTGATTGAAAGAGTTGGATCAATAGTGTATAGATTGGATTTACCTCCAGAGTTAAAACAATTACACAATGTGTTTCATGTTTCACTTTTGAGAAAGTGTTTACATGATGAATCTCATAGTATTATGAATCATGCTGTAGAACTTCAAGAAGATTTGACCTTTATGCAAGTACCAGTCAAGATTCTAGATAGAAAAGAACAAGTCTCGTGTAATAAAGTTATTCCTTTGATTCAAGTATTATGGCAAAACAAATATGTTGAAGAAATTACTTGGGAGCATGAGGCAAGAATGAGGAAAGAATACCCTTAGCTTTTTAGATGGGTAGAATTATAATACCCGTATTCTTAAAATAAGGGTAAAGAAGTAATTTGATAAATATTATATGAAATTAAAATAATATATATATGAAAGATTTATTATTGAATAAAATAATTCTTTTGAAAAAAGGACACTTAGACGTTTGGTGTCACAAGGAGAAAGAAAAAAAAGTCGAAGTGTAGTCGTTGCCACAACAAGGATAAAAAAGGGACAACACCT
This sequence comes from Bretschneidera sinensis, assembly GCA_023935145.1. Taxonomy (NCBI): domain Eukaryota; kingdom Viridiplantae; phylum Streptophyta; class Magnoliopsida; order Brassicales; family Akaniaceae; genus Bretschneidera; species Bretschneidera sinensis. The sequence goes on along the minus strand of CM043700.1, from coordinate 70,442,001 downwards.
AGACACCCAGGTGTTGCCCACATAATACATGCATATGGCATGCAAGACAACAAAGAGGAAAATGTGGAGAAATGGTCGCAATGGCATTGAAACGGTTTTATATAAGAAATTAATTTTTTTTTTGTTTTATTTTTCTTACCAAATCTCATTTGGTTTTCTTCTTTCTTCAATTCAAATTTCTTAGCAAAAAGTTATAAAGAAAATTTATCCAATATTATAGATAGTACAGTCATTCAATTACGATAGCAAGACTTCATCATATTTGAGGTGCTGGTGATCAACAATCTCAATAAATTACTTAAAGGAGCAGGAAAGGCAAGGAGGTGATCCACGGGTAGCTTTAAGTGTTATGTAGTAAGATTTACTTTTAGTAATCGAGACCAAGAAAAATATAAATTTATGATATTTGACTAAATGGTTGAATTATAATGATTTAACGATGTACTTTTCGATAAGTATGGTAATTGATTTGGTTTATTGATTATGGATTTAATAATAAGTTGAATATCAATTATATGAGTAAATGACAAATGTGTTGAAAAGTTCTATGAAATTTCTTTATAATATGATTGAAAAGTTGATATGGTATATGAGGAGACAATTTAATAAATATGATAAAAATAATAATTTTGAGAAAGAGCTACATAATTGAATTGAATGTTTTGTTGTATGCTTGCTTGCATATTATTGTTCATATGCTTAAAAGAAAAGATCGAGAAGACAGCCAGTCTAGAAAAAAGAAAGACCGGGAAGGCAGCCGGTCTAGTAAAAATAGAAGAAAAAACCAAGAAGGCAGTTGGTATAGCTGAAATGACCGAGAAGGCAACCGGTCTAGCTGAAAAGACCGGGAAGGTAGCTGGTCTAGAAAAAAAAAAAGACCAGGAAGGCAATCGGTCTAGTAAAAAAAGAAGAAAAAAAGACCAAAAAGGCAGCTGGTTTAGCTGAAAAGACAAGAAAGGCAGCCGGTCTAGTTGACAAGACCGGGAAGGCAGTCAGTCTAGCTAAAAAAAAAGACCAAGAAGGCAACTAGTTTAGCTGAAATGACTGGGAAGGCAATCGATCTAGCTAAAACATGTCGACATGTGGGAAGACGTTCCGAAATGATAATATGAAATGATTTGATGAGAAAGAAAGAAAGATAATTTAAATTCATGCATTGTATTTGTTTTAAATATTGATTTTTATTGATTGAGATGCTAAAATATCAGTCTTGATTGTGAAATTATTGATAGATAAATGAGTTTCACAGAGAGACAGATATGATGAGAAAGAAACATAAAAGTATGATATGATATGATAAAAATTATTTGATTGATTAATTATATGTTCTGAACCTTATAACGAAGTAAATAATAATGTTGAATTGATAATCTCAATATGATTAAATATATGAGAAGAAAAATTGATATGTTTGATGATTAATTTAATAAGAGATTGATAAATGGTTGGAATCATGATATGAGTAGTGATAATAGAATGTTATTGTTGAGTTATGTGAGATAATAGATGAATGAATAGTGGAAGATTAAATTATTATATGTGAAGAAATATATGATTAGTATTGGTGAATTAGCAACGATTGAATTATAACGTGACTAGAAGTATACAAATCGAGTACTTATAGTAAATTTAATTCACTAAGCTTATGAAGCTCACTCCTCATTGTTAAATAATTTCAGGTAGCGGGCAGGACAAATAGAATTTTGAGCTGAGATTCAGACTGAATCATTTTCTGTAAGCCACGTGGTCCACATCCTCTGACTAATGGAAACAAATTTTGTAAATGTCCATGCATCATATGTTGTATATATTATTTCAGTTGTGATTTTAATAATGTAACTCTCATGTTGAGAGTTGAGGATTGATGTGTGTATATATATATATATATATATATATATATATATATATATATATATATATATACACATTCAGTTGATATATGTTTTTATATTGTTGCATATACGTGTCGTGTTGGGATTTCAAAACGTGACGACACCGTCATGGGGTGGACCAACCTGGGATGGGTCGTTACAATCCCCTAGTAGAAGAGTTTAGTCACATAGAATCACATGAAATCAAAATTAATTTTTTCTATCAGGGGGTGTAGGTGAAGGTTTAGAAAATACAATGGAGGTACTTACAATTATATGATACCTTAAGAGAGGTTTGTGTAATTTACCCAAAAATTATAATAAACTCATTTTCTCAAATTATTAAAGAATATACTAATAAAAAATATATATATAATAAACTCAACTGATTAGTTAACAGAACTCTCAACTTACACCAATTTTATGGAAACATTAATTTTATCCAAAGTGGTAGCATATTACCAGTTTTCCCCAACTATGCAAATATGCTTAACTTTATGTTCATGATATCTAACCGAGGTTTTCAAGCTAAATAGTTTATTTATTTATTAGGGAACCATATTCCTTAATTATTTGAATTTGAGCCCTGAACTATGCATGCTCTATATATAGAATAGATAAATAGTTGTAAAATTAAAACAAAACAATTAAATAATTGTGTTTGACCGTAAATGGTTTATGAGTGGGACTAACAACATTTCATATCATTTTAGCAATTTGTTTTTTGAAAATTTCAAAAACTTTCGGATATTTGAACGTTTTTGTTAATTTTCATGATTAAATACCTAATTTTATCAATTTTATAAAATTGATAAAAATTAGTATTCATGATAGCATTTTTTACTCTTTGACTAATACAAATCCAAATCAAAATTTTAATATTTTTGGTGTCTTGAAATGCAAGTGTTGATCCGTATTTGATTTTAATAATGACAAAACACTACTCTAATTACACTAACAGTTTTATCTAAGTGTTTAAGCGATAAATGCATTCATCACCGAAACAAAATGCAAGAACTCAACGCAATTCAGACACCAAAACAAGACAGAAGATTTAGAATAGGCATTAACGTAATTGAAATAATTGTAAATCTCTTATGTTCAATTACATAGCTTGATATGTGGCTCAATCTATAAAATACCTGAAAAAAACTAAAAATACAAAAAGTTTCAAAGTTAAAAACTGTTTTTGAAAAAGAAAACAAGGTTGAAACACAACCTAGTCGACTGGGTCCATATACCAGTCGACTGAGATTTTGGATAAAAAGTTCCCAGTTGATTGGTCCTGAGGACCCAGTTGACTGGTAACATCACCCAGTCGACTGGCACTCTTTCAGAGCCTAAAAAGTGAAATTTCTCACTTGACCCAGTCGACTGGTACAAGGATCCAGTCGACTGATAATTAAAAAAAAATGATCGTTTGAGACACGAGACTTGAGTATTTAATGCCCCAAACCTACCAAGTCAATATCAAACGACCATATTGATTCAAGGCTATATAAACCTACTTCAATGAGCATTTAACAAAGAAGAGAACACATTGAATTCACTAGATAGCTCATTAATTCTCAAAAGCTTTGAAAAACTTATTGTTGAGACATTCTTCAAGCTTGTTCTTAAAAGAGAGATATTGTTCATTTGTAAAAGTACTTATTGTTATCTCTTTACCATTTACTTTATAGTAAATTTCATTTATTGTAAAGGGTAAAAAGTTGGTATAACTCTTAAAGTGTTTAAGATTAAACACTTCATTGTAGCTTCCGTGAGGAAGGGATCGGTTGTAAGGTTTGTACAACACCCGTGAAGTTGTACGAATAATTTTTAGACGATTACTTCAAGAAGGTTCCTTGACGAGAGTTGACGTAGGGTCGGAAGGAATCCAATATTTGCTGAACCCCTATAAATGGAGTTTGCATTTTCTCTTCCTTAAACTCTTTTACTTTCAAGCATATTACTTGTTTGTGTGCTTTGTGCATTTAACTATTTAAAAACTTGCAATGTAATTAGCAAAAGCTTTTAAAACCCAATTCACCCCCTCTTGGATTTGAACCTCACTTTACAATTGGTATCAGAGCCTCATACTCAATTTCAAGCTTAAAATCCTTGAGTTGATCCGATGGCATCAAATAGTTATACCAAAGGGCATTCCTATACTAGACCTCCTTTGTTCAATGGCTCCAACTATAACTACTGGGAAAATAGAATGAAAATCTTTGTCGAAGGACAAGATTACAAACTATGGAGAGTCAATGAGGAAGGACCTAGAATTCCTACAAAGGAAATAACTATTGGAGAAATCAATTATACAATGCCTAAACTCAAAATTAAGTTCAATGAAGAGGCTTGTAGAATGATGTCTCTAAATAGTAGAGCCACAAGCATTTTACATTGTGCTTTAGATATTTCTGAATATAATAAAAGTTTTGCTTGTGTTTTGGCTAAGGAGATTTGGGACAAACTGGAAGTCACATATGAGGGCACTAGCGAAGTGAAAAAATAAAAAATGTATATACTAGTGCCTGAGTATGAATCTTTCAAAATATCTCCCATCGAAACAATTTCTCAAATGCACTCACGTTTTACCACTATTATTAATGGCTTAAAGCTTTTTGGTAGGAACATTGAGGAGTTTGAACTAACAAGGAAGATTTTAAGGTATTTTCCATCCACTTGGAAAGCAAAGAAGACGGCCATCATGGAGGCCAAATATCTCAACAAACTTGATGTTGAAACACTTCTCGGATCACTATTGAAATACAAGATGGAGGAAATGAATCCCGTTGTCAATGATGATGAGAACAAGAAAAAAATTATTACTCTCAAAGCCTCTACAAGCAACAAAGAGGAAGAGAAGGAAGAAGAGGATGAGAGTAGTGAAGAAGATGGTGAGATGGCTCGAATCATCAAAAGGTTTCATAAGTTCTTGAAAAAGAGCAAGAAACCTTATACAAGGGATTCCACTCCAAAAAGGGAACCTCATATGTGTTATGGTTGCAAAAAGCCCGGCTACATCAAGGTTGATTGCTCAACAACGAGCAAACCATACAAGAGCTTCAAAAAGAAAGCTATGATTACAACCACATAGAGTAACGATGAAGAAGAAGAATCTTTGGACAATGAAGTCAGATATGAGAAGATTGTCAATTATTGACCCATATTTGATTTTAATAATGACAAAACACTACTCTGATTGCACTAATAGTTTTATCTGAGTGTTTAAGCGACAAAAGCATTCAACATAAAAACAAATATGCAAGAACTCAACTTGATTCAAACATTAAGACAAGACAGAAGATCTAGAATCGGCATTAAGGTAATGAAAATAATTGTAAATCTCTCATGTTCAATTACTTAGCTTGTTTTGTGGCTCATTTTACAAAAGAATTTGACAAAACTGTTAATACAAATGTTTCTAAGTCAAAAACAGTTTTAAAACATTAAAAACTGGGTTGAAGGATAACCTAGTCGACTAGGGTATGGCACAGAAGGTTCTCAGTCGACTAGTATCAAGAACCCAGTCAACTGGCAACTAGGACAGAAAGTTCTCAGTTGACTGGTGCTTAGGACCCAGTCAACTGGTACTCTCCCATAGCCTAAAAAAAGAAGTTTCTCACTTGACCCAATCGACTAGTACAAAGACCCAATCAATTGGTAATTCAAAAATATGATCGTTTGATACGCGGGACTTGAACATTTAATGCCCTAAACCTACGAAGTCAGTGTCAAATGGTCATATTGATTCAAGGCTATATAAACCCACTTCAATGAGAATTTAAAACAAGAAGACACATTCAATTCACAAGTTTTGCTCATTAATTCTCAAAAGCTTTGAAAAATTTATTATTGAGCAATTCTTTAAGCTTATTATTGAAAGAGCGATATTGTTCATTTATAAAAGTATTTATTGCTATCTCTCTACCATTTACTTTACAACAAATCTCATTTATTGTAAAGGGAAAAGGGTTGTAATAACTCTTAGAGTGTTTAGGATTAAACACTTCTTTGTAGCTTCCGTGAGGAAGGTATTGCTTGTAAGATTTGTGCAACACTCGTGAAATTGCACGACTAAAGTTTTAGTGGATTACTTCAAGGAGGTTCCTTGAAGAGAGTGGACGTAGGGTCGGAAGGATTCCAATATTGTCGAACCACTATAAACAGAGTTTGCACTTTCTCTTCTTAAACTCTTTTATTTAAGCACATTACTTGTTTGTATGCTTTGTGCATTTAACTGTTTTAGAAACTTGTAAAGTAATTAGCAAAAGTTTTTAATACCCGATTCACCCCCCTCTTGGGTTTGTACCTCAGTTTACAATTGGTATCAAAGCTTCGTACTTAATTTTAGGCTTGAAATACTTGAGTCGATCCATGGCATCTAAAAGCTATACTGAAGGGCAATCCTATACTAGGCCTCCCTTGTTCAATGGCTCCAACTATAACTATTGAAAAAATAGAATGAAAATCTTTGTCAAAAGACAAGATTACAATCTATGGAGAGTCGTTGAGGAAGGACCTAGAATTCCTACAAAAGAAATAGTTATTGAAGAAATCAATCATACAATGCTTAAACTCAAAACTGAGTTCAATGAAGAGGATTATAGAATGATGTCTCTAAATAGTAGAGCCACAAGTATTTTACATTGTGCTTTAGATATTTCTGAATATTTTTTGCTTGTGTTTCGGCTAAGGAGATTTGGGACAAATTGCAAGTTACATGTGAAGGAAGTAGTGAAGTTAATATATATATATATATATATATATATATATATATATATATATATATATATATGCTAGTGTTTGAGTATGAATCTTTCAAAATGTCTCCTAACGAAACAATTTCTCAAATGCACTCACGTTTCACCACTATTGTTAACGGCTTAAAGCTTCTTGGTAGGAACATTGAGGAATTTGAACTAACGAGGAATATCTTCAGGTCTTTGCCATCTATTTGGAAAGCAAAGAAGACAGCCATCATGGAGGCCAGAGATCTCGACAAACTTGATGTCAAAACACTTCTCGGATCACTATTGACATACAAGATGGAAGAAATAAATCCTGTTGTCAATGATGATGAGAAAAAGAAAAAGGTGATTGCTCTTAAGGCCTCTACAAGCAATAAAGAGGAAGAAATGGAAGACGAGGTAGAGAGCAGCAAAGAAGATGGTGAGATGGCTCTAATCACCAAGAGGTTTCACATTGAAGAAAAGCAAGAAACCTTACACAAAGTACCCCACTCCAAAAAGGGAACCACTTGTGTGTTATGGTTGCAAGAAGCCCGGTCACATTAAGGCCAATTGTACAGCAACAAGTAAACCATATAAGAGCTTTAAAAAGAAAGCTACGATTGCAACCACTTGGAGTGATGATGAAGAAGAAGAATCCTTGGACAATGAGGTCGGATACGAGGAGATTACCAACCTATGCTTGATGGCAATCGACGACGAAAATGAGGTATCAAATTCTTCCCATTCTAATAATAACATTGTTAGTAGTAGTGAAGAATTAATTGAGGTTATAAATGAAATGCATGAAGAATTGAAGAAATTCGATTCTAGGAATACAACCCTCAAGAAGGAAGTCTCATCTCTTTCCAAAGAGATGGAAGGCTTAAAGGAAGAAAAAGAAAAACTATCTTTCATGCTTTATAATTCTTCTCAAGATTTTCTTAAAGATGAAAATTAAAATTTAAGAAGAAACTAATGGAATTAAATAGCACAATATCTAGACTTATGCTTAAAAAAGTAAAGTTAGATGAAGTGTTATCTAGCCAAATGTAAATAGAGGAAAATCTAGATTGGGTTATTTTCCATTAGGCAAGCAAAAGTCAAAAGAGATTTTGTTCATGAAAAAAACACGTGTGAATTAAGTCTACACTTCCAATACTACTAGCAAGATTAAAAGCACTCTCGCAATACATACTAGTAAGCCTAGAAATGAAAATGTAAATCCTAATGCATTTACTAGAAATAAGCATCATAGATATACTCATGTATATATGTATGCTCATTTAAGAAATGCAAATGCTAGGAATAATCATTCAAGGAATGCATATACTAGAAATACACATCATAGGAATTGCCATCATGTGTATCCTAGAAATAATATGTATGTTCATAATAATGCAAGTTCATATCCTAGAAATTATCATCACACATTTCTTAGAAATGACATGCATGTTCATAATCTTCACAATATAAATATGTATCCTAGGAATACTTATCCAAAGAACCATAGGCATGCATATTTGAGAAATCCTAGAAATATCAATAACTATTATCCTAGAATCATGCCTTATCAACATGTGTACAATTTTAGAGCACCTTACAATGTTAAGAAAGTATGGGTCCCTAAAAGAACCGTATTGTCTAGGACTAACCCTAAAAGACCCAAGAAATTTTGGGTACCTAAGAGTGCAATTGTATATCCTTGTGTAATGTAGATATGTCTCCACACCAAGGAGAAAGGTAACTATTGGTATCTTGATAGTGGATGCTCAAAGCACATGACTGGTGATCAAAGTGTATTCAAAGAGCTAACTCTAAGGTATGGCAGATATGTCACCATTGGAGATAACACAAAGATAAAGATCATCGGGCATGGAAAAGTTGGTAATGCTTTCTCAACCATTGATCATGTATTATATATGCAAGGTCTTAAGCCAAATTTACTTAGTATTAGTCAACTATGTGACAAAGGGAACAAAGTCATATTTGAAACCTCTCATTATCTAGTTATAGACATCAAAAGTAACAAGATCAAGTTTGTTAGGCATAGACACGAAAATATCTATATAGTTGATTTAAAATCTTTGCATTCGGAAAATGAAAAATGTTTTCCTGCATTTAGTGAAAACTCATGGCTATGACATAAAAGACTTGGCTATATGAATACAGATTTATTTAAAATCATATCAAGGAAAGATTAAGTCATTGGACTTCCAAAAATCAAATTTGAAAAAGGCAAGGTGTGTGATACTTGTCAAATAGGAAAACAAACTAGAATTCCTTTTAAATAAAAAAATGTAGTCTCAACTGCTAGACCATTGGAACTTTTGCATATGGACTTATTTGGTCCAATAAGTACCATTAGTCTAGGTGGCCATCAATATGCTCTTGTTATTGTTGACGACTATTTAAAATATACTTTTGTTATTTTTATTGCTTACAAGGATGAAGCTTACAAAGGATTTGAAACTTTTGTAAAAAGGTTCAAAATGAAAAAAGAATTTATATTTCAAGTATTAGAAGTGATCATGGAAAAGAATTTGAAAACCAAAGTTCTTGAAAATTTTGTGATGAAAATGGAATTGATCACAACTTTTCAGCACCAAGAACTCCTCAACAGAATATGGTTGTTAAGAGGAAAAATAGAGTTATAGAAGAATTTGCGAGAACAATGCTTTGTGGAAATAGTTTGCCAAAATACTATTGGGTGGAAGCTGTAAACACTTCTTGCTATGTCCTAAATAGAGTTTTAATCAGGCTTATACTTAACAAAACTCCATATAAATTATGGAAAGGTAGAAAGCCAAATATCTTTTATTTTCGCGCTTTTAGTTGTAAATGTTTTATCCTAAATAACAATAAAACTAACTTGGGTAAATTTGACTCAAAGACCGATGAGGGGATATTCTTAGGATATTCAACCTCTAGTAAAACTTATAGAGTCTTTAACAAAAGAACTCTAGTGGTTGAAGAATTCGTACATGTAGCCTTTGATAACTCAATTAGTAGTAGAGTAGTTTCTTTTAATGATGCAGATTTTATTCCAAGAACGGAAACACCTACTCCCATTGTGGACTTAAAGGAGAGCCAACCTCAAACAAGTCAAGAGGTAGATGCTTTCAATCGTGATCAACCATCTACAAGTCAACAAGAGGGTAGTCTTCCCAAAGATTGGAGATATGTGAATTATCATCCATTCGACCAAGTGATTGGTGATCCTTCACAAAGGGTAAGAACTCGCTCCTCTATCAGGAATATTTGCAATTGTGTAGCTTATTTATCGCAAGTAGAACCTAAGACATTTGTAGAAGCCGAAAAGGGTGTTGATTGGATAAATACTATGCAAGACGAAATAAATCAATTTGAAAGAAACAAAGTATGGAATCTAGTTCCTAGGCCAAATAATCTTACTATAATAGGAACTAAATAGGTATTTAGAAATGAGATGGATGAAAATGGAATAGTAACTAGGAACAAAGGTAGACTAGTTGCTAAATGATATAATTAAGAAGAATGAATAGATTTTGATGAGACCTATGCTCCAGTAGCTAGATTAGAAGCTATTAAAATGTTATTAGTCTTTGCATGCTTTAATAAATTTAAACTATTTCAAATAGATGTAAAAAGTGTATTTTAAATGGTTTTATAGAAGAAGAGGTGTATGTTGAGCAACCTTTTGGATTTGAAAATCTTAGTCTTCCAAACCATGTTTATAAGCTTTCAAAGCTTTCTATGGGTTGAAGCAAGCTCCAAGAGCATGGTATGAGAGACTAAGTAAGTTTTTGATTGAAAATAGTTTTACAAGAGGAAAAATAGACACAACTCTCTTCACAAAAACTCACAAGAATGACACATTACTAGTCCAAATATATATTGATGATATTATATTTGGTGCTACTAATGAGTTCATGTCTCAAGAGTTTGCTAAGTGCATGCAAGGAGAATTTGAAATGAGCATGATGGGAGAACTCACCTACTTTCTTGGACTTCAAATCAAACAATTGAAAGAGGGGATCCTCATCAATCAATCGAAGTACACCAAGAATCTATTAAAAATGTTTGGCATGGAAAACTCAGAGTTAATTGGCATTCCTATGAGCACCTCTACAGAACTTGACCTAGATGGGGGAGGTAAGTATGTAGACACTAAAACTTATATAACCATGATATGAGCTTTAATTTATTTAACTGGAAGTAGACCTGATATAATTTTCAGTGTATGCATGTGTGCAAGATTTCACGCTAATCCTAAGGAATCACATGTAATTGCAATAAAAATAATCCTCAGATATCTACAAGGGACTCAAAACCTAGGATTATGATACTCTAGAGATTCATCTTTTGAGCTTGTAGGATATTCATATGCTGATTTTATGGGTTGTAGACTAGATAGAAAAAGCACTAGTGGAACATGCCAATTCTTAGGTGCAATGCTAACCTCTTGGTTATCTAAGAAACAAAACTCGATTGTGCTAGCAATCGCTGAGGCGGAATATATAGCAGTCGGAAGTTGTTGTGCACAAGTGTTGTGGATGAAATAACAACTAGAAGACTATTGCATGTGTTGGAAATCACCTTGACAAGATGCCCAGGTGGTGATCTTCCAAAAACCAAAGTCTAGAATGACTTGTAGAAAGAATTTTAGCAATCAAACACAAGAACAGAAAATCAAAGAAAGAAAGAAGATAAACAATTTGTTATCGAGGTTCGACAATGTGCCTATGTCCCCATGAGTTCCTCCGAACTCTCTGCACTATGTCAAATGGTTCTTACAAGTTACAGCAATCCCTTTCAAGAAGCTCAAGTTCTTGAAAATTTTGTGATGAAAATGGAATTGATCACAACTTTTCAACATCAAGAACTCCTCAATAGAATAGGGTTGTTGACAGGAAAAATAGAGTTATAGAAGAATTTGCGAGAACAACGCTTTGTGGAAATAGTTTGCCAAAATACTAATGGGTTAAAGTCGTAAACACTTCTTGCTATGTCCTAAATAGAGTTTTAATCAAGCCTATACTTAACAAAACTCCATATAAATTATGGAAAGGTAGAAAGCCAAATATCTTTTATTTTCGCGCTTTTAGTTGTAAATGTTTTATCCTAAATAACAATAAAACTAACTTGGTTAAATTTGACTCAAAGACTGATGATGGGATATTCTTAGGATATTCAACCTCTAGTAAAGCTTATAGAGTCTTTAACAAAAGAACTCTAGTGGTTGAAGAATCCGTACATGTAGCCTTTGATAACTCAATTAGTAGTAGAGTAGTTTCTTTTAATGATGCAGATTTTATTCCAAGAACGGAAACACCTACTCCCATTGTTGACCTAAAGGAGAGCCAACCTCAAATAAGTCAAGAGGTAGATGCTTTCAATCTTGATCAACCATCTACAAGTCAACAAGAGGGTAGTCTTCCCAAAGATTGGAGATATATGAATTATCATCCATTCGACCAAGTGATTGGTGATCCTTCACAAAGGGTAAGAACTCGCTCCTCTATCAGGAATATTTGTAATTGTGTAGCTTATTTATCGCAAGTAGAACCTAAGACATTTGTAGAAGCCGAAAAGGGTGTTGATTGGATAAATACTATGCAAGACGAAATAAATCAATTTGAAAGAAACAAAGTATGGAATCTAGTTCCTAGGCCAAATAATCATACTATAATAGGAACTAAATAGGTATTTAGAAATGAGATGGATGAAAATGGAATAGTAACTAGGAACAAAGGTAGACTAGTTGCTAAAGGATATAATTAAGAAGAATGAATAGATTTTGGTGAGACCTATGCTCCAATAGCTAGATTAGAAGCTATTCAAATGTTATTAGCCTTTGCATGCTTTAATAAATTTAAACTATTTCAAATAGATGTAAAAAGTGCATTTTAAATGGTTTTGTAGAAGAAGAGGTGTATGTAGAGCAACCTCTTGGATTTGAAAATCTTAGTCTTCCAAACCATGTTTATAAGCTTTTAAAGCTTTCTATGGGTTGAAGGAAGCTCCAAGAGCATGGTATGAGAGACTAAGTAAGTTTTTGATTGAAAATGGTTTTACAAGAGGAAAAATAGACACAACTCTCTTCCCAAAAACTCACAAGAATGACACATTACTAGTCCAAATATATGTTGATGATATTATATTTGGTGCTACTAATGAGTTCATGTGTCAAGAGTTTGCTAAGTGCATGCAAGGAGAATTTGAAATGAGCATGATGGGAGAACTCACCTACTTTCTTGGACTTCAAATCAAACAATTGAAAGAGGGGATCCTCATCAATCAATCAAAGTACACCAAGAATCTATTAAAAATGTTTGGCATGGAAAACTCGGAGTTAATTGGCATTCCTATGAGCACCTCTACAAAACTTGACCTAGATGGGGGAGGTAAGTGTGTAGACACTAAAACTTATAGAAGCATGATATGAGCTTTAATTTATTTAACTGCAAGTAGACCTGATATAATGTTAAGTGTATGCATGTGTGCAAGATTTCAAGCTAATCCTAAGGAATCACACGTAATTGCAATAAAAATAATCCTTAGATATCTACAAGGGACTCAAAACCTAGGATTATGATACTCTAGATATTCATCTTTTGAGCTTGTAGGATATTCATATGCTGATTTTATGGGTTGTAGACTAGATAGAAAAAGCACTAGTGGAACATGCCAATTCTTAGGTGCAATGCTAACCTCTTGGTTATCTAAGAAACAAAACTCGATTGTGCTAGCAATCGCTGAGGCGGAATATATAGCAGTCGAAAGTTGTTGTGCATAAGTTTTGTGGATGAAATAACAACTAGAAGACTATTGCATGTGTTGGAAATTACCTTGACAAGATGCCCAGGTGGTGATCTTCCAAACACCCAAGTCTAGAATGACTTGTAGAAAGAATTTCAGCAATCAAACACAAGAACAAAAAATCAAAGAAAGAAAGAAGACAAACAATTTCTTATCGAGGTTTGACAATGTGCCTACGTCCCCGTGAGTTCCTCCGAACTCTCTGCACTATCTCAAATAGTTCTTACAAGTTACAGCAATCCCCTTCAAGAAGCTCAAGTTCTTGAAGAAACCAAGAAGAGAAAAAAGAAGATTACAATGCTCTCTCTCTATACTACTCTCTTCTTTATAATCAACCCTCACTACAAAGAGTCTCTCTTGTGTTTATGTCTCTCACACAATTCTCTCTTGTATTACAATTGATCTCAAAGTGTGTCTTGTATGTGTTGTATTCTATATGTGAAAAATGAGGCTTGGGAACTCCTTTTATAGCCTTTCACTTCTTGGACATTCTTATGAATCAATTTCCACCCTTTTATTATGATCTCCACTTAATCATAGCCCTTCATCACTTCCCAAGTGGTACTGTGCATTTTAACCTTGCACTCACGCACTTAAAAGGGTCTTAAAATAGGCTATCCATGTGTGCAGCCCTTTGCCTAGCGCCTAGGTGCTTAACAGGGGGCGCCATGGTGCTGGGAAGGGCACCTTTGCACACCTTATGGACGTCATGGTGCTGGTTCTGGGTGCCATGGCGCTGATGCGGTTCTTCAGCACACCATTTTGGACGCCATGGTGCTGTTTGCTGGGTGCCATGGCACTGATGCGATCCTTCAGCACATTATTCTGCACGCCATGGTGCTGATGCTGGGCGCCATGGCACATGTTGATGCTGCTGCTATGCGCACACTTCCCTGATTGTGTGCAGAAGTGCGCACACTAGTGCGCATGGCCTTTCCTTGCTCCAAATTGATGCACACACATGTGTGCAATCTTCTAACTTGCTGAACTTTGATATTTCACCTTAGTTTTGGACTTTAACCTTTTTAAACCATGGTTGGACCTGTTTGAACCTTATTACAATAACAACAATCTCTACCTTTGTCTAAGTGTTCAAAAAACCTGAACCATTGTGCAGAAAGCTTCGGGATCCAAACTCATCTTGAGTCATCAATTAACCAACTCCAATCCTAAGTAATTCAAGGCAATGATTGAACTTACTTAGAGGTAGAATTTTAGTAGCTAAATCTGCAGGATTTTCTTCTGTGGTCTTCTTGTCAACATGAATGCATCCTTTCGTACCATTTTCCGAAATGTAATGATACCGAACATTCATATGATTTGTCCTCTCATGGAACACTAGATTCCTCCATAAGTACCACATACTTTGGCTATCCAAAGACACCATAACCTGCTCTTTTAGGATCTCCCACTCGTCCAACAACCCTTTGCACCCCATAGCCTCCTTTATGGCTTCCATAGCAGCTATGTATTCTACCACTGGCTGCCACTGAGCCTTCAAATATCTCAGCAACTTCTTTATCCCAAGCCAATACTACTTTCCAGGATTGCTCACAAATTTGCTGAGAACACCCATTGCCCAAGAAACCCTCAACCAGTTTCTCTCCTTTTCTTGGATTCTACACATCCCAAGGATCTTTTGTGTAAGGCTGAGATCCTTTCTCTCAAACTCCTCACTGAGTTGAGATGTAAACCTTTTCATCCTCTTCCTAGTGTTCCAAACCAACAACCTATCAATGACATAGATGAGGATACTCACCATCTTCTCCACCTTGGGTCAAGGTGAGAAAGTTTCTGTGAAATCTATGTCTTCTCTTCTTGTGAACCCATTCGCTACCAGCCTAGCCTTGTTCCAGACATCATCTCTGGGAGGGTACCCTTCTTTGATCTTATAAGTGCACTTACATTCCACAACTCTCTGATTTCCTGAAATTTTTACCAATTCCCAGAAGTTGTTCTTCCTCAAAGAATCCATTTCTTCCTCCATAGCTAACTGCCACTTTGATGAATCCCTACACTCCATGGCATCCGTGTAAGTTTCTGGTTCAACCTCTCCTTCTATCCAAGGAGCTGCTACATTAGCATC
The DNA here is from genome assembly GCA_023935145.1 of Bretschneidera sinensis. NCBI lineage: Eukaryota > Viridiplantae > Streptophyta > Magnoliopsida > Brassicales > Akaniaceae > Bretschneidera > Bretschneidera sinensis. The sequence goes on along the minus strand of CM043700.1, from coordinate 70,426,525 downwards.
CGCAAACCCATATCTCAAGGGTGATCTAACCACTCTCCTTCCCCGGTCTCTTGTGAACTAGTAGTTATTTACTGCATCAACCTCTTCTTGTTCAGCCTCTTCCTGAGTTTCTTAAGCTTCTTGGCCTTCATCCAAGGGCTCTACTTGGTCCGAACCCTCTTGCCTCCTCTGCTCTACCTGAACCGAATTCTTCTTGATGCGATGCTCCATAACTTCCGGTTTGGTTTGCTCACTAGCCCCTGCAGGGTTAGTTTTCTCCAAGTAGGGAAATAACAATTCATTAAAAATAACATCCCTACTTATAATCAGTTTCATGCCATTCATTTCTAAAGACCACAACCTATATCCCTAACCCCATCACCATATCCTAGAAATACACATTTTTTAGATCTTGGGCTAAGTTTATCCTCCTTTTGATGTGCATATGCAGCACAACCAAAAGTCCTAAGGTTGTTTAATTCAGGGGGTTTTCCACTCCACATCTCCATGGGAGTCTTGAGCTCTAAAGCTGTAGAGGGTGATCTATTTATCAAGTATGCAGCTGTTGCTACAGCTTCTCCCCAAAAATATTTTGGTAAACCAGATCCATTTAACATGCACCTAACCTTTTCTATAAGGGTCTTATTTATCCATTCAGCAACTCCACTTTGCTGAGGGGTTTCCACAACCGTCTTATGTCTTAGAATCCAATTTAACCTATAGAATTGATCAAGTTCTTGGTTAAAAATTTCTAAGCCATTATCGGTTCTTATCTCTTTAACTACTCTACCCATTTGAGTCTCAACCAGCCCTTTCCACACCACTAACTTATTCAAGGCATCTGATTTATTTCTAAGCAAATAAACCCACACTCTTCTTGAATAATCATTAATTAAAGACAGAAAATAAAAGTTACCTCCCTGTGTTAGTGTCATTGCTAGTCCCCAAAGGTCCGCATGAATGTAGTCAAGAATCCCCTTAGATTTGTGCACTTCGGTATTGAAGCTGACCCGGTGTTGCTTCCCAAGAATGCAACTCTCACAGAAATCAAGTTCCTCTACTTTGTCTCCACCAAGTAGGCCATCATTGCTGAGAACTTGCAGGCCATCTTCGCTCATATGTCCCAAGCGAGTATGCCAAAGGGTTGCCTCATCTCAACCATCAAGCTTGCTACTTGATCATTGATTTCTGTCTCTCCGATCTTCTCATAGAGTCCATCGTTTCTTGCTACCTTGATCACTACCAAAGATCCCTTTACCACCTTGACCTTTCCTCCCTCTATCTTGTATGTGTATCCCATGGAATCCAGCTGCCCCAATGAGATCAAATTTCTCTTCAAATCTGGAACATACCTCACATTTCCAGCAGCCTTGTGACCCCATCAAACATCCTCAATTGGATGTCTCCAATCCCTCTCACTTGGCAAGAATTGTCATTCCCCTAGAAGACCCTTCCATCATTGATCTCCTTGAAATTCTTGAACAATTCCTTGTGATGGCACATATGATAAGTGCACCCGGTATCCAAGATCCATTTCCAGCTGCCTTCTTGCCCCTTGCTCATATCTAAGCACACAACAAGAACATCATCACCTTGTTGTTCTTCCATGGCAATCGAAGCTTCTCCATTGTTGGTATGGCTTCTCCTTTTGATCCCATAACCTCTTCTTGCAATATTTCTTGAAATGGCCCTCTTTGTTGCAGTAGAATCATCTCCTTCCTCCTCCAAGTCTTGTATTGGAATGAGATCTCCCATGGCTCTCTCCCTTACCTTTGTCCCGATAGTAGCCACTGTTGCTACTGCCATTCCTAGCTGCTGGCCTTCCTCTTACAAATAACCCATCATCACTTAATGTCTCCTTCATCTTGGCTTTGAAATCATGTACCCTTATGGCATTGATCACAATCTCCTTTGTCAAAGTATTCATTCCATACTCAATGGCATTAATCAAGTTATCAAAGCAATCAGGAAGAGAATTTAACAAAATGACAGCCAATTGTTCATCTGGAAAAATAATGCTACAGTTATTCAAATCTTGAACTAGCTTATTAAAGACATCAAGATTATCTTGCAACTCTTTACTAGGATCCATTTTAAAAGCAAAGATTCTTTTAAGAAGATAAATCTTGTTAAGAAGAGTTTTGGTAAGAAACAACTCATCTAGTTTCTTCCATATGATAGCCAGATCCTCCGAGTCTCCGCACTCCCTTGTGACACTATCCGACATGTGTAAGAAAATGGTGCTGTAAGCCATCTTCTTCATCTCAGTCCGCTGGTTTTCCGTGACACTTGCTGAAAAAGCATCATCTTCTCCAATAGCCAAGTTCACTTTCTGTTGCATTAGAATCGCCTTGATCTTCCACTTCCAAAGGACAAAGTCTCCCTTTCCATCAAACTTCTCTACACAGAAATTTGAAGCCATCTTTGCGGACAAGATCCCAGATTTATACACTACCCACAAATGCTTTCTTCAACCTCAAGAACATAGACTGAAGATGGATCTTAACACTGTTATTGAATCAACCTTCAAGAACACGACCGGATCTTGATCTTTATACCTTTCTTGAATCACCCAAGAAGTTAATCTTTGATTCTTGGAGTCTTGGCTCCGTCACCTTCTACTTCTTGCTCCGATAACCAGCTGTACAGCTCTGATACCACTGTCCAAAGCTTTGATACCACTGTTGGAAATCACCTTGATAAGATGCCCAGGTGGTGATCTTCTAGACACCCAAGTCTAGAATGACTTGTAGAAAGAATTTCAGCAATCAAACACAAGAACATAAAATCAAAGAAAGAAAGAAGACAAGCAATTTGTTATCAAGGTTCGGCAATGTGCCTATGTCCCCGTGAGTTCCTCCAAACTCTCTGAACTATCTCAAATGGTTCTTACAAGTTACAACAATCCCCTTCAAGAAGCTCAAGTTCTTGAAGAAACCAAGAAGAAAAGAAAGAAGATTACAATGCTCTCTCTCTATACTACTCTCTTCTTTACAACCAGCCCTCATTACATAGAGTCCCTCTTGCGTTTATATCTCTCACACAATTCTTTCTTGTACTACAATTAATTTCAAAGTGTGTCTTGTATGTGTTGTATTCTATATGTGAAAAATGAGGCTTGGGAATTCCTTTTATAGCCTTCACTTCTTGGACATTCTTGTGAATCAATTTCCACCCTTTGATCATGATCTCCACTTAATCATCTCCCTTATCACTTCCCAAGTGGTGCTGTGCGTTTTAACCTTGCACTCACGCACTTAAAAGGGTCTTAAAATAGGCTATCCATGTGTGCAGCCCTTTGCCTAACGCCTAGGCGCTCAATAGGGGGCGCCATTGTGCTGGGCAGGGCACCTTTGCACACCTTTTGGATGCCATGGTGCTGGTTCTGGGCGCCATGGCGCTGATGCTGTCCTTCAGCACACCATTCTGGACACCATAGTGCTAGTTACTAGGTGCCATGGCACTGATACGGTCCTTCAGCACATTATTCTGGACGCCATGGTGCTGATACTGGGCGCCATGGCGCATGCTGATGCTGCTGTTGTGTGCACACTTCCCTGATTGTGTGCAGAAGTGCGCACACTAGTGCGCATGGCCTTCTCTTATTACAAATTGATGCACACACATGTGTTCAGTCTTCTAACTTGCTAAACTTTGATACTCGACCTTAGGTTTGGACTTTAACCATTTTTAAACCATGGTTGGACCTGTTTGAACCTTAGACAAATAATAACAATGAACTTTAAAGATATTCCAATTCATTGTGATAACACAAGTGCCATCAACTTAACCAAAAACCCTATTCAGCATTCTAAAACCGAACTTATAGAAATTAGACATCATTTCATAAGAGATCATGCTCAAAAGGATGATATTAGACTAGAATTCATTCCTTCAGAATATCAAATAGCTGATATTCTTACAAAACCTTTAAGTGAAGATAGCTTTTGTAAGATTGGACTATTGATGGGCTTGAAAGACTATAATAAACTGTATGTTTGATTGCATCAACATTTAACATATGCATGTTTGACATCTAATGAATGAGTATTAACTCTTATTTAATATCTCTCTCAATCAAGATGGAATAAATAAACAAAAGTCATGCTAAAACTCTAAGCTAGAGCTCAAATTTTTTTCGTTTCATAAAGGGTCCAGTAGACTGGTAACATGATCTAATCGATTGGTAACACACTGCCAATTCAACCAATCGAGTAATTCAAGGAACCAGTCGACTAGTACCACAAGACATTGTTTTAAGCAAAAATTTGAAACCTACCCAGTCGACTGGTATGTCTCTACCAGTTTACCCAGTCGATTAGTGTTCCGACCCAGTCTACTGGTACGTCAAAAATTCCCAAAATGATGAAGGACCCAGTCAACTAGTGCCCTAACCCAATCGACTGGTATCGCGATTTTATAAATAGTCTCTTCAGTTTTGCACGCCATTTTTAAAACCCTAAGCTTTCTCTCTCTAGAAAATTCGTGTTTTTAGCCCAAAATCTCTTAAATCCACACCATATAACCTTCATTCATACTTTAAATCATCTATTTTTCAACTTTCCACGGTTGAAAAATCCACATTTCCCAAAAACTCTCTCAAGAATTTCTTTACACAATGTTTGAGAGAATCCAAATTAAAACCACTGTTAGAGGACCTTACGTGCCTACAAGGCCTCGGTCTAAGAAGTCATCGGCATCAGACATGAAGGAAAAATGAGTGGTTGGTTCATTAAGCAAAAGAATATGGGGTGAGCTTGATGAGTCTTTATTTTGGAGCCCCGTCGCCAATAAGAGGTATATCTCTGTTATTTGCAATAAAAAGATCATGACGGGTAGATTCGTAGATTTTGACTCTATCCATCATGTTAACTTTGATATTTTACATTTTTTGAGGCCATTAACTTAAACACACTTGTAACTATCCACCAAAAATAAAACCCGCGCCTTATCCACCAATTCTATGCCAACTTGGTCAAACCGAGCCCATTAGCTCTTCGATTTAGGACCAAGGTAATAGGCATAGAATTTGAAGTTAATACTGATCTTTTCATCAATATCCTGAGGATCCCAGTGGAAGGGATCTAATGGAGTATGGACAGATGGTTGGACAACTTCAATTATGAGGAGGTATGCCAGATCGTTAGAGGAGACCCTAACTACATCTTTAGGCCCACTACATTTCACACCTGTAGTGACATTCCCCTCGAGTCGAAGCTGTTCAACATCATTGTGAGTTTGACCATCCATCCATGACTCAGGAGTCGGGGATATCTCTCGAAGATAGACGTAATATTGATTTGGTGTTTTAAAACTAGACACCATTTCAATATCTACCCCCTACTGCTTGCCAACATGATAAACGGTGAAACTAGTGATTCCAGGTTCCTTCCCTACGAGATGCTCATCACCCTTATCCTACAGCACTTCCGTGTCCCTCTACCCGCCTTTGAGACTCAGAACATCGGCCCCATGAAAATCACCAACGTCTCTTCTTTGAAGAAGATAGGGTGCATGATCTGAGATGGGATGATATACTCCAAGGCTAGGAGTAACATACAGATCGGTGATGGTGATGATAGCAACGATGAGGGCGATGAGGTTCCTGGTGATGCAGCTCCTCCTACTACGATGGATACTGATAACCGAGCACCCAGTCCACAGTATGGTGGTTCTAATGCTGGTTAGGCTGGATACAATGATTTCCTACAGTCTATTTCAAGCCTCCAACTGTCCATGCAGTCCAAGTTTTAGAGCTTGAACTCTTTAGTTGATTCTATGCATCGCGACTTCCGCACACTTCATGACGATTTCGAGTTGCACTGAAAGCACACAGAGGGCTTTTTAGCTGAGCTTTGGGATCTTCTATGAGGCAACTGTGATTCTCCCACTCACTTAATTTTATGCTATATCTCCTTAATTGTGTATATATATAGCTCTTAGATGATCTTAGCACGAATATTTCATGTTTTATCATACATTTTTATTATTGTACTCAGTATTCGGCTTCTATAAACCCATGATGTATGGACTCTTGTATTTATATGCTTACTTTTTAGTTATCTAGTCTATGGTTCATATACTTGCTTTACTTTTGAGTTATATGATTACTTGGTTTAAGCCATTCGTATTCCGTAATATGCTTTAACTACTTATGCTAGTGTGGAAACTTTCGACCCTTCTCGGGAAGTCTTTCTAGTCTGAATAATGCCTAGTTTTTGCATAAAAGTTTTTTTTTTTTTTTTTTTTGCATTATCATTCTGTCTTTGTTATCCAAGTTGCTTATTTTTTAGTTTACACCCCCTTTTCTGCTGTTGTCAAAACGGGGGAGAAAAAGAGAAAAATCAATGTAAACTTAGAATATAGCACATATTTAGAGGGAACATTGCTTCGAACACATTGACAAATGTATTATAGAAATGTATGCTTGGTTGAGTTGAGATAACTGCTTATAAACTACGTTTTGAATGCTCAACATGTTGGCTTTTATCCGAAAAACAGAGGAGACTTTGTCCAAATTTTTCTAAAAACCGACATTTAGCTTTTAAAAACTATTTTTCTCTCATTAGTTCTGTCATCGTCAAAAAGGGAGAGATTTTTTACCTGTATTTAATTTTAATAATGGCAAAACACTACTCTAATAGCACTAACAGTTTTATTTTAGTGTCCAAGCGACAAAAACATTCAGCATAAAAACAAAAATGCAAGAACTCAACTCGATTCAGACATTAAGACAAGACAGAATATCTAGAATAGGCATTAAGATAATTAGAAACAATTGTAAATCTCTTATGTTCAACTACTTAGCTTGATCTGTGGCTTATTTTACAAAAGACTTTGATAAAACTATTAATACAAATGTTTCTAAGTCAAAAACAGTTTTGAAACATGAAAAACTGGGTTGAAGGATAACCAAGTCGATTGGTTCCATATACTAGTCGACTGGGGTATGGGACAGAAGGTTCCCAGTCGACTGGTATCAAGAACCCAGTCGACTGGCAACTGGGATAGAAAGTTTCCAATCGACTGGTGCTTAGGACACAATCGATTGGTACTCTCTCATAGCCTAAAAAGCGAAGTTTCTCACTTGACTCAGTCGACTGGTACAAAGGCCCAATCGACTGGTAAATCGAAAATATGACCGTTTGAGACACGTGACTTGATCTTTTAATGCCCCAAGCCTACCAAATCAGTGTCAAATGGTCATATTGATTCAAGGCTATATAAACCCACTTCAATGAGCATTTAAAACAAGAAGAGAACACATTCAATTAACAAGTTTTTCTCATTAATTCTCAAAAGCTTTGAAAAATTTATTGTTGAGCCATTCTTCTAGCTTATTCTTGAAAGAGGGATATTATTCATTTGTAAAAGCAATTATTGTTATCTCTCTATCATTTACTTTACAACAAATCTCATTTATTGTAAAGGGGACAGAGTTGTAATAACTCTTAGAGTGTTTAAGATTAAACACTTCTTTATAGATTTTATGAGAAAGGGATTAGCTTCCATGAGGAAGGGATTGCTTGTAATGTTTATCCAACACCTGTGAAGTTGCATGACTAAAGTTTTAGTGGATTACTTCAAAGAGGTTCCTTGAAGAGAGTGGAAGTAAGGTCGGAGGGATTCCGATATTGCCGAACCACTATAAACGGAGTTTGTACTTTCTCTTCCTTAAAGTCTTTCACTTTCAAGCACATTACTTGTTTGTATGCTTTGTGCATTCAACTATTTTAGAAACTTTCAAAGTAATTAGCAAAAGTTTTTAAAACCCAATTAATCCCCTTGGGTTTAAACCTCGGTTTTCACCAATCTATGCTTGATGGCAATCGACGACGAAAATGAGGTATCTAATTCTTCCCCCTCTAATAATAACATTGTTATTAGTAGTGAAAAGTTAATTGAAGTTATAAATGAGATGCATGAAGAATTGAAGAAATTCGATTATAGAAATATGGCTCTTAAGAAGGAAGTTCCATCTCTCTCTAAAGAGATGGAGGGCATAAAGGAAAAAAAAAAGAAAAACTATCTTCCATGCTTTATAACTCTTCACAAGATTTTCTAAAAAATAAAAATGACATTTTAAAGAAGAAAATAATGGATTTGAATAGAGCTATATCTAGACTTATGCTTGGAAAAGAAAAGCTAGATGAAGTGTTATCTAGCCAAAGATTAAATGGAGGAAAATCTGGCTTGGGTTATTCTCTATTAGACAAGAAAAAGTCTAAAGAGACTTTGTTCATGAAAACACAATGTTTTAATGAAGCCTCCACTTCCAAGACCTCTAGCAAGATTAAAAGTGCTTCTTCAATATATGCTAGTAGGTCTAATAATGTGAATTTAAATTCTAATGCATTTACTAGAATGAAGTATCCTAGAAATACTCATGCATATATGTATGCTCATTCAAGAAATGCAAATGCTAGGAATGATCATTCAAGAAATGCATATACTAAAATTCAATTCCTAGGAGTAACCATCATGTGCATCCTAAAGATAATATGTTTACTCATAACTTGCACACTACACATAAACATCCTAGGAATTACCATCATGTGTATTCTAGAATTAATATGTATGCTCACACCACAAGTGCACATCTTAGGAGCTACCATCATACATTTCCTAGTAATAACATGCATGTTCATAACTTTAATCATAGAAACATGTATATTAGGAATGCTTATCCAAGGAACTATAGACATGCACAATTAAGAAATCGTAAAAATTTCAATAACTATTATCCTAGGATTATGCATCATTAATATGTCTATAATTATAGAGCACCTTATAATGTTAAGAAAGTATGGGTCCTTAAAGGAATCATATTTTCTATAACTAACCCAAAGAACCTAAGAAATTTTGGGTACCTAAGAGTACTATTGTGTATTCTGTGTAAGGTAGTTATGTCTCCACACCAAGGAAAAATGTAACCATTGGTACCTTGATAGTGATGCTCAAAGCATATGACCGGTGATTAAAGCATGTTCAAAGAGCTAACTCTAAGGGATGTTGGACATATCACCATTGGAGATAACACAAAGATAAAGATCATCGGGCATGAAAAAGTTGATTTTATTCTAAGAGTGGAAACACTTACTCCCATTGTTGACTCGAATGAGAGCCAACCTCAAACAAGTCAAGAGATGCTCTCAATTTTGATCAACCATCTACAAGTCAACAAGAGGATAGTCTTTCCAAAGATTGGAGGTATATGAATTATCATCCAGTTGATCAAGTGATTGGTGATCCTTCACAAGGGGTAAGAACTCGTTCCTCTATTAGAAATATTTGTAGTTGTGTAGCTTATTTATCTCAAGTAGAACCTAAGACTTTTGTAGAAGTCGAGAAAGATGTTGATTGCATAAATGCTATGCAAGAAGAATTAAATCAATTTGAAAGAAACAAAGTATGAAATCTAGTTTCTAGACCAAAGAATCACACTATAATAGAAACTAAATGGGTATTTAGAAATAAGATAGATGAAAATGGAATAGTAACTAGGAACAAGGCTAGACTAGTTGCTAAGGGATATAATCAAGAAGAAGGAATAGATTTTGATGAGACCTATTATAATACCCATATTTGTAAAGTAAGGATAAAGAAGTACTTTAATAAATATGACATAGAGTTAAAATAACATATATAACTTTAGTTTTTTTTATTTTTTATTTACTTACCAAATCCTGTTTGGTTTTTCTTCAACCAATATTCAAATTGCTCTATTTCTTTAAACACTTGGGGACCAAAAGAAAGGTTAAAAGAGTAAAATTTTAAAAGGGTTTACAGGAGAATTTCACAGAGAGTCACGAAAAGCTCTTAGAAAAACAAAAGGTAACAACATGAATTTTATTTTTTAAATTTAGTATACTTGAAATTTCTCGGAATTCATTGTGATAATTTTCAAAGGGTACAAATTATGCAAGAATTGAAGAATAAATTAGGAATTTTAATATAAATATTATGTCAGGTGTTAACGATCAACAATCGGGTGAAATTGCTGAAATGAGCAGGAAAGGCAATGAGGTGATCACAGGTAGCTCTAAGTGCTATGTGGTGAGTTAGATTTACTTTAAGTAATCAAGATAAATATGAAATATATAGTGATAATATTAGAATAAATCATTAACTTATGATTTGGTGATAGATTAAAGTTGGTTGATAGGTATGATAGGAAAGTGGATGTATAGAGAATTATTTTAGGAGAAATAATATTATTGAAATAATGAATCGATTTAATAATAAATGTGATAAGTGAAATTCTCGATGAGCTATGGTTGATGATTTGATATGATTTATGAGGATAGGAAATTTAATGGATCTTGACGAGCTATGGTTAATGATTTGATATGATTTATGAAGAGAAGAATTTAGTGGAATTTTTCAAATAATAATTTAAGAATAATCAGGATAGCTAATTTAAATGTTCGAATTCATGCTTGTTTCTATATTATTGTTCATATGCATATTTTATATCATTATTCATATGCATATAAATGAAAATAAAAGAATCGGGAAGGCAGCCGATCTAAATGAAAATAAAAGAACCAGCAAGGTAGCCAGTCTAAATGAAAACCGTGATAGTTGGTATATGTTAGAAACAAAATAACTGGGAGGGCAGCCGGTCTAAATGAGAATAAAAGAATCGGGAAGGTAGTCAGTCTAAATGAGAATGAAAGAACCGGAAAGGCAACCGGTCTAAATGAGAATGTTAGAACCGGGAAGGCAGCCGGTTTAAGATAAAAACATGTCGACATGTGGGAAGACGTTCCTAATAATAATAACATTTAACTTCACGCATTGCATTTTCTTTAAATATTGATTGTTATTGCTTGATATGTTAAAGTGCTATTTATGATTGTAAATCTATTGATAGAGGAATGAGTTTTACAGAGAGACAAAAATGCTAAGGAAGAAATATAAAAATATGTCTGATGAGTAACTTAAAAAGAGATTGTGTAATAGGAGAATTATGAAATTGAGTAGTGATTACAAAATATTGTTATTGAATTATTTGAGTAAAAAGATGAATGATTATCGGAAGATTTTTTTATAAGTAATTGAATTATAAGATGTAACTGGAAGTATAGAATTGAATACTTCAGGTAAATTTAATTCACTAAGCTTGTGAAACTCACTCCTCATTGTACAATGATTTCAGGTAATAGGCAGGACAAATAGTTTGGTGAGTTGAGATTCATACAAAGCCATTATCTATAAGTCATGTGTGTGTCCATATCCTTAGACTAATTAGAAAATAAAATAAAAATTTATTTGTAAATATTCATGCATATTACGTTGTATAAAATGTTTCAGTCAATATCAGAATGATGTATCTCCCCTGTTGAGGATTGAGGATTGATGTAAAATTTTATGTTGGTATTATTGTTTATTGTTGCATATATGTGTCATGCTCAGATTTTCAAAATGTGACAACACCGTCTTGGGGGTGGCCAACCCGGGATGGGTCGTTACACATATACTCTCATAGCTAGATTAGAAGCTATTCGTATGCTATCAGCCGTTGCTTGCTTTAATAAGTTTAACCTATTCAAATGGATGTATAAAGTGCATTTTTAAATGGATTTATAGAAGAAGAGGTGTATGTTGAGCAACCTCTTGGATTTGAAAATCCTAGCCTTCCAAACCATGTTTATAAGCTTTTTAAAGCTCTTTATGGGTTGAAGCAAGCTCCAAGAGCATTGTATGAAAGACTAAGAAAGTTTTTGCTTGAAAATGATTTTACAAGAGGAAAAATAAACACAACCCTCTTCATAAAAACTCACAAAAATAACACACTACTAGTCCAAATATATGTTGATAATATTATATTTGGTGCTACTAATGAATTTATGTGTCAAGAGTTTGCTAAGTGAATTCAAGGTGAATTTTAAATAAGCATGATGGGATAGCTTACCTACTTTCTTGGACTTCAAATCAAACAATTAAAAGATGGCATCCTCATCAATCAATCAAAGTACACCAAGGACCTATTAAAGAGATTTGGGATGGAGAGCTCAAAGTCAATTGGCACTCCTATGAGCACCTCTACAAAACTTGACCTAGATGAGGAAGGTAAGTGTGTAGATACTAAAACTTATAGAATCATAATAGGAGCTTTACTTTATTTAACTGCAAGTAGACCTGATATAATATTCAGTGTATGCATGTGTGCTAGATTTCAAGCTAATCCTAAGGAATCACATGTAATTGTAGTAAAAAGAATCCTTAGATATCTACAATTGACTTAAAACCTAGGATTATGGTATTCTAGAAAATCAATTTTTGAGCTTGTAGGATATTTAGATTCTGATTTTGCAGGTTGTAAACTACATAGATAAAGCACTAGTGGAACATGCCAATTCTTGAGTGCAATGCTAACCTCTTGGTTTTTCAAGAAACAAAATTCGGTTGCGCTATCAACCACCAAAGCGGAATATGTAGCAGCCGAAAGTTGTTGTGCACAAATGATATAGATGAAACAACATTTAGAAGATTATGGTATGAACTTTAAAGATATACCAATTCATTGTGATAACACTAGTGCTATCAACTTAACCAAAAACCCTATTCAGCACTCTAGAACCAAACATACAGAAATAAGACATCACTTTATAAAAGACCATGCTCAAAATGGTGATATTAGACTAGAATTCATTCCTTCAGAAGATCAAATAGTTGATATTCTTACAAAACCCTTAAGTGAAGATAGCTTTTTGCAAAATTAGACTATTGGTGGGCTTGATAGACTATGATAAAATGTATGTTTGATTGCATCAACATTCATCATATGCATATTTGATATCTAGTGAATGAGTATTAACTCTTATTTAATATATCTCTCACTCAAGATGGCATAGATAAACAATTTCATGCTGAAATCTCAAGTTAAAGCTCAAAATTTTAAGTTTTCTAGAGGACCCACTCGACTGGTATCCCACTGCCCATTTTACCAATCGGCTAGTACAAAGCATCCAGTCAACTGGTATTACAAGACATTGTTTAGAGCTAAAATTTGAAATTTTGGTGGCCTACCCAGTCGACTGCTATGTCTCTGCTAGTTTACCCAGTCGACTAGTGTAGTCAACTGGTATGTCACGCTGTCCTCAAAAAATGAAGGACCTAATCGGCTGGTACCCTAACCCAGTCAACCAGTATTGCGATACTATATATAATTGCTTCAGTTTTTCAGAAATTTTACGCCATTTTCGAAAACCCTAAGCTTTCTCTCTCTAAAAAATCTCTGAATCAAGGTTAAAATCTCTCAAAACAACTCCATAGAATCTTCAATCATACCTCCAATCATCATTTCTTCAACTTTTCACAGTTGAAAACTCAAGTTCTCCCCAAATCTCTTTTTAAACAATTTTTTTCACAAAATGTCTTAGAGAATCCAGATCAAAACCACCGTTGGAGGACCTTATGCGCTTACGAGGCCCCCCTCTAAGAAATCCATGGCACCTGACACAAAAAGGGGTTAGCTAGCTGGTTCTTCAAGTAAGAAGGCAAGGTCTAAGCTCGATGACCCATTTTTTTGGAGCCCCGCCACCAAGAGCAGGTATAATTCTGTCATCCGTAAAAAAAAAAGATCATGATGGGTAGATTTGTTGATTTCAATTCTATCTGTCATGCAAATTTTGACATATAGCCTACTTTTGAGGCTATTCACCTAACACCTGTTGTAAACATCCACAAAAAATACTACACACACCTCATTCACCAGTTTTACTCCAAGTTGGTGAAACCGAGTCCACTGGCTCTTCGATTCAGAACCAGTGTGATGGGAAAGAATTTGAGGTAAACACTAACCTTCTGGTCAATATCCTGAGGATCCCTATGTGAGGGGTCCAATGGAGTCTGGATTGATAGCTAGATAACTTTGATTATGAGGAGGCATACCAAATTGTTAGGGGCAACCCTAACTACATCCTTAGGCCCACTAGATTTCACCAATTTAGTGACATGCCCCTCGACTCAAAGTTGTTTAATCTCATTGTCAGTTAGACCTTCCACCCGAGACTCAGGAGTTGGGGCTATTTTTTCAAGATAGAGGTGGTATTGATTTGGTACAAGGACCCAGTCGACTGATAATTCGAAAATATGACCGTTTCAAATGTGGGATTTAAGCATTTAATACCCCAAACCTACCAAGTCAGTGTCAAACGGCCATATTGATTCAAGGCTATATAAACCCACTTTAATGAGCATTTAAAAAAGAAGAAAACATGTTGAATTCACTAGATAGCTCATTAATTCTCGAAAGATTTGAAAAACTTATTGTTGAGCCATTCTTCAAGCTTGTTCTTAAAAGAGAGATATTGTTCGTTTGTAAAAGCACTTATTGCTATCTCTCTACCATTTACTTTACAGTAAATTTTATTTATTGTAAAGGGAAAAAGTTGGTATAACTCTTAGAGTGTTTAGGATTAAACACTTCATTGTAGCTTCCGTGAGGAAAGGATCGGTTGTAAGGTTTGTACAACACCCATGAAGTTGTATGACTAAAGTTTTAGTGGATTACTTCAAGGAGGTTCCTTGAAGAGAGTGAACGTAAGGTCGAAAGGAATCAGATATTGTCAAACCGCTATAAACGGAGTTTACATTTGCTCTTCCTTAAACTCTTTTACTTTCAAGTATTTACTTGTTTGTGTGCTTTGTGCATTTAACTGTTTAAAAACTTGTAAAGTAATTAGCAAAAGTTTTTAAAACCAAATTCACCCACCTTTTAGGTTTGAACCTCGATTTATAGCAAGCAACATGAATAAAGATGAAAATCGATTATCAGAGGGCCATATGAGACCCACTTAGTCCTTTAAGACTAGTAAACATAAAGGGCTAGTTTGGTATCTAGTACAAAGGTGGGATATAACTAATCTAATCCTACCTCAGTCCATTGTTCATGTTTGGTTTACATGTTTTACTGTACATCTGGGATTAATGAGGACAAAACTAATCCCTATCCCACAAAATCTATCACAGCCCCCCTGGGACAGACTTAATCCCACCATGAGACTAATTTATTTTTATCCATGTTAGAAAAAATTATTTAAAATGATTTTAAAGGGTTGTTTGAAAACCCAAAAGGTGTTATTTAAATCTAAATGTTGTGATTTAAATCTAAAGGTTGTGATTTAAATAGAAAGGTGTCAGATTTTTTAAATAGACACGATCTGGTCCGTTAAAAACTAATAGATATGATTGTAATTCTATTATTAAATTCGGAATAATTATGTATTTCTAACAAGAAAAACATGACTTTTCAGAACCATTTGAAGAGATGCTTCTACACCTATAAATACCCCTCAATCCCCACTTCAAAATACAATTCATTTCTTTTTTCTTCTATCTTTTTCTCTCAAAACCCCCTACCATAATATTTCAATTATTTCAAAGCAGAATAAAATCCAAAGTTCTTCAGAATTTTCTGTTTGCAGACTTCAACCTAGAGACTTAGTTGTATCCTAGAGGACTATTCGTCTATACCCATAGCAAACTTTTTTATTCAAGTGGGGATGAATAAAGCCTTAAAAACAGTGATTAATTCACGTCTTTAAGTCTTGATTCTCATATTCTGTTCCATTTAGAAAAAAAAAATTACAACAATTTTAATGTTTTACTTCTGTCCAACAAAATAGAGACAGAATCATTCAAGGTGTTGAATCAAGACTTTGTCAAGCTAGATCGATTTGATGAAAATAATTTCAATCGGTGGCAAAACAAGATTATATTCTTGCTTAGTGCATTGAAAATTTCCTATATAATGGATCCGAATCTATAGTTCATTCCTGATGATCCAGTACCTAAGGAAATAGAGCAGTGTTAAATAACAGTGATCGAACAACTATAGAAAGAAAGAAAAAAAAGAGAGGAGGACGAGTTACTGTATCGTGGGCATATTTTGAACACATTATCAGAACGCTTGTACGATCTATTCACAGACATCAAATCGGCTCGTGATATTTGGAATGCTCTTGAATACAAATACAAAGCGGAGGAAGAAGGTACAAATAAGTATTTAATTTCCAAATACTTTGATTTCAATATGTTTGACAATAAACCTATCTAAGAACAAATGCATGAATTACAAGTTATTGTCAATAAACTCTAAGATTTAAAAATTGTTTTGTCTGAATCATTCCAAGTGGGGGCTATTATAGCTAAACTTTCCCTTTTTTGGAAGGATTATGAAAAAGGATTGTTGCAGAAATCTGAGGACTCACTTTAGAACAAATTGAAGAAAAAAACATCTTCATATTAAAGAAGAGTCACGTTTACATGACAAAAGTAGCAATGTTCAAAGTGGTCCTAAAGTACATCATGTGGAGCTAAGTAAAACTAAAAAAAAAGGCATGCTTTACAAGTGAAAGTTGAAGAAAAATTTAATAAGACTACAAGAAAGAATAAAAGCAAAAACAATTTTCTTTTGTATACAGTGGTATACAAATTTAATTATTTTGAAAATAAAGGTGGATGTGACTACATTTGAGGATGACGATCAATTCGTTTGGTTTGATTTGCTAAAGTTGTGAGGCCATTTGGCCTGTATGCATTTAAATTTATAATTTAATATTATTTGATTGATTAAATTATTTAATGACACTATAAATTTACATGAGATTTTTTATAACTTTATAGTAAAAGTCACTATGAATATTTATTGTTATACTTCTTTGTGTGCATGAGTTGTTGTCAAAAAAAAAATTGACTTTAAAAGGTGTGATTATATATCTATCTAGTAGGAATGATATAACATCTCTAGTTTTATTCATAAAAAAAATAATGTTCACATGACAGAATCTTGCTAGAGATATTACTGTTACGTATAATAAACATGAAATTAATAAATTTTAACATTTGTGTGTATGTCTTTAAGACATAATATGAATTTGAGTAACATTGTGTTGAAGCACAATGATAAGGATTGTTTTGGTTTGTGCATAGAAAACTCACATGATCAATTGATACATGTGTAAGAAGAATTAATTGTAGATACATACATGAAAAATGATATTTCTAGAAGAGGTGAGTGAGGACGCCATATAACCTGAACATTGTGATCACCATGAGTGCAATTGCATGAGTGCTATTGTATGTGTATCTTGATGAAGAAGACATGGTGATGTATATGGTAATATCGAACAAAGGTCCTAATGATGAATCAGAGAGTCTCACCACTTGTTTCAGACAAAGTAAGAGTCTTTGTATTAATAAAAGTGTGGGTGTAGAGTTTTGATATTCAATATCAAAACTGGGCTTTGTTTTTATGATTCAATTCCTTAAGCATATTTATCTGTGGCTACATTGAGTAGTAACTTGTGTATTAAAAAATAACACACGCTGTAGAAATGTGGGAGGTCATTTCATTATTTAACAAAGAAATAATTAATTTCTTATTGTTGTTAGTGTAAATAATTATATATATATATATATATATATATATATTAAATGTGGGGATATTAATTATATTATATAATGCCATAAATATTTGTAAAAATTTGTTGAAATCTTGAAACTTATGTGGTTGATAAAAGTGAAATTAAGAAATACACTTTATGGAAATTAAAGTGAGAGAGTGTAATGGGAGTTATGCTTTGAGTACTTCATATTACATTACAAGAATATACAAATTTAGTAGAATCTTTAGTTACCTAGAAGAAATCATAGATTTGATTTGACCCGACTGTATCAAGAGGATACACTGATGCCATGGTAATCCGGTTGTATCAAGAGGATACGCTGATGCTAGTCAGATGATGATAGTGAGAGATATATAATATCCAAGAGAATGTGATGCCTCTTGAAAGAACAAGAAGCAAACTTGTATGTCTAACACAATGAAATCCGAATTAATTTCCTCGATAGTAATTGAAAAAAAAATACTGAATGGATTAATTAAAAATTTATTGTTGGAAATAAATTTTGTGGCCACATCCTATGCATTTAAAATTCATACTTTGTGATAATGAAGTTTTGTGAGAGCTACGTTAAATAGTAAGTCTAGACACATTAGTCTTAGACATGATTATGTGAGACAATTGATACAAAATGGTATCATTGCAATTGTCTATGTAAAGTCAAGTAAGAACTTGGCTGATCCACTTACTAAGGCACTCGCAAGAGACCTAGTAAGTAATACATCTAGAGAGATGGGGCTTAAACCATTTAAAAGTCAGTAGTGATGGCAACCTAACCTAATGCTAGTAGACCACTAGTCCCAGGTTTTAATAGGTAGTAAAAAGTTATTGTGATTGACTGTTAATTGTCACAAAATTGGCCTAATTGAGAAAGACAATATCGTCCGTTATGTTTTAGAGGATGAGTTAAACTCTTAATGAAGTTATAAAATGCGTTCTACTAATGGAAACGCAACAAGAACTTCACCTATATGAACGAAGGAGTGGTGCCACTTCTTATAGAGAGTTACGGTTTGTTCTCTTAAGATTCATGAAACTAGGATATTGCACATGACCATAATAGTGCTAAGTGAAAATGAATTCTCACCGAAATAAGAGAATTGTATGTGTGTGGTGGCTCCGGTTGCATCACATAAGAATATTGATTTAATCTAAAGGACACCATTCATTTCGATATAACTTTGAGTTGTTTACACTAATAAAATGTTTTAAATCAAAAGATACATTTTTTATGCATGCAAGACTTGGAGATATTGTGGTAGTATTTTTCAGACAAGTGGGGGATTGTTAGCAAAATCATTTAAAATGATTTTAAAGGGTTGTTTGAAAACCTAAAAAGTATTGTTTATATCTAAATGTTGTGATTTAAACAAAAAGGTGTCAGATTTTTTTAAAATATTTTTTGAACAGACATGATTTGATCCGTTAAAAACTAACAAACATGATCGTAAGACTCTCATTAAATCTGAAAAAAAAAAAATCATATCTTTCTAACTAGAAAAACACGACTTTCTATGACCATTTGAAGATGTGATTCTACACATATAAATACTCATCACTCCCCACTTCAAAATAAAATTCATTTCTTTTTTCTTCTCTCATTTTCTCTCAAAACCCTCTGCCATAATATTTTAATTATTTTAAAGCAGAATAAAATATGAAGTTCTTCATATTTTGTTGTCTGCAGACTTCAACCTAGAGGCTTAGTTGTATCTTAAAGGACTATTCGTCTGTATCCATAACAAACTTGTTTATTCAAGTGGGGACGAATAAAACCTTAAAGACAGTGATTAATTCATGTCTCTAAGTCTTGATTCTCATATTATGTTCCATTTAGAAAAAAATTTACAATAGTCCCTTCCCTTTTTGCCCCTTCTCCCATTTCTCTTCTTCCTCACAGAGACACTCTTCTTTTTCCTCAGACAATTTCTCTCATTCTTCCTCCTCCTCTTCCACCTTTTTTCTCCTTCTTCTTCGTCCGCACCACCTCCCCTCCTCCCCTGCGCCTCCCTTCTTCTTCTTCTTCCTCCATATATGCAAATCAACATCCAAATCAACACCACTGAAGAAAGATGGAGGAGGAAGAAGAAAAAAAAAAGTCATCTCTGTTTCACGTCACAAAGGATGAGGAAGACAAAAAATGAAGCCAAAAACTCTTTTAACTAAGGTTTTATAATATATATATATATATATATATATATATATATATATATAAAGGTTTTATAATAAAATATATGAAGGATATTTTAGTCTTTATATTTATTATCTCACTTTAATCCGAATCCTGAAATTTTATGAACTAAACATAGAACCAAATAGTCTCACTTTAATCCCACATAATCCTATTCCACTATAGTTCTAACCTATCCCATTGTAATTATGTCCGTAAACCAATGGACCCTAAATGGTTTATGAGTGGCGACTAGCAATATTTCATATCATATTAGCAAAATATTTTATTTTTGAAAATTTCAAAAAAATTCAGATATTTGAACGTTTTCATTAATTTCCATGATTAAATACCTAATTTTATCAGTTTTCTAAAATTAATAAAATTTAGTATTCATGATAGCAATTTTTTACTCATGAATCAAAAGATAGCTTTGTTAATTTAATAGAAAGAATTAATTACCAGAAATGGTATATCAAGATTTCTATTGTTATTAATGAAGAATATCATATTAATACCACTGCTCTTGTTAATTCTGGTGCTGACCAGAATTGTCTTAAAGAAGGACTTGTACCCACAAAATATTATGAGAAAACTACGGAAAGATTAAATACTGCAAGCGGATCAAAATTAAATGTAGAATATAAAATTACCAATTCTTATGTATGTAATGACGGATATTGCCTTAAAACACACTTTGTACTTGTTAAAAATATTCATCAAAACATTATCTTAGGAACCCCATTTTTAACACAAATATATCCTTTTAAAGTTAGTCATCTAGGAATAGAAACTAACATACTAGGCCAAAGTTTATTCTTCCAATTTTTACAACCTATAGAAACTAGAGTATTCATTAAAAATATAATTAATAATATTTTGGAATTCTGAAGGAGCATTTTTAAGACCAAAGGGCATTACATTCCATTTGTAATGACCAAAAGGGACATTGAATGCAGTCATTAATATCTAATCCTTTTAATTGAATATCTAAAGTAAGAGTATCAATTAAATTTGGATCATACAAATCTATAGAAAAGTTTGGATAACAGTTAAAATATACAGGACCATTATGAATATTGGAGGCAACCAATGATAATAAAGAGTTTTGAAAGTTTAGATGTCTAGCATCTCTTAACATCATTAATACGGGAGTATCAATTCCTAAGCGATGCAAAGGTTTAATAGCAATTTGGACTAATCCTAAATGCAAATATTTAAATCATTCTTGTTTATGCTTTAGAATTGATGATAAAGATAATAATTTAATACTTTCATTTTCTCTACTAATACTGTAAGTTTGCTCTGTTGTTTTAATAGAATAATCAGACTTGAAATCAAAACTTCCTACTTGGTAAATTCTGTTTATTTTTTGACTGGGAATATGCCAATTGAGCAGATCTTGCTCAATTTTTGCAATATTGATTTCTTGACTGTTCATAGCATGATTAGGATCTTGAGTAATGTGATCAGTAGGTGGGATATCAAATCTTGGAGGTGATGAAGCATTTGAACCTAACATGGATGATGAGTCATCACCCTGTCGACGTCTCCTAAATAGTCTTTTCATAAAAATGGTTTGAAGATATGGCTAAGAAGGCAGTGGTACAAAAGTGAATAGTGTTTCTACCAGGACCACCTACTAGGACCACCCTATCATCGGGCTGACCAACAGTAAACAAAGGGCTGACCAATGGCTTTACAAAAACACAGACACAGCAGAACCAGAGACTTAATAGCAATATAATCAAAACAAGATTATGAGCAGAATATAAAAGAAGCAGATGAACAGATACTTGGCTCTGATACCAATTGTAAACAGGATCGAGTGAATAGTGATTTGTGAACAGTAATAAGTGAACAGTAAACCGAATGAAAGATAACCAGTGAAAAGTGAACAATAAACAAAATAATAATATAAACAAGTCTGATATCAATATGGTTAATGATCTGAGCACATATTAAAACCAGTAATGAAAACAGTTTTTTGAAATGATTATAAACAGATACTTTTATATATTGAGATTGCAAGAGCTTACAGTGCAATATGAGATGATAGCTCACTTCTTTCACACTTTTTACAAACTCGCACTAAAACTCTCTCTTAAAAATGAAACTCTAAAACCGACTCTGGTTTTTACAATGATAGTAAACTTATTTATAGATGACTCGGACTTCAATAGCCTTCAAATCCAGATAGGTGGATTCCAGAGGGATTTAAGATTGAGAGGATAGTGTTTGGTTTTGAGATTGGGATGATGGTGCTTGAGATGATAGCTTTTGAGCATAGGTTTGTGGAGATAGGACTGGGAATTCTTCTAGGGGAGCAAATCTGTTTGGCATTTGAGGCATTTTTGGTTGAACTGGTGATAAAGGAGGTTTTGAAGAAGCATAATCTGATGGGTCTTGGATTTTTTGAGGTGATGAAGAGGGCTCAATCTTTTGTTTTCCCTTTTGGCGAGAAATCAGACTCATTTTTTTTCTGTGTTTGGATATTGCAAAAATTCCCGTGTGAGGGAATCAGGAAGGGAATTATTCTCTCCTTTAATAAACTCTATATTAAAATCGAATACACTCAATATAGCTTGCCATCTGGCAAATATCTGCTTTGAAACAAGATTTTGAACATCTTTTTGTAAAACTTCTCTTGCTGATTTACAATCAATGCGTAGTAAAAACGTTTTATTGTATAGATCATCTTGAAATTTTGATATGCACAAAACAATGAATAAAATTTCTTTTTTGATTGTTGAATAATTTTTTTGTGCTCCAAGCCATATACCAGAATGATATCGTACTATCTGTTCAGTGGTTTTTTGGGGAAGAACTTGTTTTAGAATACCTCCATATCCTATATCAGAAGCGTCTGTTTCGACGATGACTTGTGCTGTAGGACTAAGAATACCAAGACAATGAAGACTTAATACTTTTGTTTTGAGAAGCTTGACGATTTCAGTATGTTGGGATGACCAGAGAATTGGATTCTTACGAAGCCTCTTATATAAAGGTTCACAAGTTTGTCGTAAATGGGGAAAATAATCTGCTATGTAATTTAAACAACCAAGAAATCTTTGTAATTGGGTCTTGTCTTTGATCTCAACAGGAAATTTATTTGCAAATTCAATTGATCTATCAATAGGTTTGATAGTTCCTTGAAATATAATATGTCCTAAAAATCTTATTTTGGTCTGAAATAATTTCATTTTGGTTTCTGATAAAACTAATCCATTATTTTTAATAATTTGGAAAAAAGCTTTTAAATGCTTAAAATGTTGATCAACTGATTTTGAAAATATTAATATATCATCAATATATGTTATACTGAAACTAGAGTATTCATTAAAAATATCATTAATAATATTTTGGAATTCTGAAGGAGCATTCTTAAGACCAAAGGGCATCAATATATGTTATACTCAAATTATGCCTCCTAGATATAGTGTAGATACATTATCTAGAAATTCTAATAAAAGTTTATTAGGAGTCAATTTTGACCCAACCATACCAAGAGGATTTTATGATAATGAATCTTTTAAATCCGCAATAGAACAATCACACATAGGAGAAACCTTTTATAGGAAAAAAGATAATGATCAAGATTATTCTCCAACTAAAACAGATATGGATAATGAACTTAATGTTATTATGAAATCTAATTATAATATAAATAAAGAAATATTAAAATAGATTTTTTATCCCTAAAAAATAAAGAGAAATCTGATTGGTTTATGGCAACCTTTTCTGAAAATGAAAGAACCCACATAAGGGATCAATGGTATTCTCATATGACTGAAATTCAATGTGAGATATACTTATTTGATTTCTTTGAAATATATACATTTAATAATAAGATTTATAACCCTTTTGCCCTAAATCATCCTGATGTATATAAAGAAATAGATGTTATAACTCAACTTGATCACAAATGGACTCTTGCTAGCGGTCAAGTTATATCATCTATACACCCCCCACTACAGAGAATAACTCTTAATTCACCTCAATATTCAGTCCCCATTATTGCAACACCCTTCAAAAATGCTAATAAAAATGAACAAGCTGATCGTAATGCTGATTTAACTGATATTAGTAATCTTTACACCCAAAACAATTATACTAATCAAAATCTTCACACAATCTCTCAACATATTACCTCTATTGCCTCTACTATTGATTCTATAGATGACAAATTAACCTCTTTAGATAGTAAGCAAAAGGCCCCCTGCTTCTTCTTAAAAAAACCTCGGAGAGAAGACATATCCTACTATAATTCAAAAACCAAAACCTATTCCTCATCTATCTCAACAAATTTTTAAACCACTCCAAATAGAAAAAGAAAATTTAATTACTCTTGACAATTCTGATGATGTCTTGAAATCTATAAATGATAGATTAAAAAATTTAAACCTCGATGAAAAAACTTCAAACATTAATGTCATAGACCAAGACCTAATTAGCGAAATTATAGAAACTGATGAAATCAATAAAATATATAACAATAAAAATAGTTCAACACTGTTTCCAAGAACTAGGAATTACTACACGAGACCAACTCCGCCTGATATACAATATGAAGAAAGATCTTCGGCTACTCAAGCTCGCTATGATGATAATACATTATATGAATGGAATATAGATGGAGCTAGTGATCACAATATATTAAATACACTTCAAGAAATGACTATGGCTGCTACTGCTTATAAAACACGACCCAATAATACTGATAAAAAGATAACTACTAGTATAATTGCTGGATTTACTAGAATACTTAAAGGTTGGTGGGATAATTATCTCACTGAAGATAACAGAAATGAAGGGATAATTATCTCACTGAAGATAACAGAAATGAAGTATTAAATGCCTCAATTGATATACCAACAACTCAATCATTCCAAGACAATCAAACTGGAGAAATTAGTATTTCTACTGGATACATAAAACTAAAGTTAGGGCTTCTTGAGATTTTCCTTTTTTGTCAGTTTGTGATATAATTGATTCTTTAAGGTTATTTATTTCTAAATTAACCATTTTTGCTTTTAGATCTATAGTGTCTTTTTGAATATTTTTAATCTGTTCTTTCATGGAATTAACTTCCATTTGTAAATCTGGGACGGTAGCAACTTTTGTTTTTTGAAATATTTTTTCTAATATTTTTTCAAGGTTATATGGTTCAGGGGTCTTAATTCTTTGTTCTTCACAAATTATATTTCTTAATTTTACTAAGTATTCTTTCTTAGTTATAGGGTCATCAATCTTATCAATAATATCCAGGAGGAATTCTTTTTGTGAAGTTATCATATTGATATATTTATAATAACATAGACCTTCTTCACAGTTATATTGTGAATTGTCAGAGTCTTCGGAATCAGAAGTCTCTTGAATGGTATAAATAAGCTCTTCTTTATCAGAAGATGATGATTCTTCTTCTGATTGAGATTCATTTAGCATGACTTTAGTTAGTTGTTGCTTTAGAGTTTCATCAATTTCTAACTCATTAATTTTTTGCTTTACACGACAGTTCTTTGCCCAATGCCCAAGCCGACCACACTTGAAGCAGGCTTTGGAAGAGGTTTGGGTCTGTGGTTTTTTTGATTTTTTAAATATGGGCTTTTGGATTTTTGTAGTAGAAGGATACTTATTGGGCTTATAGTGTTTCTTATAAGTTCGTTTTTTAAAATATTTGGTTTTCTTTTTCTTTTCAATAGACGGGGCCCTAATAGTTTCATAACCATACTGGCTACAGAATGAGCCTAATTCTTTTCTGCTTTGATATAGTTTAGATTTCATTTTAGACTTTAGTTTAAGATCATTGCAGAGGGCTAATCCTTCATAATTAATATAACCTATTAATTCTCCATATGAAAGATTATCATAAGGTATGGATCCGTTATTAACATCTCTAATTCTTTGACGAACTTTTTCAGCAAATAATTTTGGAAGTCCTGAAATAAATTTTTCTTTCCAATAAGCATTATTACTATCTTTTCTAGTGTATATTTTCGCAAGAAACACATCTTTATACCATCTAAAGTCTTGCATAGTTGGGCATGTCAGGTTAATAAGTATTTCAGATGATCTGGCTGAAAATTTGTCAGGGTCTCCTATAAAATGTTGAGTAATAGCATATATAAGGGTTTCAAAAGCATTTTCTTGTTTTATGTATCCAGTAGAAATACTAATTTCTCCAGTTTGATTGTCTTGGAATGATTGAGTTGTTGGTATATCAATTGAGGCATTTAATACTTCATTTTTGTTATCTTCAGTGAGATAATTATCCCACTAACCTTTAAGTATTCCAGTAAATCCAGCAATTATACTAGTAGTTATCTTTTTATCAGTATTATTGGGTCGTGTTTTATAAGCAGTAGCAGCCATAGTCATTTCTTGAAGTGTATTTAATATATTGTGCTCACTAGCTCCATCTATATTCCATTCATATAATGTATTATCATCATAGCGAGCTTGAGTAGCCGAAGATCTTTCTTCATATTGTATATCAGGGGGAGTTGGTCTAGTGTAGTAATTCCTAGTTCTTGGAAACAGTGTTGAACTATTTTTATTGTTATATATTTTATTGATTTCATCAGTTTCGCTAATTTCCCTAATTAGGTTTTGGTCTATGACATTAATGTTTGAAGTTTTTTCATCGAGGTTTAAATTTTTTAATCTATCATTTATAGATTTCAAGACATCATCAGAATTGTCAAGAGTAATTAAATTTTCTTTTTCTATTTGGAGTGGTCTAAAAATTTGTTGAGATAGATGAGGAATAGGTTTTGGTTTTTGAATTATAGTAGGATATGTCTTCTCTCCGGGGTTTTTTTAAGAAGAAGCAGGGGGCCTTTTGCTTACTATCTAAAGAGGTTAATTTGTCATCTATAGAATCAATAGTAGAGGCAATAAAGGTAATATGTTGAGAGATTGTGTGAAGATTTTGATTAGTATAATTGTTTTGGGTGTAAAGATTACTAATATCAGTTAAATCAGCATTACGATCAGCTGGTTCATTTTTATTAGAATTTTTGAAGGGTGTTGCAATAATAGGGACTGAATATTGAGGTGAATTAAGAGTTATTCTCTGTAGTGGGGGGTGTATAGATGATATAACTTGACCGCTAGTAAGAGTCCATTTGTGATCAAGTTGAGTTATAACATCTATTCCTTTATATACATCAGGATGATTTAGGGCAAAAGGGTTATAAATCCTATTATTAAATGTATATATTTCAAAGAAATCAAAGAAGTATATCTCACATTGAATTTCAGTCATATGAGAATACCATTGATCCCTTATGTGGGTTCTTTCATTTTCAGAAAAGGTTGTCATAAACCAATCAAATTTCTCTTTATTTTTTAGGGATAAAAAATCTTTTTTTAATATTTCTTTATTTATATTATAATTAGATTTCATAATAACATTAAGTTCATTATCCATATCTGTTTTAGTTGGAGAATAATCTTGATCATTATCTTTTTTCCTATAAGAGGTTTCTCCTATGTGTGATTGTTCTATTGCGGATTTAAAAGATTCATTATCATAAAATCCTCTTGGTATGGTTGGGTCAAAATTGACTCCTAATAAACTTTTATTGGAATTTCTAGATAATGTATCTACACTATATCTAGGAGGCATAATTTGAGGATCTTCATACATAGGGGTTCTCATTCTTCTAAAACTGGTTGTCCTAGATAATGATGGTGAATTAAATCTATTAATACTGGTTGTCCTAGATGATGATGGTGAATTAAATCTAATAACAATACTACCATCGTTGTGTTCATCTACTTGAGATACATTGGAATTTGCTATCTCCCTGGGGGGACATAACGCTTCAAATTTCCAATGATCCGGAATTGTTATTTGATCCCATTTTAATAGTTTTGGCGTAATAGTGTTAGCATGAAAAGTATTAGCTTCTAACAATAAAGTTTCTCCTGGTTTGGTTTGTATTAATGTTTTAGGATTAATCTTAGTTGTCATAACTTTATAATAAACTTTATAAATTAAATTCAAATTACGAGTTCCAGTCGTAATATCTAATCCTTTTAATTGAATATCTAAAGTAAGAGTATCAATTAAATTTGGATCATACAAATCTATAGAAAAGTTTGGATAACAGTTAAAATATACAGGACCATTATGAATATTGGAGGCAACCAATGATAATAAAGAGTTTTGAAAGTTTAGATGTCTAGCATCTCTTAACATCATTAATACGAGAGTATCAATTCCTAAGCGATGCAAAGGTTTAATAGCAATTTAGACTAATCCTAAATGCAAATATTTAAATCCTTCTTGTTTATGCTTTAGAATTGATGATAAAGATAATAATTTAATACTTTTATTTTCTCTACTAATACTGTAAGTTTGCTATGTTGTTTTAATAGAATAATCAGACTGAAAATCAAAACTTCCTACTTGGTAAATTCTGTTTATTTTTTGACTGAGAATATGCCAATTGAGCAGATCTTGCTCAATTTTTACAATATTGGTTTCTTGACTGTTTATAGCATGATTAGGATATTGACTAATGTGATCAGTAGATGGGATATCAAATCTTGGAGGTGATGAAGCATTTGAACCTAACATAGATGATGAGTCGTCACCCTGTCGACGTCTCTTAAATAGTCTTTTCATAAAAATGGTTTGAAGATATGACTAAGAAGGTAGTGGTACAAAAGAGACAGACAACAGCCCCCCCTCTAAATTCAAATGTTTGCAAACAAAAGGGACTGCAAAAGGCAATCTTGTCTTCTTAATTATCGCACTCTTTTCTTTTACATTTGGATTATTTGCATATTGCTCCTTCTTAAACCCCCAATTATACAAATGCCCTTCATGTCATATACTGCTATACTTGGTACAGATATACCAGCATCATTGGCTTTATCTTCACAAATATCGACTCCCATTTTAGAACGACAGAGGTTGGTTTTGGTCGCATCCTCTTTGGATGTCAAAGATTTTGAAAAAAAAATGAAAAATAATTAATGTATAAATTAAATAAATAATAATACATCAAAAATTGTCGAGCCTAAAATTTTGCTGTTGGTTTCTTTATTACTTAACCATAAAGCAAAAATTGTTTTTTTTTTTTTTTCTCTTTTACTTATAAACATTTGAATTGAGATTTCCGTTTAAAACTAAATTTTTTTGAAAAAGGTCAAATGATTTTTTACTTTTTCCCCTAGATTTTTTTTCTCTTAGATAAGAATCCAAACAAATTGTTAAGATCAAATGGTAGAAAGTTTCAAGTTTCTTTTAATGTTACATGTAAATATATATACTCTTAAATTGTTAAGAACTTGAAATATTCTTAAAAAAAAAAAAAGATAAGTAGAAACATAAATATCACCTCCTAAATTGCACAAAATGGTAAAACACAGGGAAAAACAATGTTGCGAAGCATATACATTTTTTTTTAATAAAGGTGAAGTATGCACTATTGACATCCTTAAGGTAACTATAGTATTTAAACCAAATCCTCTTAATTCTGCAGTAGTCCTTATTTCTGCCTAAGTGTAAAAGAGTTTGGATAATGGTTAAATGGTTTGAGTAGGTATGAGTATTTTTTAATCCTTGATAAATTCGGATTTGACTTTTCGGATATCTATTAAACTCACTTTTAATCTGATTTGAATACGGACACAAGGTACAGAGGTATTGCTCCAATCCATATTCCATACCCATGTGCTGGTTCGGGTAAGTTTGAGTTACAACGGAAATTAAAAATTTAGTAGATAAGGAGTAAATATGAAATAAATACAGATAAAATACAAATAGTTGGTTTACTGAACAAATTTGATAATGGATAGAATAAATTCGCGTATCCGTTATCATTCTTACTTTTGCATGGTGTAGACTCACTCTAAAATAGAAATATAATAAAGGTCAGGGGCTTTGTTATAAACACATTAATTTATTCAACTACTATCATTCTGTCTCTTACCTAGGCGTTCGTTAAAATACCCACAAGCACCCAATAACATGCAAAATCCAACAAACAAACCCTTAACCTCAATCCATCCTCTCTGGTCTGTTCCCACTCCACCGTCCCGTTCAAACAAACACCTTAAACCTTCGATTTAGCCGACAAAATTCGCAGAACCAAAGAACACGATAAAAAAAAAATGTAAACAAAAATTAAAAAATACTCTAAAAATTTATTAGATAAAAAAAAAAAAAAAAAGTTTATCAAAAGACGAACTCTCTCTACTAAAGCGTCTGCTCCCTCAACGTAGACCTCACTAATCTCACAGCTCCCTCTTTCTCTCTCACTTGGATTAGTTTTCTCTTCTCTCTCTAGCTCCCTACAGTTAGAGTTAGGTTTTTACGAGTATAATGTGAAACCCTAGCTAGGGAATTTTAGTTAGGGATTTGCAGAGATCCATACAAAAAGCAAACCGTCGTGCACCCTAGATGGGGAACTGTTGCAGATCTCCGGCGGCGGTTGCCAGAGAGGATGTGAAATCAAACTACTCCAGCCATGATCACGCTCGGAAGGACGCCGGCGCCGGCAAGAAGGTTCCGATCACGGTTCTCACTGGTGTCGCCACGGAGAACATCGAGGAGAAGTACCTGGTTGACCGAGAGCTTGGCCGCGGTGAGTTCGGGGTTACATACCTCTGTATCGACCGGGCCTCGAGGGACCTACTCGCCTGCAAGTCGATCTCCAAGCGGAAGCTGAGGACAGCTGTGGACATCGAGGACGTGAGGAGAGAGGTGGCAATAATGAAGCATTTGCCTAAGAACTCGAGCATCGTGAGCCTGAAGGAGGCCTGCGAGGACGACAATGCGGTGCATTTGGTGATGGAGCTGTGCGAGGGAGGGGAGCTCTTCGATCGAATTGTGGCGAGGGGCCATTACAACGGAGCGAGCCGCCGCAGCTGTGACCAGGACAATTATGGAGGTCGTGCAGCTTTGCCATAAGCATGGCGTGATTCATAGGGACTTGAAGCCAGAGAACTTTCTGTTCGCCAACAAGAAGGAAAATTCGCCTTTGAAGGCTATTGATTTTGGTTTGTCTATATTCTTCAAGCCAGGTAAGTTAGTTCTTGAATTTAATCAGGGGATTTTCAAGGGTTTTTTTGGATAATGTATAGTAAGCAGCCCTTGGTTTGGCTGTAGAAAAATGCAATTATTGACGCAATCTCTTTTGATTAGCCGTCGCTTCTATAATTGCAATAGAATCTGCGTGTTTATTAATGATCTATATTTAGTTTATAGTTATTTCTGGTTTTGAAAGGTGAATTTGTGAGGTGTCGTGTTGCTTATGCTCAAGTGTTTATATTATTGACTGTTAATTCAATGCGTTTTATTTTATTTACTTATTCTTTTTGATCTATTATTAGTTTGTATACATGTTCAAAGCTCAAAGAAGCTTATACTCAAGGATGTTAGGTGCTAAGCTGGGGTTTTCAGAATTTTGAAACCTGCTTTAAAAGAGTGATCTAGGGAAAAAAAAAAATGTGGATGTTTATGTTGTAATGTGATAAAATCAAGAGAGGATGTGATGATGCTAAATAGAAGAAGAAAAGTGAAATAGACAACGGGAAATTTATTCCATTTAGTTGTCTTCGGTGACTGAATTAGGCAAAACAATCAAATGGAGTGTTATTCAGTTGATGCAAACTCATTTGGTTCCTTCAATTGGCTATCATGGAATGACCTAATGGTTTGCTTTGCATGCAACACAACTTGAATACAAAACATTTTTCCACTTAGAAATGGTTTAAGGGGTGTGTGAATAGATGATTTGGATGTTTCAGGATGCGTTTAACATCTGTTCTGATCAGGCTTTGTGACATTTGCATATTCTATCACCGTAAGTGTGGCTAGTTGGTATTTATAAAGTTTTCATTGCTTCCATTGCAAAGACATTGGCATGGTACATTTGGTCCATAGTTACCAGGAACTTGGTATGCTCTGGTTCGTGGTACGGGTATAGAAACGTGGTATGTTACCCACCCCATACGTGGTATGTTGGAAGTAGAC
The DNA here is from genome assembly GCA_023935145.1 of Bretschneidera sinensis. Lineage (NCBI taxonomy): Eukaryota > Viridiplantae > Streptophyta > Magnoliopsida > Brassicales > Akaniaceae > Bretschneidera > Bretschneidera sinensis. The sequence goes on along the minus strand of CM043700.1, from coordinate 70,394,970 downwards.
TTGGTTTTTATTATGTATAAATACATGTATAAAATTAAGATATTAGATATATTTATAAATACAATTTTAATAGAATTGTGTGCATAATAATAGTATAGAAGATATTAGAGTTTTGACAAAATAGCTAGTAAACATAATATTAGAAAATATAAATTTAAAATAAAGTTTGAGCATTTTCTTATTGCCTTTCTTGTGTCTAGAAATCTTTTTTTTTTTTTTCAACTTTTTAGCTAAAAGTTTGTTGAAAATTTTGGATCGTCAATTTTAGGGATCCGGTGTGCGAAAGCACCACGAATTGGAACGTAAGATCCATATCGCGGTTCCAAGGGGGGAATAGGGATCTCGGTAACTATGATCTGGTCAGAGTATCGGTTTACTGTCTTGTTAAACCATTCCTTGTTGGGGGTTTGACAAATAAAACTTTTATGGAATCCTTGGAAGAAATATATGTATAGATCTGCAGGATGTGGTACCGCCTAGGCACCTAGGGACGGGTCCACATTAAGCCCAATGGGGGCACCTGCTCCCATATTGAAGTCCTAATGACCTTTGGAATTTCTGAAATTATTAAAGGGTTTTTAAAATGTCTCCACCAGCATTTTTAGTTTGCCCCCACTCCACTAATAGTCAAGTGAAAAATTACCCTTGAAACGTGAAAAGTTTCCCCTAGTTTCCAACCGGTTCACAAGAAATAAAAAATAGAAGAATATTTTCAATTATTTGTTTGTGAAATTACTTATAAAAAAATATGTGTTTGTGAAATTGTCTTTTTTTTCTCTCTCAAATTATAAACAAATATTATTTAATAAGTTTTCCCCACTGATCCAAAGTTCTGGATCCAGCCTTGGTATCGATTTGTTGATTTCTTGATGATCTGTAGGTTTGTAGGTACTTTATGATATTTCATAGAGAGTCTGCACTTTGGGGAAGGTGGGGGCTTCACGAAACTATGGTTAACCGTATATTTGACCAACATTTACATCAATTATGGTTGATGTTTTTTTTAAAATCATTTCTTCTGCCCCCCCCCCCCCCCTCCCCCTATTTTTTTTTTAATTAGTGGTACTTACTTTTCTAATGCCTACGTTGTTTAAATTTTCAGGTGAGAGGTTCTCTGAGATTGTTGGAAGTCCGTATTACATGGCTCCGGAGGTGCTCAAGCGGAACTATGGGCCAGAAATAGATATATGGAGTGCAGGAGTTATTCTCTATATTTTGTTGTGTGGGGTTCCCCCATTTTGGGCCGGTTAGTATATTGCTTCTACTTTCTCTCTCTTCTTCTTCTCTGTGCTGTGGGTGCATGCACATCAAATAGGAAGGGCATGCATCCTTCATGTTAGCCAACACCTTCTCTATTTTCTTTCTTCGATCTTAGGTGCAGCTGTTAATTGTTTTTAGATAGATAATTTTTTTCACCTAAATTCTGTTTCTAAATGCAGAGTCTGAACAAGGGGTTGCCCAGGCCATTCTTCGAGGGTTAATAGATTTCAAAAGGGATCCATGGCCAAAGATTTCAGAGAGTGCTAAGAGTCTAGTCAGGCAAATGTTGGAGCCAGACCCAAAGCTTCGGCTAACTGCGAAGCAAGTTCTTGGTATTTTAAATCTCTTTGCGGCTGCTTTGCATTTTAATTTTGTCTGTATGAGTTCATGTGCAATACCTTCTTTTTTTAGGGGTGGGGTGGGTTGGGGTGGGGGGAATGGGTGAGGCAGAATGGCAATACTACTATTTTTTCACATAATTGATTGACATTTTTTGTCCATAATTTTCTCTAGGATGATCAATTGTTTCCATGATGTAGTTATATTTAGGTTTCTAAAAGCTTTGAGACAAGGCTGGACTTTATAATTTTCTAGTTACATCATAGACTTATAATTCAGTAGCTCTTACATTTCTCCTTTCATCATTAATGCTGATCATGTTTTGCGTAATTTGTATGTTCTCTCTTTACACAGAGCATCCTTGGCTCCAAAATACTAAAAAAGCTCCAAATGTTCCCCTTGGAGATGTTGTCAAGTCAAGGCTAAAGCAATTTTCGATGACAAACAGATTCAAGAGAAAAGCCTTGAGGGTTGGTGATATTTTCATCTCTAGATTTTATGACATCTATTTATATATGTTGTATAATGGGAGCTCTAAAACAGAAGCCTTCAACTTTTGCCATGAGTGATCTTTTTTTTTTCTTCATTAAAATGATCTAGTTTGGTATTGACTGTTATGTGGGCTTATAGCCCAGTTTATAAACCTTACAAGGAGCCAAAAGAATATAATTCATTCTATAAAAAGCACAAAATAAAAACAATCTCAATATGAAAAATACAGTTAAGTTAATTAAGTAGTAAACTAACTTGATTTAGATCTCCAACAAATTAATTTTTGTGATCATACATTTTTACCGTAAACAATAACACAAAATGTTGTTTTTTGATTTTTAAATTTGATGATTCATTTATAGTATTGAGATAATGTTTTAAGATTTCTCTACATTTGAACCGTAGTTACTTGGAACTTGGTATGCCTTGGTTCGTGGTACGGGTACGAGAACATGGTACATTACTCATCCCGTACGCGGTACGTTGGGGGTAGACTTAAATGGTTTTTTTTTTTTTTTTTTATGTATAAGTACATGTATAAAATTAAGATATTAGATATATTTATAAATACAATTTAAATAGAAATGTGTGCATAATAATAATTTAGAAGATATTAGAGTTTTGACAAAATAGTAAGGTAGAAATAATAAATTTAAAATAAAGTTTGAACATTCTCTTATTGCCTTTTTTGTGTCTAGAAATCTTTTTTTCAATTTTTTTAGCTAAAAGTCTTCCCGAAAATTTTGGATCACCAATTTAAAGGATCTGGTGCGCGAATGCACCACAAATCGGAACGTAGGATCCGGATCGTAGTTCCAAGGGCGGAATAGGGATCCCAGTAACTATGATTTGAACCATAGATTTTGTAAACAAATAATTTTAAAATACCTATGCATGGAACGGAAGTGCACAACTAGTTTTTTTTTAAAAAAATCTCAGAAATATCTTATATGGTGCTTCCAACTAGGTTATTGCTGAATTTTTATCCATTGAAGAAGTGGAAGACATCAAAGAAATGTTCAAGAAGATGGATGCTGATAATGATGGTATTGTTGCAATTGAAGAGTTGAAAGCTGGACTTCGTAATTTTGGCTCCCAGCTTGCAGAATCAGATATTCAGATGCTTATTGAAGCTGTGAGTATGCTTTTGCTTTACAACTTTCATAAACAGTACTTCTACCTTGAAATTGACAAATGCATCTTAGAGTCTGACTCTGAGACTAGAAGTGTTTTACTTTGCCTGTTAATAATATCTTGAAGTCTTGTTATCGAGGTCAGCGTCTTGTCCCAAGCACGTTATCTCTATGGAAGAAATGAGACTGCAGATGTTTGACAATCAATATAACATACATCACGTTAACGACTATAGTAGTTGACTTTAGAGTACCGTCATACATGAAATGCAGTTCAATCTGCCTTTTTATGGAAATTCCTAATCCTATCTGATATCTTTGACTAATGCAGCCCTCACATCCTATATATTAAGTATTGCGTTCATTCCTGGAACTATTTTATGAACTAGTTCTTCCCTCAGGCAAAATTTCATGAATAATCATTAAGGAATTTGTGAGCGCCTTGTTCCCTGAATTTGGTTTTGGGCAGCTGTAAAGCAATGCGAAAGAAGTTCTCTTATGATAGTTTTGACGGTAGCAATTGACGTAAATATGTTTGAAATTCAAAATTATGTTATGCTTTGATAAAGAAGCGATTAAAGCAGGCCGGGCATGGTTGTTCTGTTCCAGTGTAGATAATGTATGTACTTGTAGGAAATACAATGAAAAGAGGAGAAAAATAGACCGACTTGTTCCTTATGCCTTGCTCTTGTAATAACTTTTGTTTTCTTCTTTTTCTTTGGGTTAGTTATAATAATGTTAATCGATAGGTACTCAAAACGATAATATCTAATTGTTTTCTTCTAATAATATATTTGATGTGTTGGCAACAGGTAGATACTAGTGGGAAAGGAACGCTAGACTATGGGGAATTCATCGCTGTTTATCTCCACCTACAAAGAATGGCAAATGATGAACATCTTCGGAAGGCCTTCTCCTATTTTGACAAGGATGGCAATGGTTACATTGAGCCATGTGAGCTCCGGGATGCCTTGATGGAAGATGGAGCAGATGATTGCACTGATGTAGCAAATGACATCTTCCAAGAAGTGGACACAGACAAGGTGAATACCCAATATTTGCCATTTAATAAAAATATTTCACCATTTAATACTCTTTGGATTCAGCATACTTGAAGCTGACATAAGTGTTTTATCAATGCAGGATGGACAAATCAGCTATGATGAATTTGCAGCAATGATGAAAACCGGAACAGATTGGAGAAAGGCTTCTCGGCATTATTCAAGAGGGAGATTCAACAGTCTGAGCATAAAGCTGATGAAGGATGGTTCTCTGAACTTGGGGAGTGAAGTACTAGAGAAGGTCTGTGTTTAACTCTTCCATGCAAGAAAGTACTGGACCTTTCCCTGTACATCTTGGACTTGCTTTCTTTTTGTGATTATTTGTTAGGGGGCCGTGATTAAATGCAGCTCTTTTGTCTCTGCTACAAGGATCATGCTGGCTGAGTGGATAATTGTCTCTGCTAATGTTAATTGTGTAGAACACCTTGTGGCCATGGTACGGCATGTATGATTCTGTCCTCTTACCACTTCCACTCTTCAATGATTGTTTCTGATTGACAATGTGGGATGAACTGTAGTATATTATTGTTGAGGAAATGTGGTCATAAAACGAATATCATTTGGACACATGCAAGTAAAAGTTGGGGTGGTCATGAGTTGAGCTACTCGTGAGTTGCTTGAAGCTCAGCTCAGCTTGATAAGCTTTAAGCTGAGCTTCAAGCTGAGCTTGAGTTGGCAACTATTCGGCTTGTCAGTTCATGAGTTTGACTTGAATGTATGGTATATATTTATTTTAAAAATATATTTATTTAAAATAAATAAAATTATACTCAGTTATGCTGTTAAATGCCAAAGCTTGAAAGCTCATGCTTGTTGGGTCTTAGCTCGAAACTGACTCTAGCTCAAGCTTGAGTTTGAGTTTATACTCACTCGAGTTCTCGAGTAGACTACAAGTAGCTTGATCCGAGCTCAAGGGTGCTTATGCATGCGGAGGGACAAGTCTGTGTTTATCTATGGGGGAGTATCTAGCGCCAGAAAAAGGGAAGTTTTAAGATAATTGCAGTTGACACAATTAAACTTAGTAGGTGCATCGTGCGGGCTTAACCCTAAAAAATGCGATGCATGGATGGTGAAGATTGTACATTAAGATTATTTGCTCTTGTTCATGCATGGCCCCTAATCACATGGTCACTGTTGATTGTATGAATTGAATTGGTGCCTAAATTATTGACGTGCTTTTGGGCACAGTATTTGGGTAAAGCTTGGGCTTAAGATCCATATATTAGGGCCGGGCTGAAAGGTTAATATCCGATGTGTCTTAGGGCCTATGTTTGTTGTACATTCCCAAATAATGTACAGCTTGCCTGAAGAGTCTTGTATAATATTAAGCATGTTCAAATAGTTTAGGAATTTAATAGATACTAGTTAAGATTTTGAAATTAGTAAAAATTTTAAATTGATAAAATATGATTAATCAATAATTTCTCTAGGTGCTTCTCAGAAGAAATAAAAATCCTGAAGTTTAGGTCTGTGTACCATGTTAAGACTCGGGGTATTAACTCTCAGCTCTGAACAGGTCCACATTGAGTTGGCCTATATTTGTTTATCTTGATTCTTGATCAAATAAGAAAAAAATAAGGGCGGCCTGTATTTGCGTGTTGGCATTTAAAAGCCTAGTCCTAGTTTCTCGTGGCCTGCTGACAAAAAGAATATTGGTTCTTGAAATCCTGAATGGACCTTATCTTTCATCTCACAAGGTGCTGCTTTTCTGTCGGTTTTCTGTCTGAATAATTCTTTCGTTTGATTGGTCACTGTTGGTGGGCAAACAGTTGTTTAATTTCTTGATTAGTTTCTCTTTTGGGCGCATTGCCGTTTTCCATGAACTTGAACCGACCTGTGTTATTTCTGGTTTCTCAATCACAATCTGGAGAGCCACAATCTTTGTTTCCCTCGACTCTATTTTCTTTTTGTTATAAAAAGCCAAACGGATTTTTTTGTTAACATTGGTGCTTCATAGTTCTCAAATATAGAATATCCGAGTTCAACCTTTCCTTTCATTAATATCAAAAAAGAAATATTATTACAAAAAAATGTGGTTATTTTCAAGGGATTAATAGCTGCATCCATGTCACTAATCGATCCCTTAAAAAACTGAAAACAATTTAGAATCCAATCACGAAGATAAGGATTTGAAGCCATCCATTATGGTAGTGGAAATAAAACCACCCTATTGGAAATTGCACGATCGATCTTTTTAGTGTTAGAATTAAATTGCACGAATTTCTTCTAGTCTTGTTAGGCGGCGCATCTAAGGTTTTATTTACAGTCTTTATCATGCAAGCACCATCGACGGACCCAAATGGATCATCTTCACCGCACACTAAGTATTCTTTCCCAACGTGCCAAAATAGGCCCTTTTGTTAATATGCCTTATCTGCAAGATGTAACTTGTAATATTGTTTTACTAAAGTCATTATTCATTGTTTGAATTGTTAAAAAGGTATGGCTATTGCCATTTGCCAACGTCAATATGACTATGGCTACAACCTCTTAAAATGAATAAACATGCCTTAGACTGAAATACCCTTATGCTTGGAAAGTGTGTCGTCTCCCCAATAAAAGAAAAAAGAAACAAAAATAATACTCTATCGAAATAATTTCATCATTTTAAGTCGTAATGCTCTGACATTAACAAATTATATTTTAATAATATCATCACTTAGAAATGTACATATAATGGTTGCAGCTTGCAATTTTAAAACCTCATTAATGGAGTCTGTTTTTTGAAAAGTTTCCACACGACTGTAACTCTGTTATTAGAGCTTATCCTCTCAATATTCCTGTTTCCTTAAATAAAAATAGAACTGTCAATATTCACGGCTATGAAATGAAAATCACGTGTTTTATGATAATTTTGAATTTTCAGTTATTAGCTTAAAGCCAAAAGCATGAAATGAAATCATTTTGTCTAGTCCTCTTTTGGGAGCCAGACAACATGTTAAAGGTCAAGAACCTTTGTTTAATTGGTCAAAAGTATTAGTAATAATTAAGTGAAGGGAATATATAATTAACCTTAAAGTGCAAAAAAAAATACATAATTAACTTGGAAGTGCAAAATGCACCATTGATAGGTAGAGATTACTTGTAAAACTTGTGCACGCTAAGTACTCAGACAAAAGAGTTTCTGCAAAGATAACTTTTTTACAAGTCCTGATATTTCTGGTCATCAAAAGCATCAGACAATTGCTTTTTACAATCGCCAAAAGCTCAAAAAAAAAAAAAAAAAAAAAGTAGTACTATCCAAACATCAATATTGTTCTTCTGGAAAACATTTTGTACGAGAGTTGTTTGGTTATTGAGATTAATATGTGATTAAAATAATTTAATCTCAAATAAATAGTTATCTCTCATTTGATTGATAAGATTTATTATTCATGTAGAATTAAATTGAGATAAAATCATAAAATCAGTCTTAATCTTACCTCCCCTATGGTATAGAATTTATCTCATACATTTGGGATTAAATTTTTTTTTATCATTTTTACTCTTGAATAATAATAATAATAATTATAATTTTATTAAAAATATTTTTATTATAATATCACTTTTAATAAAAATAATTATTAAAATAATAATAATTACATTATTATAATAATAAATATAAAAACTCTAATAATGATAATGATAATAATAATAATAATAATAATTATTATTATTATAATAATATAATCATATTATCATAATTATAATAATAAAAATATAAATAGTATTTTTATAATTATAATAATAGATATTAAAATAATAATGATGATGATAATAATAATAATTATATTAATAATAGTATAACTATTATGATAATAATAATAATTACATTAATTATATTAATAATATCAATTATTATTTTTAATAAATTAAAATAAAAATTATAAAAATATTATTATGATAATTAGAATAACGATTATTATAATTACGATGATAAAAATAATAATTTAAAATAAATATTATTTATTACTCTATTAATAGGAATTATAATAAAAATATCATTATTATTATGATAATAAACATAATAAATTTTTAGTGATGATAATAATATTAATGATAGTGATAGTAACTACTATAATTATAATAATATAATTGTAATTATATTATTATAATAATAATATTGACAATAATATTATTCTTATAATTATAATAATATTATAATGATAATGATAATAATAATTATAATACTAATAATAATTATTATTATTATGATTATTAATTATAATAATATATATTATAATTATGATGATAAAAATAGTAATTTAATATTATTATTATTAAATTATAGGGTTTATGAAAAATTTAGAGATTGTTAAAGATGATGAATAGTGTTAAGGTATTATCACTTTAATTCCCCTTTATCCTATCCCATGTTAATTATAATCCTATCCCAATGTAATTCTGTACGTGAACCTAACGGGCCATAAGTTCACATTTCAAATCAATCTTTAGCCCCATTGGAATCCAAGACCCTTGCTCTAGTGAAAAATCAACAAAATTTACTTTGATGTCCAATAAAGGTTGCTAATAGTATATAGTTGTGATCCTTTATCATCTTTTTTATTTTTTATTTTTTCTATCTTTGGAAAAAAAAAATTGTAATTAGAAGAGTTCATTTATTATCAATTACTATTGTTTTCTTAAATTTGTGAGTCTCATGTTACATAATAAATGATATTTTTTTATTGCATCACTAAAGATGTTGAATCCCCTTATTATTATTAATATATCATGTTAAACCATACAATGGGATCTCAACTGCAATTTCGATTATGATCATGATTCTTTCTAGTAACTTTGAGAAATTTTGATTCATCAAATGATGCATTTGGAGAAAATTTTCGACAAGTTACTAGAAAGAATCTTAACTATTTTCTTATAGTAGAGGAAATACAATACGATATTTTAGTGAGAAGGAAATCGAACCCTTGGCTAAGAGATAAAGATGAGGTGTTCTAAGTGTATAAAGTAGTGGTACCTCACTAACATATCTTGTAGGAAAATATTGAAAACAAAACTTGACTCCACACTATTGTGGATTAACCTTCTCCAATTCATCGATGTGGCAATTTCATATTGAACAATGTACTAAAAATTCATGCACAAATCACATGATAGTATTTGATTTATTTATTAAATATTTTATTATAAAAATCATGTGATTTACACAAAGTTTTTAATATTGCAACATCAATAGGTAAGAGGAAGTTCCTCTACATTGGTATGGAGCCCATTAGTATTATACAAATAAAATTGTCGTCCTTAACAGAGATATTCGGAGCCATACCCTTTTTGTCTTTCTTTAATCGTTAAGATCATTCTCGCTTAATCTCATCTGTCTACTAAGATCATTCTTGTTTATCTCATCAGTCTACTAACTTTAGGTTATGTTTGGCAATTGAGGTAGGTAAGATTGTTTGGTAGGATAGAGTAAGCTACAAACTGAATAAGTATTTTACCCTATCATGTGTTTGGGGCTTGCCAGTAAAGAGATTAGTAGTGTATCAACTATTCTACACTCTTAGCCATCAATATACTAAAAAATACTATTATATCCATGTGTTTGGTTCTTAATATAAGATACATTCAATAAAATATGTTGAAGTACAAAAAAAAAAAAAACAAAATATTCCCATCAATAAATGAAATACATGACTTTTATAACAATAGAATGATAACAACAAATAAGACATTTGTTTATTACTTATGCAGGGAAAATTTCCCGACCAATAACATGATGACATGTGGCATCTTCCAAAGGACAAGAAGGTAGTTTCACAAATAAAACAAGATAACCAATTAGATAGCTACACGTGACAAAAAGGCAAAACGAACCTCTTTCACTACAAGCAACAAAGATCAATGTCAGGTCAGTTGCCTTTGTCATTGGGCCTAATAAGAAAACAAGAACAGATCAAGTGGTTTATTTCACTAATGAAGATCTAGAATGACTACAAACACCACACAACAACACCCTGGTCGTCACCCTATTGATCGAAAATTACTACGTGGAAAGGATCTTAGTCGACAATGGGAGTTCGATCGACATCCAATACAATGATGCTTCCTAAAAAATGAAGCTCAGTGACGAACGGCTCAAGCCAGTGGAATCTCCACTTTACAGATTTTCAAGAGAACCAATACTCCCGGAAGACAACATAGTCCTTCTCGTTATCTAGGCTCAGCTCCTAAGCAAACCACTGTCATGAACACATTCTTGGTCATCAAACATCCACCCTCCTACTATGCCATCCTCGGGAGACTGAGTCAGAACTCTATAAAGGTTGTTGTTTCCACATATCACCTAAATATGAAATTCCCCAGTGAAAATGGAATCGAAGAAGTTCGGAGGAATCAAGCCGCATCTTAATCCTGCTACCTCAACTCCATAAAGAGGCATAAGAAATTCAAAGCCTTACCCCTTGAGATTGAAGACCTGAGCGATGAACTTAAAGCTCTGAGGGGCCAACCTGTTGAAAAGTTAGTCATCATCCCCCTAAATGAGGGAGAGGATCAGAAGACCGTACAGATTGGGTCTAATTTATTTGAAAAGATCAGAAATTCTCTGGTATTTTTCCTCTAGGAAAACCAGGATGTTTTCGCCTAGTCGACGTCAAACATGCCTGGATTAATCCACAAGTTATCACCCATAGGCTAAATGTGGATCCGAACCACATGCCAGTAGTTTATAAAAAGAGAACATTCACTCCTGAGCGACAAAAAGCCATCGAGGAAGAAGTTAATAAGCTTCTTACCACTGAATTTATCCGGGAGGTCCACTACCCAAATTGGGTCACCAATGTGGTCATGATAAAGAAATCAAATGGAAAGTGAAAAATCTGCATGAACTTCATCAACCTCAATAAAACATGCCCAGAAGACAGTTTTTCAATTATAGATGATAGACCAGCTGATTGATGCCACCTCGGAGTATGAGTTACTTAGCTTCACAAATGCATATTCATGGTACAATCAAATTCTTATGCTTGAATCAGACCACTCAAAAACCGTCTTTGTCATCGATCAAGGCCTTTACTGTTACAAGGTCATGCCCTTCGGACTCAAGAACGTGGAGGTAACCTATTAGGGATTGGTCAACAAACTCTTCAAGGAGCAAATCGGAAGAAACGTGGAGGTGTACGTTAATGACATGCTCATCAAGAGTTCCAAGTCCAAGGACCATATATCTAACCTTGGAAAAGCCTTCAAAGTATTCAGGCATTATCAGATGAAGCTCAGCCTAGGTAAATGTGCATTCGGGGTTACATTTGGCAAGTTCCTTAGGTTTATGGTCACCCAACGTGGAACAGAAGTTAACCCCAAAAAAATCAAGGCAATCTTAGACATGAGCCCTCCTCGAAATATCAAAGAATTCCAACGACTAATAAGACGCATCGCTACCCTTAACCATTTCATGTTCAAATCTGCTGAGAAATGTGTGCCCTTCTTCAATGCACTAAAGGAAGTTAAATACTTTTCATGGATTGAAGAATGATAAATAGCTTTTGAGGAACTCAAAGACTACCTCAACTCACCACCTCTCCTAAGCAAGCCCATTGGAGGAGAAGAGCTTTTCCTTTTCATCATCGCAAATCTAGCTGTCAATGCCTCTGTGTTAATTCAAGAAGAATGTGAGGCCTAGAGACCCATCAATTATGTTAACAGAGTTCTCAATGATACATAAACTCGGTACAACCTGATCGAAAAGCTAGCTTATATTGTCATTATCATGGCCAGAAAACTATGACTTTACTTTTAGGCTCACACCAACACAGTTCTAATTGACCAGCCACTGAGGCAGTCTTGTACAAACCCAATATCTTTGAAAGACTGGTGAAATGTTCTATAGAGTTGGGGGAATTCGATATCCGCTACAAACCTTGAATAGCTATAAAAGCACAAGCTCTAGATGACTTTATTGTACAAAGCGCACTCATTGAAGAGCCCCATGAGAGGCAAGAGCCCAAATATAATGAAGAAACACCCGGATAGGCACTTTTCGTTGACGGATCCTCCAACAGTAATAGTAGTGGGCTTATCACTACTCATATCCTAATCCTCATCATTTATCAATCTCTTCTTCTCATATATTTAATCATATGGAGAATATCAATTTTACCTCATAATTATCTCATTATGAGGTTCACATCATATAATCAATCACTCAGATAATTTTTATCATATCATACTTTCATATTTCTTTCTCATCATATCTGTCTCTCTGTGAAACTCATTCATTTATCAATAAATTTACAATCAAGAATAACACTTTAGCATCTCAAGCAATAATAATCAATATGTAAAACAAATGCAATGCATGAATTTAAATTATATTATTATTTGAGAACATTTTCCCACATGTCGACATGTTTTAGCTTAGATCGGCTGTTTTCCCAATTATTTTATTTCTAGCATATACCGGCTGTCTTCTCGATTCTTTTATTTCCAACATATATCAGCTGTCACGGTTCTTTTATTTCATTTAGACCGGTTGTCTTCTCGGTTATTTTATTTCTAGCATATACTGACTGTCACGGTTTTATTTAGACCGGATGCCTTCTCGGTTATTTTATTTCCAGCATATACCGGCTGTTATGGTTCTTTTATTTCATTTAGACCGGTTGCCTTCCCAGTTCTTTTCATTTCATGCATATGTATATGAACAATAATATAAAAAAAAAGCATACATTCAATTTAGCTATCCAATTTTTTTTCAAAATTATTATTTTTATCATATTCATTAAATTATCTTCTCATATATCGTATCAAATTATCAATCAGAGTTTGTCGAGAATTTCATTTATCCTTTCTTTATATATTTTATTAACTCATTATTTTAATAATATTACTTCTCATATAATAAATCTTTAACGTATCAATTATTCATATCATATCCATCAACCAACTTTTATATATCATCCTATCATAGTTTGATAATTAATTCAAATATCATCACTTTAATTTCATATTTATCTCGATTACTAAAAGTAAATCTAACTCACCACGTAGCATTTAAAGCTACTCGTGGATCACCTTCTTGCCTTTCCTGCTCTTTTAAGCAATTTCATCCGATTACCGATCGTCAACACCTAACATAATATTTATATTAAAATTTATAATTTATTCTTCATTTCTTCCAGAATTCATACCCTTTAAAATTTCCACATTGAATTCCGGGTAATATCATGTATGCTAAATTTAAAAAATAAAATTCACATTATTACTTTTTGTTTTTCTTAGAGCTTTCTTTTACTCTCTTTAAAATTCTCCTGTAAACCTCTTCAAAATTTTACTCTTTCAACATATCTTTCAGTCCCCAAGTGTTTAAAGAAATAGATTTGAAGAAAGAAGAAAGCCAAACAGGATTAGGTAAGAAATAAATAAAATAAAACAAAAACCAAATTTTTATCTTAACTTCGTCGCTGCACTGTTTCATCACATTGCAAATGTACTGATGCATATAATGTATGCAACATCTAGACGTCCAAGTGTTGCCTGTCTTTTTTTTTTCTTCTTTGTAACTACACCACCACTCGTCCAGTTTTTTTATTTTTTTTTTTATTTTTCTTTGTAACTACTCCCCACCACTCGTCCAGTTTTTTTTTTCAAAAGAATTATTTTATTTAATAATAAATCTTTCATTTATATATTATTTTATTTCCATGTAATATCTATCAAATTAATTCTTTACCCTTACTTTAAGAACGTGGGTATTACAATTCTACCCACCTTATAAAAATTTCGTCCCCTAAATTTCCTTACCTAACTCAAGAAACAATTGTGAATAATATTTCTTCATAGTTACCTCATGCTCTCATGTAATCTCTTCAACATCTTTATTCCAGCATAGAACTTGAACTAATGGAATTATTTTATTACATAGACTTGTTTTTTTTTTTTTTTTTGGTTTAAAATTCTCACTGATACTTGTATAAAAGTCAAATCTTTATGAATTTCTACAGCTTGACTCGAACTATTAGGAGATTCATCATGTAAGTGCTTTTGCAAAAGTGAAACGTGAAATATGTTATGTAACTACTTCAACTCTGGAGGCAATTCCAGGTTATACACAACTAGCCCAACTTTCTCAATAACCTCATAGGGTCCCACATACCTCGGACTCAACTTTCTTTTCTTTTTGGCCTTCAACAAACCTTTTCATGGAGATATTTTCAAATACACCCAATCACCTTTTTGAAACTCAAAAGATCTTCTTCTATTATTAGCAAAGCTATTCGGTCTACTTTGTGCTGCTTTAAGGTTCTCTCTAACCAGTTTGATCATCTCAGTTGTTAACTCAATAATTTATGGACCAAATATATTTCTCTCTCCAATTTCTTCCCAACATATAGGATTTCTACACCTCCTACAATTCAATGCCTCAAACAGTGTCATTCCAATACTAGATTGATGTTGATTGTTATAAGAAAATTCAATCAAGAGCAAGTAAGCATTCCAACTCACTAGAAAACTCATCACATTTGCTCTCAACATATCTTATAGTACTCTAATAATCTTTTCTGCCTGCTCATTTGTTTTAGGATGAAAAGTTGTACCAAACTGCAATTGTGTACCTATGGCTTTCTGCATGCCTCTCCATAATCTAGATGTAAATAAAGCATATCTATTTGATGCTATGCTCAAAGGCACTCTATGCAATCTCACCATCTCAATTACATATAGTTCAACCAACTTTTCAGGACTCCAAGTAGTTTAATAAGCCTGCTGAATGTCTATTCTCAGACCTCACTTACAGACAAATCAAACATCTAGAAATATATTTAGCTACATTCCTCTTCAATCTTGACCACTAGTAATTCTTTCTCAATCCTCTATACATCTTATTGTTACTCGGGTGCATCAAATATACGTCATCATGTTCATTTTTCAATATCTTCTTTCTCAACTTATCATCATTGGGAACACACGTCCCATGTTCCAATACCAAGATACCCTCATTTCAAATTTTTAAACTCATATTACTTTCTACTAAGCATTTCCTGCTTAATTTTCTCTATCTCCTCATCTCTAGCTTGCATTTCTAATAAGTGTTCTACATTGGATGATTGTACAACCATGTTTACTAACAATGATATTCTATCACTGATATTCAACTTCATTCTTATCTCTCTTAAATCTATCCTAAATTTCACATAATGACTCTCAATAACAATTAATCTTCTTATAGAGTTTTTTCTCAATGCATCAACTACCACCTTCGGCTTTCCTAGATTCTAGTGAATTATACAATCATAGTCACTAATCAACTCCATCCACCGCCTCTATCTCAAATTCAACTCTCTCTAAGTATTTAAGTACATCAAACTCTTATGATCAATAAATATCTTACAAGTGGATCCATATAGATGATGTCTTCAAATTTCAAGCAAGCACTATGACAGCTAACTCTAAGTCATGGGTAGGGTAATTTCTCTCATGATTCTTCAATTGCTTAGAAGTATATGCCATTACCTTCCCATGTTGCATCAACACACATTCCAACTCTTGATGGGATGCATCACTATTCACCACAAATCCTTCATCACCAGAAAGAAGCACTAATACTGGAGCTGTAGTCAATTTATCCTTTAGTAATTGGAAGCTTTTCTCACACTCCCCGGACCATACAATTTCACCCCTTTCCTGGTCAATCAAGTCAACAGTACTGCAATAATAGAAATTTGTTGAATGAATCTTCTATAATAACCGGCTAACCCCAAGAAGATTCTAATCTCAGTTACATTAGCTGGTCTCTCCCAATTTAACATTGCCTCTACGTTTTGTGGATCAACTGTCATCTCCAGATATTACATGCCCCAAGAAAGTTATTTCATTCAGCCAAAATTCACATTTAGAAAATCATAACATATAATCTCTCTCTTCTCAGAATTTCCAACACAGTTTCTAAATATTTTACATGCTCTTCCTTAGTCTTAGAATACACCAAGATGTCATTAATGAACATAACCTAGGTACGTCTCCCTCCTTTATCCTTAACTGGTGATAACCTAACCGCAAGTCTATCCTAGAAAACACCATTGCTCTCCGTAATTGCTCAAATAAATCATCTATAATAGTCAAAGGATATTTGTTCTTAACGATGATCTTATTTAGCTGTTTGGAGTCTCTACAAAACATTATCGTTATATTTTTCTTTTTTACAAACAATATATGAGCTCCCTATGGTGATACACTTGGTCAAATAAATTGTTTATCTAACAATTCTTGAAGCTGAATTTCAATTCTCTTAACTCAACGGGTGCCATTTTGTAGGGTGCTATAGATATATTTGATGAATCTGCTATCACATCAATAGAGAATTTAATCTCCCTACTAGGAGGCAAACTAGGCAACTCATCGAGAAATACATCCAAAAAATCTTTCACTACTAAGATTTCTTCTAACTCTTTACTATCATTTCTAAAATCCACCACATATGCCAAATACCCCTCACATATGCCAGGTAGTTCGGGAGTATCTTACGTTCTCCTTGAAACTAAATTCCACTTGTCCTGATATCTTGAACACCATATTTTTTCTTACAATAATCAACCCAGACATGATATACCGACAACTAATTCATTCCCCAAATCAAATGAAAATCTATCATATTCAAAGGTAATAAATCAACTTAAATTTTTTTATCACTAATACGAATCACACAACCCTTGTAAACATTTATGACTATCACTCTATCTCTAGCGGGAACTTCAATAATAATTTTATGCTTTAAAGGACTAATACATACATCAATAGACTTCATAAATACATTGGATGCAAAAGAATGGGTTGCACTAGGATCAATTAATAATCTAGCATGTGACTAGATATTGTACCCATAACAATATCAAGAGTAGCTTGGGCATCCTACTGGATCAATGCCTAAATTATGCTCACTCTGGAGTGCATCTGATTATCTCACCCTCTTTTAATAACTGCTCCTCTGCCTTTGCCCCGCATACTTCCTGATCTACCACATCTCTCCACATGTCTTCTTCCGACACCTCCAGCACTTATCTCAACAAATTTCGCTTTGGTGTCATACTTATTCCTCTACCATAACTTTCAATTCCCATAGCCTGTCTCCCAAATCTTAGGGTCCTACCAATATTACTTTGAGATACAGAAGCAAAAGATCTTGTTTCCCCCTAACTCTGTATTACAGTTCCTTGTGATAAGGAACGCCTCATCTGTGACGAGTAATATTTATAAAAGAAAAAGCCTTCTTAAATCTACTCCAAGTTAAGGGTCTATCAGCATATGCACTTACCTTGGGAAGAATATCCTTCCATCATTCTAAAGCTTCTTCTTCTGACTTAAATGAAGCAAAGGCGTCCCTTTGCCTATTAGTCACTAGTAAAATACCAAATAATCTCTTTACATGTTTCACCCATAACTCAGGCTCAAAATGATTCATAAATCCTTTAACCAACAAAGCATTCAACTTTAATATATCTAACAAAACAATATCCCTGCATTTCATGCATAAATTCACCTTTCCATTTTTTAATGTTTACCATTATTGGATTTACAACAACAACCTCAAGCACTACTCTAGCCTGTTCATCAAGTCTATGCTATAAACTATCAACTCTATCATCTGTTACATTCATTTTCTCAATACCATGAGCAAGAGCTTTTCTTAGCTCATTTTTTTGAACTCCAAATTCTCTCACACTCCTACTAATATCAATTATACTATCAATACGTTCCCTTATAGGGACCATAGACTCAGACTCAGACTCAACCTCAATCTCAACTTGTCTAAATATTGGGGGCCTACCATGCCTTCTCAAGTCAACAACTCTAACTCTAGCTCTCACACGTCCACGTGTCATCCTCAGACTCTGCATTAAAATATAGTTTATTTAAACCTTCCACTTATTTAAATTTTCATACAGTCTACAGAATCATAAAAACTAAGGCTCTGATACCAAAATTGTAACGTCCCATCCTGGGTTGGCCACCCTCGAAATGGTGTCATCAAATTTTGAAATCCTAGCACGACACATATATGCAACAATATAAAAACATCAACTGAAATTATAAATATATCTATACATCAATCCTCAACCCTCAATCCTCAACAGGGAGTTACATTATTAAAATTTCAACTGAATTACAACATATTATACACGAATATTTACAAATATTTTTTTCCATTAGTTTGAGGATGTGGACCACGTGGCTTACAGATAATGATTCAGTTTGAATCTCAGCTCACCAATCTATCTGTCCTGCCTGCTACCTGAAATTTTTTAACAATTAGGAGTGAGCTTCATAAGCTCAGTGAATTAAATTTACTAGAAGTATTCGATTGTTCAAATAGTCTTCCAATATTCATTCATCTATATCTCATATAATTTGATAATAGCATTATATTATCACTACTCATATTCCAATCCTCATCATTTATCAATCTCTTCTTCTCATATATTTAATCATCTGGAGAATATCAATTCTAACTCATAATTACTTAATTATGAAGTTCACAGTATATAATCAATCACTCAGATAATTCTTATCATATCATACTTTCATATTTCTTTCTCATCATATCTGTCTCTCTGTGAGACTCATTCATCTATCAATAAATTTACAAGCAAGAATAACATTTTAGCATCTCAAGCAATAATAATCAATATTTAAAACAAATACAATGCATGAATTTAAATTATATTATTATTTGGGAATGTCTTCCCACATGTCGACATGTTTTAGCTTAGACTGACTGCCTTCCCGGTTCTTTTATTTCCAGCATATACCAGATGTCACGATTTTCATCTATAAATAAATTTACAAGAAACAATAACATTTTAGCATCTCAATCAATAATAATCAATATTTAAAACAAATGCAATGCGTGAATTTAAATTATATTATTATTTGGAAATATCTTCTCACATGTCAACATGTTTAAGCTTAGACCGACTGTCTTCCCGTTCTTTTGTTTCCAGAGTATACTGGATGCTACGGTTTCATTTAGACTGGCTGTCTTCCCAGTTATTTTATTTCCAGTATATACCGACTGTCACGGTTCTTTTATTTCATTTAGACCGATTACTTTTCTGGTTATTTTATTTTCAGCATATACCGGTTGTCACGGTTCTTTTATGTCATTTAAACCGGTTGCCTTCCTAATTCTTTTCATTTCATGCATATGCATACAAAAAATAATATGAAATATGCATATGAACAATAAAATAAAAACAAGCATACATTCAATTTAGCTATCCAACTCTTTCTCAAAATTATTATTTTTATCATATTCATTAAATTATCTTCTCATATATCATACCAAATTATCAATCATAGCTTGTCGAGAATTTTATTTATCCTTTCACTATATATATATATATATATATATATATATATATATATATATATATATATATATATATATATATTATCAACTCATTATTTTAATAATATTACTTCTCATATAATAAATCTTTAACATATCAATTATTTTTATCATATCGATAAACTAACTTTCATATATCATCCTATCATAGTTTAATAATTAATTCAAATATCATCACTTTATATTTCGTATTTATCTCGATGACGAAAAGTAAATCTAACTCACCACATAGCACTTAGAGCTACCCATGGATCACCTCATTACATTTCCTGCTCTTTTCAGCAATTTCACCCGATTGCTGATCGTCAACACCTGACATAATATTTATATTAAAATTTCTAATTTATTCTTCAATCCTCTAGAATTCATACCCTTTAAAATTTCTACATTGAATTCCTAGTAATTTCATGTATGCTAAATTTCAAAAATAAAATTCACATTATTACCTTTTGTTTTTCTTAAGGCTTTCCTCGATTCTCTTTAAAATTCTTCCGTAAACCTCTTCAAAATTTTACTCTTTCAGTCCCCAAGTGTTTAAAGAAATAGAGTAAATTTGAATTGAAAAAAGGAAAAAACCAAACGGGATTTGGTAAGAAATAAATAAAATAAAACAAAAACTGAATTTTTATCTTAACTTCGCCGCTGCACCATTTCTTCACATTGCAAATGTCCTAATGCATGTAATGTATGCAACACCTGGACGTCCAGGTGTTGCCTGCCTTTTTTTTATACTTTTTTTCTTTGTAACTACACCACCACGCGTCCAATTTTTTTCTTCTTTTTATTTTCTTTTTTTCTTTTTCTTTGTAACTACACCCCACCATGCGTCCATTTTTTTTTTCAAAAGAATTATTTTATTCAATAATAAATCTTTCATGTATATATTATTTTATTTCCATGTAATATCAATCAAATTACTTATTTACCCTTATTTTAAGAACATGGGTATTACAGGTTAGCCTTATCCTTTCTAGCCCCAAAGGTTTCATAGTTGAGTACGCCTTAAGGTTTAAATTTAAAGACTCTAATAATGAGGAAGTGTATGAGGCCTTGCTTATAGGGATAAAATGGTTAAAGACATTAGCTGCCCAAGCCTTAAAAATCTATAACAATTCTAAACTGGTGGTCAACCAGATGACAAACGAATATGAAGTAAGAGGAGTGAAGATCATCAAGTATCTGGAAAATACTTGAGAACTAGTTACGATCTTTAAGAGATTTCTAATCTATCTGGTACCTTAGCACGACTTGCCTCATCTAGATAATCAGACCTTACCTAGGCTTTCTATATAGAAATGCCCGTTGAACCTAGCATAGATAAACGATTAGTCATGCCGATTACCCAAGAATAAACTTGGATAAACCCAATCTTGTAGTACTTACGGGATGGAAAAATCCCCGAACAAAGAAACGAAGCAAAGAAAATAATCTCTTGCTCGTAGGGGTTCACCATTATTGAAGGCCAACTATACAAAAAGGAACTCAATACCCCTAATTTGAAATTCCTCGGTCCTACTAATGCAGATTATACCATCCGAGAAATTCACGAAGGCAAATGTAGAAATCACTTGGGGGCAAAGCACTAGCCTATAAGATTTTTCGGAACGGATATTACGGGCCTAAGATGCTGCAAGAAGCCACTGATATGGTTAAGAAGTGTCAAGAATATGCTTCGATATCCCACTATCCTTCCAATCCACTGGCATCAATCGCGAGTCCCCTTTCCTTCACCATATGGGGAATTGACATCTTCGAACATTTCCCTGAAATTCTAAGACAGAAAAAACACTTGACAGTAGCCATCGACCATGTTGTGAGTTTTAAATTACTCGCAAGCGCACGAATCGTTTGCAATATAGTGTTGTGCAAGTGTGAGGTCGAATCCACATGGAATTGCGTTGTGAAAATATTTTTATCTAAACTAAGCCTATTTTAACCTAGTTCCAAGTTTTGAATTGTCTTTTGCAAAACAAGTATAAACTAAACTAATTTGATTTAAAGACTAATGATAAAAAAAACACTAAGGTTTCTAAATCCACCCCACCAAAGTAAAGCATATATCTTCATGTTCTATATAAAAATAGTCTATCAAAACATTCCATGAATCCAACGTTAAACAAATCACAACAAATATCCCAATTAAACCAAAACAATTCAATGTATCTGCTTTTAACAAATCACAAAGGATATCTAATTTAATCAAAAACAATTCGATGTATCCATCAGATGAAACACACGGAATATCCAACAGAACAATTTAAAAGCAATCAATCATAAAATTTTACTCAAATAATTGAACATAACATTTATACTAAAAAACATCATAATTGTATAAACAAATCTGAAAATATTATGCCAAACAACGGCGAGGCTTCATCTTCAACCTTAGCTGAAGATTTTAGCCACTCATAATCATGAAACTAAAGTTCACAATAACAGTGCTAAATATTAAACTTTAAAACTAACAAAAGCAGTAAATTAAAAACTAACTATACATGGGGATAAATTCCACTCGCTGTTGGGCGACGTTTCCCCTCGTGGTAGCAAAGCCTTCGAGATCCATCAAAATGCTAGTAGAAGTCTTCCGGATTGCACCAAATGGCACCAGGAATTGCACACCGAATGATGAAGTGAGATGGTGCTTTTATAGGGGGAGTCCCGGAGCACAATGGGTTGCAGATTCAATGTGGGATACTGCCCGAGTGCGCTCGATCGCAGAATGGTGTGATCGATCGCATGTGCACTCGATCGCATGTCTTGTGCACACAATCGCATGTGCACTGGACTGCAAAGATTTCGATGTGGGATGTTGACCATGCGCTCGTTCGTAGGCGGGTGCACTCGATCGCATGTCTCGTGCGCTCGATCGCATGTCTCGTGCGCTCGATTGCACTAGGCATCCTCAGCTTTTACTCTTGAAGCTTGAGATCTCCTGAAATGCTTCATTTTCTCCACAAACCTATAAAAATACACAAAACATAGAAAAGACATAAAATAAAGTGAAATAATACAAACTAAGAGCTTAACAAATATAATTTAAGGGCTTAAATATGCAATATTTAAGACTCATCAAATACTCTCAAACTTATATTTTGCTAGTCCCTTAGCAAAACAAAATAAAAAAAAAAACTAAATGAAAAACAAAGAACACAAAGATAAGTTCATTACTCATGGCATCCAAAAATTTAAGGAGCACTCAAAATCATGAAATTCATTCATGAGCAAGCTTAAAAAATCTAACCCATCTTCACAATGAATAAGAATTTAAAACCTAATTACTTACATGAGGCATGCTAAGACATCACAAGCTTGAATCAGTGTAAAGTGAATTAGCATATACTGATGAGGTTTCTAAATAAGTTCAATGTACAATGTTTCCACGTCTCAAGATTCACAGAATTTCTCATCAGAATGAACAACGATGGCATAGTTTTATTTTATTTTATTATTATTATAAGGCTTTGCTATGTTTAGTTCCCTTAAGCTTTCTAATTGACCATGTATCGAGTGTTGAGTCAATGACTCCCAAACCAGATGGTTTTAGGGCATTAGGTGTAAAGACACCCCTAAGGACTTATTAACTCGAGTAAAAAAGGCTACAAAACTAAACTGTCCTTAATGCTACCAAGCAAAATTTCTACCTTTTGACGTGAACACTCACTGCTTACTGAGGCAAAAGGTCCAGTTACTCAGCGGACAGTTTTGTAATGATCATTATGAATAAAATTTCCACCTTTTGATGTGAACACTCACTGCTTACTGAGGCAAGAGGTCCAGTTACTCAATGGAAAGTTTATTGATGATGATCATTATATTTCTTTTTTTTTTATGCTTTTCTATGCCCAAGTGTTAATCCCACAAGTCATCCAGTTTCAGTTAAGTCAAGGAAACATACACATTGAAATCGCATGTCATACCTCACACAAATATGTGCTAATGTGCTCGTGTTAGATTGGCTCAAACATGTGAATTCTCAAATGCCCAAAGTAAATAACAAAGTTTTAAAACTCTATCATTAAATCATGTGTTCAAAATTTTAAGTTCACCAATAAAATCGCATCACAATATTTGTTTAGATCAACTAAAATTTCAAAATAACATGAGTATGCATTTACCTTCTTATTTTTTTTTTAAATGAAGAAAAACAACAACAAATTAGGACAAAGTGTGTGTAATGTGTCTCCCATACCCCCAAACTTAAATTACACATTGACCCCGATGTGTGAATAATATGGAAAGAGTTGATCTGGGATATGGAGAACTAGCCCCAAACTTGAACTGAAGTATGCATTGTCCCTGAAAAATAAAGACTGGAAAACAAAAAATACTGGAAACAAACATTAATTATAAATATGTAAAATAATAAATAAACATAAAAGATATGCTGTGGGGTGCCTCCCATGAGCGCTAAGTTTAACATCTTCAGCCAGACCCAACATTAGTAATCGTGCCCAGCAAAACGCTCCACCATCTGATCAATAAATAGGATCGGAAAATGATCCTTCCTTGTGGTAGCATTCAACTTACCGTAGTCTATACATACTTTTCATCCTGACTGAACATGAATTGGCACCAACTCGTCGTCCTTATTCTTCACTACCATCACTCCATCCCGCTTGGGCACGACATGAATCGAGCTCACCCACTTGCTAACAGAGATTGGATAATTGATCACTACATCAAATAGCTTTATCACTTCAATCCTCATAACCTCTTGCATAGCTGGGCTGAGCTTTCTTTGTGGCTCCTTCGATGGCTTGACATTCTCTTCCAAATGTAACCTTGACATCCTCAATAGTCCAGCTGATAGCTTCCTTATGCTATCTTAAAATGTCCAATAATTTCTCATCTGGAGCATCAACCAAATCTAAAGCTATAATCATAGGCAAAGAATCTGCTGGACCTGGTAACTTATACTTAAGATTGTCCGGTAAAGGCTTAAGTTCCTTCTTGGGGGGTTCTGGTGTTGTGGTCTCCTCCGTCTCACTGCTCTTCTGAGGAGCAGACTCCAAAGTATCATTTGCTTGCTCAAGTAACTTATCCAAATCCAAATCTTCTCCAGACTGAGCAAAGCATGCATCCAGGGGGTCCTCAATGCTTGATTCACCCACAGTCTCCTCTGTCTTACTGCTCTCTAGAGGAACGGACTCCAAGATAGCAGTTGCTTGCTCAAGTAGCTTATCCAAATCCAAATCCTCTCCAAACTGAGAAAAGTATGCCTCCAGAATGTCCTCAGACTTCCCTTCTTTCTTGGGCGCTTGTAATCTCTCAGGATAAGGCGCTTTAGGTACAACCGACCTAGGGAGATCCTTAATAATAGGTGTGGCTGTAGATGGCTCAGCATCTTTCTTTTCCTTGTTGCCACTTTCTTGCCCTTGTTGTATAGATGGGTTCTCTTCCACTTGACTGTCCACTTGTCTCCCAGACCTCAATGGGACAATCAATTGCACTTGTTCCTACCCGTGCATAGGAGTTGATGAATTTCCCGCCGCAAACTGTTCCTCCGAGTTAGGCTCAGATTGACTAGGGAACCTTCCCTTCTCTCCTTCACCTAAGTGACTTGCGATTTGACCCATTTAACTCTCTAGCTTGGCAATTGCTTGGGTGTTTACTATTTACATACTCCTTACTTCCCTTATAGGTTGGCTGATCATCTTCCTGAAATCATTGAGTGCGTCCTTCAATGATTGTGAAATTGACACTGGCACTTTAGTGGGAGCTTGGTAAACGGGTGATGGTGCTGGATGGGCTGAGCGACCATAACTTGGAACTGGTGGAGGAAATTCGGGAGAGTATTGATTGTGAGCATGATGAGGGGCTCCTCCCTGATTCATCAGTTGGTTCTGCATCTATGAAAAATCAGGGTGGTTTCACCACCCTGGATTGTACATCTCGGAGTAAGATCCATTTGATTTCCACCAATAGTCATTGAAAGCGTTCATTTGTTCCATGGGATACTCGACAAAAGCTGACGTAGATGGACAATTCTGTGCTAAATGCATAGGACTAGCACAGATGGAACAATTATCAACATTGAATATATTTGTTATATTGATGGACTGGCCGGTCATCTTCATGAAATCCTTGAGGGCGTCTTCTAAAGACAATGAAACTGACGTTCGATTCATCCACATTTTTTAAAAAAAAAATTTATATATCTAGAAATTTTTTATTTTTTATAGGCCAATGAAAACAGAAACAAATAAAATAAAATAAATTGCAAAAAGAAGAAAAAAAATTTAACAAAAAAAATGCTAATTAACTAGCAGAAAAATAAAATTAATTCAGACAAAAATTTCACAAACAAAACAACTCCCCGGCAACGGCACCAAAAACTTGTTGTGAGTTTTAAATTACTTGCATGCGCACAAGTCGTTTGCAATATAGTGTTGTGCAAGTGCGAGGTCGAATCCACAGGGAATTGTGTTGTGAAAATATTTTTATCTAAACTAAGCCTATTTTAACCTAGTTCCAAGTTTTGAATTGTCTTTTCCAAAACAAATATAAACTAAACTAAATTGATTTAAAGACTAATGATAAAAAACACTAAGGTTTCTGAATCCACCCCACCAAAGTAAAGCATATATCTTCATGTTCTATATAAAAATAATCTATCAAAATATTCCATGAATCCAACTTTAAACAAATCACAACAAATATCCCAATTAAACCAAAACAATCCAATGTATCCGCTTTTAACAAATCACAAAGGATATCCAATTTAATAAAAAACGATTCGATGTATTCATCAGATGAAACACACGAAATATCCAACAGAACAATTTAAACGCAATCAATCATAAGATTTTACTCAAATAATTGAACAGAACATTTATACTAAAAAACATCAGAATTGTATAAACAAATCTGAAAATATTATGTCAAACAACGACGAGGCTTCATCTTCAACCTTAGCTGAAGATTTTAGCCACTCATAATCATGAAACTAAAGTTCACAATAACAGTGCTAAACATTAAACTTTCAAAATAACAAAAGCAGTAAATTAAAAACTGACTATACATGGGGAGAAATTCCACTCGCTGTTGGGCGGCGCTTCCCCTCGTGGTAGCAAATCCTTCGAGGTCCACCAAAATGCTAATAGGAGTCTTCCAGATTACACCAAATGGCACCAGGAATTGCACACCAAATGATGGAGTGAGATGGTGCTTTTATAGGGGGAGTCCCAGAGCAGATTGGGTTGCAGATTCGATGTGGGATACTGCCCGAGTGCGCTCGATCGCAAAATGGTGCGATCTATCGCATGTGCACTCGATCGCATGTCTTGTGCGCACGATCGTATGTGCTGATGAGAGTCATAAAATGCCTCTCAACAGTGGTTAATTGTTAGCATTTTAGGATTGATCTCGGTCTTTATTGTGGTTTTATGTGTTAATAACTCTAAAGTAATATTAATGGACCATTGACTTATTTCAGTGTAATTTTCAGGTACTTTGAGTTTAAAAGAGAATGAGAAGCGATCGTTGCTTAAAAGACCAAGATCCCATGCTTTTGGAAGGACAAGATGGACTACTGCCTGTATTACGATCAAGCGCATAAGCAGTGCGATTGAGCGCACATCCCACATCGAGCAAGGTACTCTGCAGCGCATATGCGATCGAGCGCACAAAACGCGATCGAGCGCATATGCGATTGATCGCACTCGGGCTGCGATCGAGCGCTCCCAGACAGTATCCCACATCGGCTAGATAACACATAGCATTCCGGGAGTTTGCCTATATAAAGACCCACTTTGCTCAGTTGAAATCATCAATCAATCGGGGATGAATCCAGAGGGCCTTTAGGAGCAATCCAGAGGGCCTTTAGGAGGAACCCGAAGTATAAATTTGGAGGGCAAGTTGAGGATGATTGTTGAGAGGCCGGAGGCAACTCAAGGAAGGATGAGCCCCATGGCTGGCTTGTCTCCAAGCAAGGCGAAAGGATGAATCCCTAGGTGTAGTTGTTCTTATTTTTCTTTATTTGATTCAGCTGTAGTGGAATTATTTTCGTTAAACATTGTTATGTTTTATTCTTAATTTAATTAGTAGATTTATTATTACTCCGGTGATTGCATGCTTCTTTTCCATATAAGTTCAGTCATGCTTTTCTTATGTGTACCTGCTTGGATGTGGTTGAGTCCGGTAGATCTCTTTTATAGATTTGTCCATTGCTGCGGTATTGTTGTTTAGATATATCGTCGTCTCTTGATAATTTATAAGTTAGGTCATGTGTGCTTGAAAGTAAATAAGATTTCATAACAATTACATTAGGATTTATAAATATGCTTTAATTAAATATTTTTCAATTGCCTGTTTGGGATGTGAAACTTGCAATCGAGATAAAAACAATTGAATCAAGTTAGGGTTAGGATAGCGAACCTAGGGAGGATTCTCGGAACCTTGTCGTTTCTTTATTTTATTTCAAACTTTTTTACACAATTACCCTTTTCTCAAAACAACTCAGATTCTTTTTAATCTTTTATCGTTTGTGTTGAGGTTTACACCTTCTATTGTACTTAACTTGTTTCCCCGTGGAATCGACACCCCAAAACTGTACTACAACTACCGCGTTATGTTTTGGGCGTAATCAAATTTTGGCGCCGTTGCCGGGAAAACGTGCTTAAGTACAAGGAAGCTTGTCAACTTTGAGTGTGGCAATAAAAAAAAAAATTTGTTTTATTTGTTTTATTTCATTTGGTGCATGCTTAGACAAGAGATCTGCGAGGTAGATTCATTAGAGGACCTGAGCTAGAATTACCCTCTCATTCCGAGTCTGATAGTGAAACCTTGCCTAGATCAACCCATAGAGAAAACCCAAGTGAGAATCTAAAGGATTTTGTTAACATGGCCGATAACCATAATGAGAATGTTGCTAGGACACTTCAGGATTACCTCCACCCTACACGCACAGCCATACCATCATGCATCATGTTTCCAGCCAATACTCGCTATCAAGATCTTAAACCAGGGATGATTCAATTACTCCCTACATTCCATGGCTTGGATAACGAAAACCCATATGTGCATATTAGAGAGTTTGAGGAAGTAGTTGCGACTTTCCGTAGTCAAAACGAAACTCATGACATTATGAAATTTAAGCTCTTTCCTTTCGCTTTGAAGGATAAAGCCAAGAGTTGGCTATACTCACTTAGACCACGATCTATTAGGTCGTGGACTGAGATGACTCGGGCTTTCTTTAACAAATACTTTCCCCAACATAAGACCAACACTTTGAAAAGGAAAATCTCCGCCTTTGCATAAAAGGATAGTGAGACTTTATATCAGTCTTGGGAGAGATTTAAGGAGTTATTGAGTATGTGCCCTCACTATGGGTATGAGAGTTGGTGCTTAGTGAGCTATTTCTATAAGGGACTTACCTATAGAAATGATGTGTAATGATGGGTTTTTAGAGAAAAATCCTGATGAGGCCATAGAGTACCTCAATGAGCTTGCTGAAAAAGCTCACACTTGGACTGGACCTAGTGCTACTGAGAGCACAGATAGGTCACGACTTATAGGGCACCCAAATGGTGGTGGAATTTACCATCTTAGGGAAGAGGATAACCTTAGAGCCAAGGTCGAGATGCTCACTAGGGAGATAAATGAGTTAAAGACTAAGAGCTTAAAGCCAACACACGTGGTTAATCATGCAAAATCTTTTGAACCATGTTTTGTGTGTGGTGGGGTAGATCATCTCCTCCAAGAATTCCCCATATTTGCTGATATGAGAGGGCTGTATGAGGAACAATGTAATACCTTAGGCATGTACAAGAAGCCTCTTGCACCTTTCTCTAACACTTATAACCCGGGGTGGCGAAATCACCCCAACTTCAGCTAGAAATCTGAAAACCAGCATGCACAGCCCCCTAGATCATCCCCTGCACCTTATCATGCACCCTCATCCTCTAGGAACTCGCTAGAAGACACCTTACAGGCCTTTATAGAGGCACAAGGTAAGACAAACCAAAGGTTTGAGGAATTATTTACGCAGGTGATGGAAGAGCATAAAGAAATTAAGAGCCAAGTGTCCAAATTAATGAGCTACTTGAGTGTGACTGAGCAAGGTAAGTTCTTTGCTCAAGCTCAGTCCACGTCCCAGAATTTGAAGGAGGTGAATGCCATTAAGACAGTAAGTGGTAAGTCCTTACACATCCCAACAACGAAGAAATCAAAGGATGTGGACGAAAGCCACCAAGCATACATGATGGATTCATTCATGGAAAAGGTCCAGAACCTCAATCCATTGGAGTCCACCACCACTCATGGCTTCACCAGAGCACATATCGAGCCAAAATTTACGGATGTTACTGATGACATCCTTGAGGCCCCTCCCAAGCATAGAAGCACCGAATTTGGAAATGAAGCAGTGGCGGATGCATTCAACCTATGTTTTTCACGGAGGGAATAAGAGCGTCTGGCTGAAGACGTAAAACTTAGTGCTCATGGGAGGCAGGCCACAACATATCTTTTTACTTTTACTGTTTTTCATATTTCTTTTTCTTGTTTATTATTATTATTTTGTTGTTTTCCAGTTTTACTTTAGTATTTATTTTTCAGGGACAAATAAACGAAGCAGTTCCAATGATCGTGCAAAACTTTCAACTCCACGCACCATTGGTTAAAAAGAGATTTTCCTTAAATTTTACTTTTTCATTGAGGATAATGCTTATCTAAAGTTGGGGGTGGAAGATATACATTTCTTATTGCATATCATTGAACTGCTTGGTGCCATCTTTTTTTGTGTTTAGCATGCTTTGTGTTAGCCTTAGAGTCAATTTACATATCAATGATATAAACCTAATTGAGATAGCATATAGCATTCAGGAGTAGTTGAATCTTGCTTCGGTTTGAAATTAATTTAAGTATCAATCTTGATCTGGAAAGAGACTCTAGTTTGTGGTAAGATTGTATGATTAGTCTTAAACATTTAGAAAAATTTTATGTGTGATTATTTTGTGAATATTTTTGCGGTCTCGACAAGCTCTAGAACTTACTTAATAACCACTTGAGACGAATTCCTAGAATGCACATTACTTAGGATATGATATAGGCCATTTTCGAACCGTTTGAGCCTTTCAACCCTACCATTGCTATATTTATCACTAGTCACCTATTTGAGCCTTTTTCTTGAAAAAGAATTTGAGCCTTGTTTCTTTCAATAGCCAATTTACTTACCCTTATGAGCCTAAAAATATTTTATCCTTACCTTTCTTTTAAAAGAACTTAGTTATACACATGTTGTGAGAAGCACTTAAAAGGAGTAAAGGGTGGAAATATAAAAAAAAATATCACTACCGCAACCCAAGTACATTAAAGGAGATAAGTTGGGGGTTGTGGAAAAGAAAAGAAAAAAAAAGAAGTGAATTATGGCAAAGAAAGAAGAAAAGAAAAGAAAAGTGGTGATTTATTGAGAGATATACTCTTATAAAAAAATGTTGAAAGAGTTAGGTGTTGAAGTGAAGTTATCTGGTGCTTAAAGAGTTGTGTTCAAAACTAAGAGATTAAGTTCTTTTACTTGTTGAATACTTCCCGTTCCTTCTTAACCTTTACCTTAGCCCAACGTTACAAACTTATTAAAGACCTATTGATCCAATGTAATGTGATTTTTCTACAATAGTGGAGAGTGGTTTGAAATGTAAGCATATGGAGCTTGTTTTTGTGATTGATGTCATGCTATTTATTATGTTTTTAGAGACCAAGATTTGTATTCATGAATGTTATGCATAAAATCATCCGGATGTCTGGATTAATGGTTTGTGGTAAGATGGATGTTAAGAGTCAATAACGATTTTAAGATTGATGCTTCAATTACCTTTGGATTTGGGTGAAATTTAATGATTCTTTGTGCCATGTGTTATGTCCAATTTTTGAGACAAAATGTGAATTACTCTTGGTTAACACTAATATTGCTTTTCATTTACTTTGATTCCCACCATGGAATTCATCTCTTAATTTCACTTGAATTGCTAGGGACTAGCAATAAGCTAGTTGGGGGTTGTGATGAGAGTCATAAAATGCCTCTTAACAGTGGTTAATTGTTAGCATTTTAGGATTGATCTCGGTCTTTATTGTGGTTTTATGTGTTAATAACTCTAAAGTAATATTAATGGACCTCTGACTTATTTCAGTGTAATTTTCAGGTACTTTGAGTTTAAAAGAGAACGAGAAGCGATCGTTGCTTAAAAGACCAAGATCCCATGCTTTTGGAAGGACAAGATGGACT